>JAQMCX010000009.1:2021934-2093567 GCA_029814765.1 Acanthurus leucopareius | reverse complement strand
ATACACACATACATATATTATATATATTTTTTTTTTTGTTACATATATATATAAATACATATATATATATATATATAAATACATATATATATATATATATATATATACACACACACACACACACACACACACATATTATTATTATCATTGTTATTATTACACTATTACTGACAATATATACCTGCTGACTGTACATAATTTTCAATATAAGTCCTGCCTGCTGTGTGTATTGTATGTATAGACAAGCATACATATATATAATGTGCGTAATTAGATATAATCACCACATGGTTTTTTACAGTATTCAATTTTTATATTTCTTCTCACTACTATTGCTTCCTTGTATTATTTGTACTGCTACAACATACAGCACAGCTGGATTGTATACAGACTCTTAGGATGTATATGTTTATGGTATTGGCCATTAGTAAAATTAATATATCTTATACTGTTGATACCAATTGTCTTTTCAAGCACCATAAATTTCAGTCTTTTACGAACTATTTGTTTACTAGTTATTTCATTTTTGTTATTCTTATTCCTTCTCCTGTGCAGGCACGGCAGGATCAATGTAAATTAGAGTCCATGTAAATTAGTTCCTTGTATGTGTACAAATATTTGGCCAGTAAAGCTAATTCTGAGTCTGATATCTTATTGCAGTAGTTCCACAGAAATAATTGCTTTGCACGTTTTTATGATCCTAAAACAACTACACTCAAAACCTGAACAAGCAGAAATTTTAGGCAACACAGAGCCACCAGGAGAAGAACAATTTTAGGGCATCAATAAAGAATGATGTATCCACAACAGTGCAAAGATGAGCTAGACAATACTGTTCGGGTTGAGAATAGAGACTTTTCTTGGAAGCCACCAAACATCATTCAACATGAGAAAAAAAATACATACATAAAGTTATTTTTAAAGTGTAGTGCAAATCTGTTACTTCAAATAAAATTGCTTCTGCAATTAAGTAAGTCATAAATGTCCTTCTTATTTCTTGCATTGACTTCATAGTCAGAGTAATGGAATAATTTGTAGTTTAACAACCAAAAACTCAAAGCAACCTAAAAAAGAACTTATCACTGACCTGCTGGTCCTGGAGAACGGTGACCACCTTATCCCGGGTTTCTGGCCGAGTCACCACAGCGTGTGCAGGCACAAGAGCCAGGTGACAAGTGGCATATTCAGTGACTTCCACTGGATGGTCATTATTAGGACAGATCAGCTGGTAATCATGAGAATTCAGACCTTGAGCCCATGCTGGACCATTGCCTTTGACAAGAAGAGATGCAGAGTAGAATGTAATGGCTTTGTAGGAGACAGATGTATTTGAGATGAAAACAGCTTTTGTCAGTCTCTTACCATTACTGTTTTCTGCAACTATTGTGTGTTTGATGAAGGCAACATCCCCTGCATTATCAACGAGACATCTGTAATGACATGCAATGAATACATATGAAGACAAAGTTGACACCTTAGGAGGAGTACTTCAAGTAATACCTTCACATTCTGGAAATATTTTTTATTAACTTTGTTACGTAAAGTTAAATGAAAAGACTGACACTAGTCTCCTGATTGTGTTGTTACATTGTTAAGTATGTAACAGGAGTATTGTAGCCCTCAAGATTACTCATTAGTTATGTCTTACTTGTTAATCATACTTGAAAAGAGGTGTAAAAAGTAGTGTTTTGGTTTTAGGGGAAGTCAAGAGCTCTTAGTCTACTTAATTGGCAATCAGCACTTGTCCACAATAAACAGCGAAGCCAAACTAACATCAGCTGTTTCCCTCTCGTGTTTTTGTGCTACTGAAGGCTAACATTAACATCCTGGTTTAAACTCCATGCAGACATGAGAGTAGTATCGATCTTTTTTTCTAATCTCAGGAGAAATGCAAATGTCAATGGTCTTAAAATGTTAAAGTACTTTCTAACTTTCGTGCAAAAGAAAACAAAATTAATGCAGAGAATAGCTGAACTATTGCATCTTACTTAAAGGCTCCAGCGTAACCATAGTATTGCTCATCAGAGCTGGCTTTGCACTTGGACTCATCTCCCACAGCTTTGCCACTGCCAGCACAGTTTGCACAGAATGGAGAGTTGGGGTTTGCTCCGGGGGCACATCCACTGGCAAAGAATTTAGCTGAGGAGAGGCAGGACACAAAGTCACTTGGTAAGAGTTATGAAAAAGAGCAAACATGTCAGCTAAAAGTTACACATCTTCTTGTTGAGAAATTTTGTGTTGTTCAACAGCACAGAGGTCATAGGGAGACGGTAAGGGCATACAAAACTACAAAAACACTTTGATAAAGGTTCAGGAAGATTTTGGTTTTTGTTGAACATCTAACTAAGATAAAAGCCTTTCTTTAAACTTAATCAAGTGCTTATAGGTCCAAAAAACTAGTTTTAGCTGCCACTGTGGGCTTGGTAGGCAAACAAATAAAATATATGAACATTTTGCAACTTTGGAGATGCTGTAAATTTAATAAAACATTTCACATTGTTTTGGCACTATTTTTCTTTCTTATAATGTTGGTGATTTTATGTTAGGAGTATATAAATAGATTTTTAGGAGAAAAAGAAGCACAAAGTCACTTACAGAAGTCACAGTCATTAGTCTGTCTGTGGATGTGGCCCATGGGGATGTTCCAGCCAGCAGTCCTGCCGATTCCAGTGTGGCAAGATCTCTTACCCTGCAGGGTCGCCCAGGTCACCCCAGAGCCCCTCTTCACCACAGCAACAGCATAGTAGGAGGAGGCTTGCGCTACAAGAGGGGAAAAAAAGCAGGAGATAAATCAGAAAACAATCAACCAGGTAATCATTCATTTTGGTTGATTGAATTTAATTTAAAAGTTCATTTCAGAGTTGGAAAATATATTTTGTTTTATGAGAGTATAATTTTTTCTGCTCTGTTATGTTTCCTGAAGTTTTCGAAAAGAATTATGTAATTTTGGTACCACTGCCAAGTAGTATGCCTCCAATTAATTCATTACAGTTTACTGCCAGCATAACTGCCAGAAAGTTATTCAGTCAGTGCAGCAGCAGCAGGTCTGCTGAATGAGGCAAAATGCGAAATTTGTCCACTGTGAATAGATTATAATGCATTAATATTGAACTGGATTTAAATGGGTCCTATGTTTTTTGTAATTAGTATCAAATTATGTAGATTTTTGCATGAAACATGCACAGATATTATTATAAAATATAGAAAAAATACATACATTATATATTATTCATTTATTTTTGTTTATATGGCCAAAACTAGAAGAAATTGAAATACTGCATATGAAGATTTATTACCTCCAGAGGTGGTGCACTGCCCTGTGGATGGAGGCAGAAATGCAAATATTAGTCATGTAGAAAGGGTCAAGTAACACAAAGGGTTGTATGTGATTGTGTCCGTGCTAAGGTACATACCCTCATCATACTGCTCCACCATTACAGGAGACAAACCACACTTTCCAGCTGTGTACACCTGCCCTCCATCCACTGCCATTGCATCAGCCTCTTTGCGCTGAAGGATAATTAAGTCAACAGATAATAAGAGACAAATGCCACAAAACTTCTCAAGCTAAGTTTTCCTCAAAGAGTCTCTTACCATAATCTTTTTCAGGCAGTCGTCAACTGTGAGGCCATTCTGGCATTCGATGGCAGTGCCCCCCTCACCCATGCTGTTGATGCTCCATGTATCACACTTGGAAGTCTCAGCGTGGCCCACAGCACACCATCTAATGGCACTGGATTCAGCAGAAGGTGCATGCTCTGAAGAAATAAAATATCAGCATGAGCCAGTGTCTGCCACTCAATAGATATGTTTTTGTCTGATGATTAGTGTGGTAATGTATTAAATATATTTTTTTATCTGGTTATGATTACGGTACCCCTCTTAAGAGAACGGACGATGCTCATGTATTGAGCGCCCAAATACAGGAAAGAATCTGTGTTGGGTGGCAGCTTCACCAGCTGCTGTGTTGAGTCCTTGAACATCAGGTTTTTGGCACCATAGCTGCTAGAGGAGAAGAGGCTGAAGTCCTGAAAAGGCCAGAAAGTCAAGAAAAGTTATTACTTAAGCACAAGTTACCTCTTTCAATAAACCCTTTTATATCATGTACTGCTTTAGCATTTCCATGCAGCAGTATTATACCTTTACTGAGGTGAGGCTTGTCCAGATTAATTCGGCTAGCTGTGGGTCCTTGCGGGTGACAACAGCATGAGCCGGTACTTTGGCCAGGTGGCAGGAACTGTAGCTGTCGATAGGTGCTCTACTGTTGTCACTGCACAGCAGCTCGAAATTGCCCTTTTCGGCCTCTGAAAGCATATCACAACAATATTTTAACATTTTTCTCCTTTCAAATCCATTAGTTCTAGATAACTCTCTTAACTCATCCTCTCACTATCACATTTTGTTCACTTCAAAGTTTACATTTTAACAAAGGAATATTTTGTTTATACAGAAAAATTTCCACAAGTAATATATCAATTACGCTGGTTATAAGTAAGAGTGAGTCTGAGCACATGCTGTACATTAAAATGTTTTGCTTGTCTTTCAGATGAACAAAATGGTTTATATATTAATTTGAATAACAAAAAACAATAAATAATAGAGTTGGTAGCTGATTCTCTCCCACCTTGAATGATATCCTAAACATGGTTTATTTTTTGAGGACAGAAAAAGTTCCATAGAGTGACTGACAAGCTGGAAGTTTTGCTGTCGTTTGCTTTTTTGTTATAGAGAAATATTATATTATCAAATTACATTTCATAATTTAAAAAAAAGAATGATTTTGGCACTAAACTAAAATAAGAATTTCAAATTCTCATTGTACCATTTTGAAACAACAGACTATCTCGCTTGGCTAACATTACCATAAATCAATAACTTAATCAATATTATTTTAAAAATTATCATATGATACTGACCAGGCACAGTGAGATGCTTCACAAAAGCCACATCTCCGACGCCATCTGCCAGACACCTAATAAGTAAAACAATCCACAAGTGCATTAGTGTTATAGGTTTATTTGTTTAAGTGTAGTTCACTCACAGAGGGAATGGCTTTATGAACGCATCAAATGAGATAAAAAAAAATGTTACAAAATTACAGAAGGAGCTGTGGCAGGTTGTTGTATATGGAAGGTAAATGTGCAAGGTTGATAGAGGTCAGTAAAATTGAGAAGGATCAAAGAAAGATGGATACTGACTGGAAGGCTCCAGAGTAATCATAGTAAGGCTCGCTGTGGGTCCTGGAGCAGTCTCCCTTGCACAGTTGACACAATTTGCTGCCCTTTATGGCGCCTGGGGCACAGCTGGCGGAGAAGAAGTTGCTCACAGCTGCAAAACAAAAAAGAGGGCTGTAGCAAAGACTTGAGAAATATTGAAG
Organism: Acanthurus leucopareius; assembly: GCA_029814765.1. Taxonomy (NCBI): domain Eukaryota; kingdom Metazoa; phylum Chordata; class Actinopteri; order Acanthuriformes; family Acanthuridae; genus Acanthurus; species Acanthurus leucopareius. The sequence continues at coordinate 2,088,190 of JAQMCX010000009.1, read as the reverse complement.
TTGAATGTCCAAGTTACCACACATAGCTCCTCCAGCAACAACTTCAGCCTTAGTGTCAACATTAATTTTTATCATTTGTATTTTTATACATTATTTATTCAGCTGTTATTCCGATTAAAGATTTTAGAGCTGTTTCTAAATGCATTGGATTTGGGTGGGGTTTTTTTTTTTTTTTTTTTTTTTTGAATAGTAGGACAGATCCTAGCAAGTTGTTTCCTTTTATTTTCAGTCCTTATGCCAAGTTAAGCTAATTGACTGTTTGTTGCAGTTTCATATTCAACAGACAAATATGAGAGTGGTATTAATCTCACCTGACTATGAGCAAGTGAGAAAGTGAACAAGCAAATATTTCCTCTAATATCATACGACTCCTTTGCAGATAAAATACTAAAGCTGACCTTGAGGATCTCAGTGGTGGCATCACCTCTGACCAACAGTACACTGACACTGTTTGATATATTTTTTTACTTGTCTAAATGTGACATAGTGAACATCTTTAAATGTACTTAGTAACTTTCATTAGAAAATTGCACTCATTTTGTGTAACTCACCCTCTTCCACAGGGCTGTCTTCAGAGCCCGACCAATCAATCAGATTCATGGACAGCAGAGTTCCAATGGGAATGTTCCAGCCTGCAGATTTCCCTAAGCCAGTGTGGCAGGACTTCTTATCTCTGAGCTCTCTGATGCCAAAACCACTGCCCTTCCTCACCACAGCTACAGCATAGTAACAGGTCTCCCCAGCTGCATGTACGCAGAACAGTTGTAAGCAAACAGTTAAAATGTGCAGGTCATACAAAACACTGGACATCCTCTTTTTGCGCTGATTTCATCAATAAAGACAACTGATTAGTAAACCTACAGGGGCCGTAGTCCTCAGCAATAATGGGATGCAGGCCATAGTTGTTCAGTCCAGCAGTGTAGATGTCTCCTCCATCCAAAGTGATAGCATCTGCTTCACCAGCCTGATTTAAAAAAAAAATCCAATACCAACCAGGAGGATGATATTTTATCTTGTCAAAAGATCCAAAATACATGCAAAATGTTTTGATGCATATTTTGTGTGTAACTAAATCTAGTGATGGAGATATAATTTTTAAAGCATTATCGTAGCATTAAGACATGTGTTTTACTTGAATAGAATTATTTTTAATTTAACCCTACTTTTTATTTGTACTGCAGATGTTGCACTTTTTTACTTCTTTACCTTTTAGTACTGCTAAAGCTGATATTTATATTGCACAAACACAATAATTTACAGACAAGACACATTGTAAATGTATGTAATACACTTTTCAAAATTAAAGAGCAGTTAAAATGATCTCCACCTCAATCGGCTACAACACAAAGGTGTAGCTTACATCTCAGCGCACCAGTATACATAATATCACATTGTATCTATATATACTTGTTGTAGCTTACTAATATTGTAGAACTTTACTGTTGAGTCTGCAAACTAACTTGCAAAAAATCTTTCCATTTACTACTTTTTTGGGGAATTTTTTCCCCATTATGGCAGTGGGTACATTTACACAAGCATTGTGCCCACTTTACGATTTTTTTTTCATTTCATAGTACACTTTAGTGGCCTATTTAGGAAGTATCCAATTTTTAATTAACAACATTTGCATGCAAATAAACTGACAAAACATGTTATTTGTTACTCAGTTTCACAACTATACAAAAATTCAGTAACATAAAACTTAACTCTAGCTTGACCTGGACAGCTTATAAATTTCCTCACCTTAATTGCAACGATGCAGTCGATGGTGCTGTCTCTCTTCACGCAGGAGAACTCGGGGTGTCTGGTTGCCAGATCCGTGCATTTACGAAGCTCTTGGTCTGACTTGAGGCACCATCTCACCTTATCAGCCGCGAACACGGTGGCTGCAAATGCAGATGGATAAATGACAAATGGCCATACACTGTGCTTTTAGGGAATGTTTAAAATTAATTTAAGAGATATCTTTACCGAGGCAGCCGAGCAGCGTCACAAGGAGGAGAGTCTTCATGCTGGACGGCGGGGTCTCCAGATCAGCAGAGCAGACAGTAAGGGACGCGGCTCCGGCTTTTATAGCAGACCCCTCAGACCGGGTTCAAAAAAAAAAAAAAAATGACACCGTTTGCTCAGGTTTCCTAATGTGCGCGTGCGTAGACGCGCGTATGCTTGTGTGTACTTTAGGGTGTGGGGACAGCAGAGAATCAGGAATTTCTGAAATGTCCACATAAAGGATATTCGAACCCCCCCTCACCCCCACCCAAAACTACTGTTTGCGCTGATTAGATATCATCTACACGGAAAGGGGAGAGATTATATTTAAGAAATGTAATGTAACACAAAGATGTATATACATTCAGGATCTGAATTCTAATTAGGGCTGTGTTTTTCATATTTAACTTGTATTCAAAGTCGTTTTTTAAAAAATATTTAAGCTCTGTTTTTCTCCCATTTGTGCTTTGTATTATATGGTGTGTGCATGTTCCTTGTGTTTATTTTATGTGTCTGTTTGACTGCTTTTTAGTTGTCTTTTGAAGTCAAGTGTTTTTAGATTGATAGATTGTTTGGTACTGCAAAAAAGGAACAAGCAAAGTTTATTTAAGAGTATTTCTGCTGTGGTTAAGAGCTTAAAATTGTATTCAATGTTTTAAATTCAACAAATACGCTCTTCTTTGCAAAAATAACCACTGATGGAAGAGGTACTCAAATACCTAACTTAAGCAATAGTGGCTATGATTTAAAAAAAAAACAAAAAAACAAAAAACAAGCTCTTTTGCAAATGTTGTCTCCTCTTCTGCCACATCATATCCACCTAAAATGACACTTGACATGAGGCCTACTTTTACCAGACATGAAATTAAAGAAGATAAGAGGAATTCCTGCAAAACCTCAAATTATTTACTATTCTTGTAATTATCCAGCCACTTCAAGCAGAAACTTGAATGACCCATTAGTCACATTAGTTACCATGAATGTCAGAAGAAAAAGGTGTTTGCTGGTGAAAATATAATGTGAAAACGTATTTTACTGAGAAAAGCTGCAGTGTGACCCACATGAGTCCTGTTTACAGAGTCAATGTTACCCAACACAAGAGCAAAGGTTCTTGTTGATTTGTAAATTGAACCAATTACACCTCCTTCTTTGTTCTCAGCTGCCAAATTTTGAAACCTCACCCAGTGAATTTCACAATAGATTTCATGTTTCATGAAGGGTGGAAGATCTGAGATGTTATAATGAACAAGTGGATGGATGACATGTTTACTGTAAGGACATGGCACTCTAATTGACTGTAATCTAATCTGACCACCTAATTTTACTTAAGACAAGGAGAGATTTTGGAATGAAGAACCAAAGCATGAATTACTAACCTGGCTGAAGGGTACCAAAGTAACTGATAAAATCTTTTTGTTGGCTGAAGCAGAACTTGGTCTGGTAATCAGAGGACTGCACCGTTCTGCATCCAAAACCGAACTCTTTGTTAGTCACAACTGAGGAGTTCCCTTTTTTCTTTTTTAATTGTTCACCTCTTCCTCGTCTCTCTCTGTACATCAATCACCCTGACCCTGTTCACTGCACTTCTTTGTACTCTATTGTTGTCTTCTTTTTTATGTCCTATTGTCGTTGCATTTCTCTGTCCTAACTCTTCAGCCACTGATATAGACTTTTTTGAGCCAAATAGATTTACTGGAATGAATAATTGTGCTATAAATAAATATATAAAATAAATAAAATGCCTATAAATCATTATTAAATAAGTGTATAAGTGAGATTTAGTAAGTTTCAGGTTTGTAGATGGGGATATCAGGGACTATGAAATCTTCTGGATTTATTACTTTAATCCATTTTGCCCTGGACAGCAAATATTTGTAGGTAAACTTGGAGTTTCCCAACATGAAGAGAAATTGCGTTAAAAGAAAGATGTGCCAGTTGAACCAGAAGTCATAAAATCTTTTTGTTCATTATTTCTGTGCATTAGTGTATACAGTAGGGAAAGAAATAAAAAAGAAGCAAAACATAAGTTTGCTTGCTTTGGTCTCAGCCTCTAGATTAAGAATTTAGCTGCACTAGTTATTCTGATGATGAGTTAAGTTTATCTGTCAACATGAAGAAAGTGCATTTACAAGTCTCTAATACAGTGGTTCTCAAACTGTGGGGCAAGACCTACTGAGGGGGCACAGGACCACTGTGGGTGGGGCATGGATGACTAGATAAATATTATCAAGAGGAGCTTGAAAGTTGACTGATATGACCTAAGTATAGAATAAAAATAAACAAGAGTTTGCTAATGATTTCATGCTGAGTTTTATTTTACAAAATATTTACTGAGATTTGGAAAATATAAAGGGTTTTATTGCTTTCTTCCCCAATCATTAATAGAGGTTTATCTAAGAAAAAATGTGGGGTAAGGGAGTGTAAATGTTTTTCATCATCTGAAGAAGAGTATGCCAAAATAATGGCACATAGCACTGAACCAGTGAAACAAGTACTCAGAGAGTTGCTGAATAGATACTGATTAGTGTGTACAATAAAGCTCAGTAGTCAAAAAGCAACATTTACCTTTTAAGAGGGAAAACTGTAGTTTCATACTACCATACTTAAGGCATTATGCTGATGTTTTGTCGAGCTGAGAGCAGTAGGATGCATAGATAGAAATGTAATGTCACATGAGAGGGAGTGAAGGACGATATGTACTTTAAAAGTGTATCAAAGTAGCAAAATCCTTGATAAGCAGAATTGCATTTTTTTTAAAGGGGGAATAAGCATATTAAGCAACACTTTATTTGGCAAGTTGATCAGGTGCCCATTCAGTAGAAATTCCACATTCTTTATAGGCACAAACAACCACAGAGGCTTGCTGACTCATGAAACCCTGACCTTAGTCTCACCCTGCAATGATTAAATCTTTATTTTCACCTCCGTCCCTGGAGATAAACCCAGAAACTGAATGTACAACTTTTTCCACATTTTGTTTTAACTTTCCCCCCAGACATGATTTAAACTATGTGAAAGTATCGGATAAAATTAATATTTTGTTCAACATGGTTTTCTACATAATTTGCTTTTAAAAACCTGTTTAAGTGTCTGCAAACGCATCAACTCTTTCTGCCTTTTTGAGAAATTCTGGACCCATCATTCACTGTCGTCATGCCCCACCCACCACCGCTGCTAACGTTAGCGTTGGAGGAAACATCAGGGAGATTCAGTTGTACATGTTTTAGCCTCAGTCAGACCTAGACTCATATGAGGAGTCCATTGTGCTCAAAACTCAGCACCTCTCAGGATGGTAAGTGTTGCTAGCATCTTTTACTTGTTGTTTGTTAGCTTGCTAGCTTAGGCTCTATGCGGCAGGTTTCCTTGCCTGTGATTGGCTTTCAAATTTGTGATGTACCAAATCTAGTTTGCCTGGAACCCCTTTTAATGTCAGATTTTTGTAAAGTGCATTTACATCGCCCCCTTCAGGAGAGGAATTTCACACAGCTAACATCTAGCGGCAAGGCGTACACAAATATAAGGCTGTATAGTATAAATCTGATATTTTAGGGTACATTAACATAAAAAATGTTTTAAGTGTAAGGATCTTTAACATGAATACTTTTAGTGGCACAGAGTGTCACTAGATGAAATACTGGCTATCAGGAGATCAGAAAAGGAGCAACAGTAGGGCATGTAAAGCTTGAATATAACATTCAATCTAGAAAAGAAGTAAAAATGTAATAACTATAGATTATTGATTGCATGCTTTCTCAGTTTTCTGAAGAGCTGTGTCTAAACACGTTAATTAAAATAGTAAAAATAAATAAAAGTATGACAGGTTGTTACTGTTTTCAGCTTATTCTTACTAACATTTCCTGTCATTCCTTGCCTGTCCACAGGTTGTCCTCAGTGTGCGTCCCACCACCACAGCTTTTCGCGAGACCATATTTCTTCCTTCACAGGCATTTCTGATGACCAGATTGTCTGATTTGTTTTAGAAGTCAAAATTTACCATTTGTATGAAATATACAGTGCTGTACAGTTTGTGTTTGTCACACAAACACTGACTGTAAAATGAAAACACAAGTTAAATTTTAGAGAAACACATCAACCTGAAATACATTGATGTTTTGGATTTTCTTTTGTAGTCGTAAACATTCATATGTTTTCATTGCTATTAATTGATTATCATTAATATTATATAGTTACAATAATATAAAATACCCTTGAGACCCCCTTGACCAGCTGCATGTCTGGCAGTCATTACAGTCCATTAGGCCACTCTGTTGGTGTGAAGTCAGACTGGATAAGCTTATCGTCAATGACTGTTCTCCTAAAACAAGCTGAGCAGAGGGTAACAAGGCATTATAGGCTGGACATTACACACAAACATACTTTCAGTCTGTGACACAGGGGCTCTGTTTGATGTGGCGAGCCTCAAGTCTGTGAGAAATACATTTTATGTGACTTTACATAAGTTACTACCCTTTTAGATTTACATAAAATAGTCAAAATATCTGAGAATACATTAGATCATGAAAGACAAGGAAAAGAAGTTGAGTATTTTATGCTTGACTAAGAAAAAGTGGACTATAGCTGCAATTTGATGCTCAGCTAGTTATCATTCATCCCATCAGCACACATAATCATAACACTCTTGATCACAGTTTGGAATAGAAGAGATAGAAAAACACATCTGGCTTGTTAATCTCACAGTAAAGAAACTGCTGATCTGGGGTTTTCATGATGTTACTCACAGTGACAGCAGCAATGAGCTTTTCCTCAACGCTGCAGTGGAGGAAGAAGTCGGATATTTGATAAAAGTATCGATATCACACTGCAAAAACAGTCCATTACAAGTTAAGGTCCTGCAAAAGTAAGATTACATATTATCAGCAAAAAGTGCTTGTGCCTGATAATGTCCCATGTTGTCATATTACATTTAATACTGAGCATCAATGCATAAGTAGTATTTTACTGCTGTAAATGGTGGTGTTGCTTGTAATAGATTTGTACTGTCAACAGTAGTTTAGTCAAAAAGTTTCTAACATCCAAAGGGTAACAAATTAGATTTGGGGTTGTGAGATAAACATTGAGGTGAAAAAAGAAAGCATTCCTAATGACTTATAGACCCTGTCTCCTCTGTAAAGGAGCTCAATTGATAATGCCTGATATCAGAAAGAATTTTCAACAAATCACTCAACTTAACTCTGTAGTGGGAGGATTCAAGCTGTCTAGACCCAGATTAGGGTCTCAAGATAAGAAAATTAGGGCAACTGTATTTCATAAACTTATAAAAATGTTTTTAATGTCAAGATTGAATTAAAAAAGTAACTAGTAGCCTAAACAAAGATGTCAGATAAATGTGGGGAACAGGGAGAAAAGTAAATTTTAATCCTTTAAAATGTGATGAAATATAAGTAATAAGCATTGGAAAAATTGAAATACTCAAGGAAAGAACTAAATTTGTACTTTGGTAAATGTACTTAGTTACTCCACCACTGAAATCACTATTTGAGGGTTGAAGCTTGAAACGAGAGTTGAACGTCCTTCCATTTATATTGGGGTTACATGCTTCACTCCAGTGATATGGGAGGCCTTGCTGGTGTTGTAAAACTGGGGAAGACTGACTTTAAGCACACTACATCCTACATTTCCCATAATGCAACTCAACAGCTCCTTTGATTAGACCCTCATGCCTCTTATATGTTTACCTCTTTCAACTCCACGCCTCAAATTTGCATCCAAGGCATTTCTTTTTCATGCCTTACACTCGACATTAATGATAATTGTTGTATCAAGGTTATTTTTTCAAACTTTAGAAAGCTCCTTCAGAGCAACAGAGGGCATTACACAACTGTTCTCACAGGCTGCGTGGTATTCGTGACAAATGCACTGAACTTTGAGTGTAAAATCAGCGTGAGTGCCCCTTTAAACTCAGCCCCCACATGGCTCACTGATCACACATTAACTTCCATTGACTTCATTCTGAGAACTAGCTGAAAGGTCCGTGGAGGACTGGGGTCAACATCCTTCTTATGCAACAGACAACACATCAAATAAGTCAGTTATGACAGCCACCTTAAGCCACATTAACCTGTAAGCACTGATGAATAAATGGAAGTTTGGATGCGGGTTATTTCAGTTAGATGAAAACATTAAACCTGCTTGACATCAACCTGCAGTCTTGTTTTTAGTCTGTAGCCTATTTTTCCAGCTGGGTTTGAAATTGTTTTTATGACCTAAGAGCTCTGAAATCAGCAGAACATCAAAACAAGCCTCACATGTAAACAATGTGTACAATGATATTGATAGTATCCTGATTTAAAGGTAACAGTTTGACCTGAGATGTTGTAAATATTTACCACTATGCAAATAATGCCTTGAAATCTTTACTGCTGCAGTTACCATTATTCTTGCATTGTTCTTAGTTTCTCGCCACCTTACATTTGCACAGCCTCAATCAGCTCTCTGATGGAATGACTACCACTTCTCGGCCATGTTTTTATTCTTATACTCTTGTTTTTTTCAGTGGTTTTTGGTGTTTTATAAACTACAGGATGCCCATGTGTCCTCCAGACTCTATAAAGCATCTATTTCTATATCTATCTGATACTATTTTAGTAAGCCCTTACCAGGACCCCTGCCCTTTTTTTGGCCATGACACTAAACAGAGGATGGAGGAATGCCCCTACATACTGTAGCACCCACTCAGTGAGAACAGTCAGTGTCCTCATCTGTTTGCACAGCTGCAAGTCCTTTTCTTTTAACTCTGACCGTTGCTCTGTACAGACACTGTTATTATTATCAGTAGGGGCCCTCATTCAAACAGAAATATATAATAATGAAGCACGACATGTTTGTCTCTTAAAAGGCATGAAAGTAAATGTGACAGACAAGATAGCTGGGAAAATAAATTGTTTTCTAACACCTGTTGCACCACACTAGTGTATTTCTAAGAGAGAAACTGTGACCCTATTTTTAACAATCACCAATAAGAATCAGTCTCATCAGGTGAAGGATTCCTTAAAAAAGACTGTCTATACCGTAATTCAGATGTGAAACCTTTTTTTATCAAAATACTTGAACATAAGCAAATCCAAATGGCAACATTTAGAAAAATCCTTTAAAAAGCTCATAAATGACTCTGATCAAAAATGCACTTGGACAGCATGTTCATGCTGACAGTTCACCACAAACTGTTGCTGACATGTCGGTGCACATCCCCTCCATTCCTCTAATTTGAATATAGAAAAGCTGAAAAGGAAAACAGCTTCTCCCCAAGACCAACAGCAACAACTTCAGAGATCATCATTATCACAAATTTCTCTGAGAATTTGTCAACTCAAACCATTCAAACAAATATATTTTATTCATTTCCAGCATTAAAAATCAGTTGTTTGGCTCATTTGAACCTGCTGTATTTACAGTAACTGGTGGTCTTCTTCTTCTTCGCTTTATTGAAGAATTGTTGCCGTTTAAGGCCCATTACTGCCACCAACTGTCAACATGGCATTTTTCTTAAAATTTTAACTGTAACCATGTGCTAGAATCCTTATCACCTCAGATCCTGTCTCAGTTGTCCAGTCAGTTGAGGCCATGATTGAACTCTGAGGTAGCTGATGCAAAGAGATTCTCTCATCCATATACAGATGCTTTCATCTGTTTCACTGGCTGAACACAGTTAGTCTTAGATGTAGGTCTAAATGTGAACACATGAGACAATCTGACAATCTGACAATCTCAAGCCTCGGTAGCAACTGACAAAAACAGAATTTATAAAGTTGTAAAATAAGCCTAAAGGTGTATAATGAAAAAAATCCTAATAAATTGCATTGCACAGTTTCTCCATCCAACAACACTTTTTTGTTTTTTTTAATGGTTGTTGCAGTCGAGTCTCGGGTGTTGCTGCTTTTCTCTTCAAATATTTTTCAATATTTGTTTTGATATTAGTTTTGGTTGTGACCTATGACGTGTGTCTCATGACATCATGCCCCAGATGTCCATTTAGAAAGAGACAAGCCAGTTAAATAAAAAAGATGAAGCAGATCTCCCTTTGTTTTGGTGGTTATATTTCAACATCAGCATATTTTCTTGGCAGCATATAAAAAAAGAAAGGAAACAACAACTACAGCTAATATCAGTCTCTCTAAGCCATCTCTGTACAGTGTAGGTCCGACTGATAAGATGTACCACCCTTCATTCACTCCCCTCTGTATCAAAAGTTGAAATCCAAAAACAATCTACTAGTCTCTAGTTAGCCAATAGAAACTTGAGTAAAAATGTGCAGATCAACCCAAATCCTCTCAGATCTACACAAGTGTGTCACAGATGTCCGACACATTTTCTTGAAATGCAATTTTAACGCCCATGCCTTCCAAGTAATTACAATGGTTCACACAATGGCCGTGTGAGAACCAAATTTGGGTCAAAATAAACGAGAACGAGCCTCCATTTACCTGTCCTCAGGTACAGAAAATAACAACAAGAGCTAGAAAATAAACTCTGACATTTAACATCCTTTTTGGGAAGTAAAAGTTCTTTTGTACAAAACCCTGGTGCCTCACCATCAATTAATGATCCATTATTTTGTTTTTATTTAATTTGAATATGAGCTACAATGTATATATTCTATCCTGATGTGCCTCAGTGCTCAGAACAAAATGAAGCCTGCATCAGAAAAGAAAAACATTGAAAAATTATCAAGTGCTGGCATCCGTAAAACCTTACTGGCCAGTTATGGAGCACTACAAAGGGATGGGGGCTGTCAGTAGAGACGTCAGTATTCAGACTAGTGGACTGGCGAGGGGGAAAGAAGTCCATCCACCGTGAGCTGTCTTGGCAAAAAGGGGGCCTAATTCCATGAGAAAAGAAGGTTTTTGGATCAAGGCCAGTAACATCGTCCCAGATCATTGGTGAAAGGTGAGGTCTATCAGAGATACAGACAAGCAAAAAGTGGGTGTGTCTGACAAGGCTAGTTCCTCTCCTGCACAAATACAGTCTCTTGTGGACAAAGCCCCGCCTCCTGCAGCGTGATGTCATAGTCCAAGTGGGCGAGCTTCCTTCTGGGAAAGTTGGTGACGAGTTCGAAGCGTTCATTAGGGTAACCCTTAGACTGGACGTGTCTTACCAGGGCCTTTAAGTAAAAGAGAAATAAACCAGATGAGAAATATTTTTAGATAACAATGAGTGTTCATATGATTTTGTTCAATGTCGACTGGGAATAGAGAGGACATACTCAGATTTATCTTAATTAGAGCAGTAGTTTGACGTTTGGAAAATATGCTTATTCCTTTTGTTGCAAGTTAGATTAAAAGATAAAACCCTTGCATTTGTGGTAAATATGAGGTTACAGCCTGCAGCCACTAACGTTAGCTGAAGACCAAAGACTGGACATGGGGGAAATAGCAAACCAAGTACTAACCTCTGTCCAAAAAAACAAAACAAAAATAAAAAAGACAAAAACAAAAAACCCACTAGCACAACTTCCCTGTGTCTATCAAGTGGCGCAGACCAATATGCAGTGTGACATAAAACCCCAGATAAAATGGTGAGTAATGTGGTTGATTAGTGAGTTTTAGAGTCTCTGGTGGGCAGACTTTTTGAACCTTTGCTCCCCGTCTCCAGTCTACACTAAGCTAAGCACCACTACTTTCATAGTTGGAGTACAGATGTGGGGGTGGCATCTTATCTTCTCATCTGATTCTTTGCAACAAAACAAAACAAGCACAATCCCAAAAATGTTGAACTACTCTATTTAAATAGAGTTAGTATGATGTGTTCTCACCAAAAGTTTTGCTTTAGAAGACAAGGAAATTTGCTCTTTCTGTCCATCTGGGTAACGGAGCATCAACCTGGCTTTAGGACCTGTGAGGAAGAAAAAAGAAAAAGAAAGAAATGTGTTTTAGAAATGATGCAGTGCAGTGCAGGAAAAGTGATGTGTTGCATAAACTAATAATTACTTCCTTGGTTTATGGACATAACTGACTCTACTTCTTTACTGTGAATTCACTGCAGGTAAAAATAAAAAATACAGAACAAAACAAACATGAAATAAAATCCCCAAAGTCTGAGTATTAAATGTGTACAGCGCACTAAGGTTTACACTGATTTACAAAATTCCACTTCGTGCAGGTGGTTCTGTTTTAGCAAACTAGCCACACCTAATGTAAGACAGATACAAATCTTTATGGGCATCTTAAGTCACCACGTCATTGACTTTGTATCATTATCCCCTGAAAATATTGTATAAAGTAAGCAGCTTGAAGTCAAGATATAGTAAGATTGTACAGTGAATGTGAGCTTTTTAAGGGGTGTAAACATAATAATCACTGTAAGCAGAAGGTTTACATTGTGGTTGTCTTTGCTAGATGCTTGTTCCTGAAAACAGGAGGATCCCTGAACCTTTTTTCAAACATGATTAAAGTTGACTGTACTTATCACAAACTCCATCAGTGTCAGAAACTTGAGGAAGAAAACACTGAGCTACTCCCATTTACAGAAAGGCAACAAAGAGGAAGATATTTCCTCTCAAACACACAAACACCTTTATATCCAAAGCCTTATCGTTAATGTTTCAGGTTTAGAGTTACACATTGATGTACCATTGTCCTCAGGACAGTCCACGTCACAGGGTTGGGTGGTGCTGGTTTTGGAAGGTCCAGCGCTTTCAGCCGTTGTTGTGCAGTGGTTCCCTCCCGAATCTGCTTCAGGCTGCGTAAGACGAGGACCAGCGGCTGAAGGCTCCAGGTGGTTCTTTTTGCTCTCTTCTTTCTTGTGACTGTGGTTGTTTTCTTTGTACGGTGACTTTCTGTGGGAGGAGGTTGAACTATCGGGATGCAGACGCTGCTGGGCTGCAGTGGCTGGAGGAGGTGGTGTGTGTTTTCTGGTAGAGCTTTTCTCTTCGTGGGGTACAGGCATTTCACTGTCTGAGCCATCGACAGAGATGGGACCCTCGCTGTCAGAGAAAGACTCTGCATCTGAGTCGTCATCTGATCGCGGGGAATCCGGGGCTTCGGGGGCATTCGAAGACTCGTAGTGGGTCTCCTGTAGGGAGGCTCGGATCGCTGCCTCGAGCTGACTGTCTTCACTGGCATCAATCAGACTCTCCTAGAACAGAAAAAGAGAATTTGCAGCTCTTAAAAAAACCCCCAAGGATCTGAAAAACATATACAACAATGTGGTAAACCTTCATACAGCAGCCGTGGTTGTGTGATACTAACAAATTCTAATATGTGCATAATACATTAATACATAAAACATTAGTGTTGATGAAAATCTGACAATCCTTTGGGGATGACTAATGATGCTTTCAGAGGATGAAGTGCAAATTTTGCGAAATCATCGTCAGTGAGTCTGTAATGCAGCCTGCAGGACCAGAGAGAGGCCAGATGAAGTTGTATACTATATTAAAAAAAGAGAGCTCAACATAATAGCTGTGTAATTGATATAATTCTGAATTGTAACAGAGGAAATTCCCACAGAGTCTCAAAGGGAAAGAGAGAGAGAAGAGAAGGAGAATTAATTATGAAAAGTGAGAGGAGGGACCCACAGAGCGAGCTCGTTTGGCAGGAGGTGCGTGGCAGGATGGCCCATCGAGCTGCCCGTGTTCTGCCAGGAAGCCAGTCGCCTGCTCCAGGAACGACGCCACATCCAGCTGGTTCCACTCCACCATCTTTTGACCTGAAGTGAACACGTTTTGAGCAGCACAGGTCAATGACAAAATCAGCAAAAAGCAGATTTGTCAATTTAAAAACTACTGATGTAAACAGCTGGAGTAAGACATCTGTTCACTGACATCATTTGTATGCAGCTCGCATACATCTTCATGACTTATTTTGTAAGAAAAGAAAAAAAAGCCCTTTGTTGACTGTGTTGTTACTATCACTTTAATTAAGATCTCTTGCTCATTACCACACCATTAGTTAAGGATGTTAAACGTTGCTTTTACTTTCATTATTACTTCCTAATGCTGTTGTTCTGTCCCTCTAAATGGTATGCATGCAGGAGGGATATGTGGTCTTCTCTCAAAAATAACAGCAGACATGAGGTGCCACTGGAGATCCAGGATGAAAACTGTGTATAACGCTGAGACTACTTTATCACTCACCTGTTCGGGGATCGAGGATGGAAATGTAGGGGAACTTGTTCAGCTTATAGAATTGGATGTATCTTTGTCCCTCTTCACTATCATGATATACCTGTAATGAGAGAAAATGTGTAATTCAATACCAAAATTTACCTTGCACCAGATACACTTGGAGGTTTTTAAATCAGGTTTTTAGGATTGCATTTTAAGCACTTTTAAAGCACTTTCAAGGTACCTAAAACAAAAATGTCTGGACTCTTAAAGCTTTTATTGTCGCATTTAAATTATTGCAAAAGATGCTACTACTTGAGATAGAATTTTCAGAATTCCTTCATTCCCATAGCAATCAGTGTATTTGGTCACTTTGAATATTTTACCAGCTGTTTGTGTTAACTTTAATTATGTACATGTATGTTTAAAGGATTATTTCCTGTTTATTTAATGTTTTAATTCCAGAGCAAAGGATAAACAATAGCTTATCTTATATTTGATGAATGAACATTCCAAGGGACGAACAGATATAATGAGAGGATCGCTTATTTATATTTATTTGTACTAAAGAATTTTTTTGGGGTTGACGAACGTACAGATGAAACACCAGCATTATACTGAGAATCAATCCTTTTTCAAGGAGTATATTCATAGTCAAGCATATTTTTAACCTCAACAACAACGGTTTAAATAATTGACATACAAATAAGTATTCACATTAAAATGCTTGGACTCAAGGAAAAAGTCTAATTTAGTGAAAGGGTTTTACTTCAGCAGAAGACAAAGTGGGCAAAACAACTCCATTATGTAATTGGAAAATCTTTCTTCCAAATGCTTATTAGTATTATGCACTACCTTATGAACCATTTATGTTGCTGTGCCATCTATGGCTCCCATGTTACCATACTGACTGTATGAATTGCTCTTGACCTTTCTATTTAATCAGTTCAGCAGCTGGACATTGCAAAGACATCAATGCAAAGTGTTCAGGGACATGAAAGCACCACAGATCACATATGACCCTTGGATTGGAAACTGCGTACCTGCCAGAATATAAAGTGTTCTCTGATGATGGTCTTCACTGCGTCATTACTCCAAACGTCCCTGTTCAGGCACTGGCAGGCAAAGTCCTGAACATTTTGAATGTTGATCATTAGCCACTTGTTCTCCAGTTGTCCACAGTCTTTTGCCTATAAGAGCGATAGAAAAATATATGGGATTTAGTTAATCATTGAGACCGCCAAATTGTCATGTTGTGAAGACCAAAAACTGACCCAGTATTAGGCTGAGATACGAGTTTATGGGTGACAACTAAATAAAGAAAGTTGACACATATCTCTTCATGATGAACAATCATAACCGTCAGTGTTAGAGGTATGTGATTAAATGTCATGGTGTGTGTGCATGTTTACATTTTAAACACTAACCAGCTCATTTAAGAGACACTGTGTGTGCAAATTCAACCATAAAGTGAAATCAAACATGACTGCCTGCATATTCAGTTTCCCACCTGTGATTTACAGAGTCACAACCTGATATTTCACTGAAAGTTCACACAAACAGAATAAAAGAGGTAGAGTGTGAAGCGTCCAGTGAGTGACGCCTCACCGTCTCAAAGCTGCCTTTGTGCATGAGCTCAATGGGAGGACGGAAAAGGTCTGCCAGGGTGCTCAGTTTCTTGTCCACTGTACCACCGTTACGCAGCTCCTGTTCCTGGCGAACTGGGTGAAAAACATTTAGCAAAGACATTGTGAAAAAGACTGAAACAGAGGACAGGGACAGATTATCTTGGTTTTTGTAATTATGCAGCATTAGGCTCTCTGCAGTCTGTACCAATCAGCTTCAGTTTTCTCACTTGTTTCTGTTTGGAAGTCTCGGAAACCATCAAATATAGATCGAGCAGGTCTTCTTCGTTTTGGCACTGCATGTGTAACAGACACATGAAAAAGTCACATTCAGCAGATAACTGAAACAGCAGGCAGACACCAACAACAATTTAGTTTAAGACCCATTTGCATTAGGTCAAAGAAAGAAAAGAAGCAGTGTAATACCTCCAAATAAAGGTTCTGGTTCCACTAATATGTCCTGCTTCTGGGGAATGGGTGCTCGTACTTCACTGAGATATACAGAAACATAAACAGTATAAAATGCAGTTGCACACCAATCTACAACAACCGAAACTACAGCATGAAATCCAAATTTCAAAAATCATTAAGATACTAGAATGTGTCAATAAACTGCCAAAAACTTGGCATGACTTTTACTTAACTTTTGTCTGACAAGTTTGTGAGGAGGAATATCAGCTTACTCTGAAGGTGGGGCTCTGCTGCTTGAAGCTGCTGAACTGGAGCTCGTGCTGGGCTCCTCTGCAATCCCACCTCCGTCCAGAAACATGGTGACTGCCATCTCCAGGTTGTTGTTGCATGCTTCCAGCATATGTTTCCCTACACTCTCTGTGGCCCCTGCAGAGTGTGAAACAGAGGCATACTGATGATGAAAAATAATTAAAGACAAAACAGCAAGGTGGGAAAATTCACACAACTCAAGTAATTCAGTGAAAAAATATTTATGATGGAAAGCTGTAACCAATAAAATTAGTAGTATAACAGATTCCGATGCTCAGATATACTGTTTTTATTCAAATAACCCATTTAAAGGCCTATGGTGAGTTTTTTTTATGTTATAACTCGTTTACTAAACATCACGACCTTAACTTTAAAAGCATCCTTCAAATTTTTTTCTTTGATAGCTTGTAAGAGGAGCCTTGGGCTGAATTCATCTCACAATGTTGGAACTAAAGCCTAATCAATACTACATTTCTGAGATTTATATCTATATTTGAAAGTTAGAGAAATGACATGTTAGCTGAGGTTTATTTTTAACATAAACAAAATCAATTGAAAGGGATTCTATAATTTGATTTAAAATTTGTGCAACCATAAGTATTATTCAGGACATACGACACTTATTTAATTACTACAGACGATGCTAATCTTTGACCTGTCTGTGCTGTAGTCTCGTTACTTAGAGTATCTTCAGTGCTTCCGACATGCTACTATTAGCATGTTGTTTTTTGCCTTTTGGAGGGCTTCTGGTTTTCATTCGTTTCACTATATTATGCCAATGCAATTAAAACTGGTTTGTCAAATCTTAACATCGTGCTTAGTAATTTTGGTCAAAATTACTTGCTCATTTCGTGTAAATGCAGGATGAAACTTTCTATTCATGGGGTCCTATGAAGTGACACGACAATTTAACTTATATATCATAATACATGGAATACTAAAGCTCCAAGTGTTAGCAAGTTGAATGCAACAACGTACAAAGGTAAATGAAAGCTAAGCAACTGTCTATATATTATCGTAGCGAAGACACATTCAGTCTAATAAAAAAGTTATGGTATGTTTTGTAGCAGGCAGCCAAGTAGCTTATATGCTATGTGAAGTCGATGGGCTTAAACGATATAAAAGAGAAAGAAGTCAATTGAATGTCTCAAGATCGTGAATCTCCACACTGCATAAAATCGTTTCCAATTTTTTAAAAGTGAAAAACACTGTAATTGTGGTTAAACTTTGGGCTTTTGTAAGTGTATAGCGCCGTTAGGCTGCAATGATCTTTGCGTGCGTACTGCGCATGTCCGTTTCACTTTCCAAGTCTAGCAGCAGCCCCCGAACTGAGTCTTCTCTTTTCTCTTTTAAATAACTTAAAACTGAAATCCTGTCCATCGCTTGAAAGCACACATAAACTATGGAGGACCTTTGAGCGAGTAGCCGGAGACAGACAGCGTGCTCATCTAAGTGTTGTTAACATCACACTCAGAGTGAAGATGACAGTAACACAACATGAAGCCTGGCTGGTGATGAAGAAGGGAAAGGTTGGACTGCCGACGTCCATTCCACATTATCAAACAACATGCAAAGCGAAAAGGACCAGAAAAATCAGCCCCAGGCTACTGAGATTGTGTCTTTTCTGAGCACCACAACGGAAATCAGATATTTTTAAGTGACTGTGACAGAGAATATTCTGAAGTGGTTGCTTTAAGATCCCCTTTTTTTAGTCCTTCACTTGAGTTTATCAGATAACGTTAACTGGCTGTGGTTTTTCCCTCTGCAAAGCATTGACAGCGTAGGGGCCAGAGCAAGACTTAACGTCCGTTGTCTTGTCTGCGCACTTATTTCGTGGTCTAGGTATTCCTGTTGGACAACCAAAACCTACTTAATAGATCAAACCCAAAATGGAAGGCTATTTTTACCTGTTATTGCTGTGAATTGTTGTATTAACCCATTCACCCCCGGAGCTGAGGTGTCTCCGAGCGCCGCCATCTTACCGCCACAAACAACAACATAAATGTGGCGCATGCGTTACGCCGTCCTTTTCCCACTGTCTAGCGCGGCGCGAGACCGGTACGTCACCAGAGGACTATGCTATATTGTGGGACATGTAGTTCATGAGATACATGCGGTTTGTTTAGGGATATTTCGTTGTTTTAAATCTAGTTTTTAAGGTTTCATTGAGTTTTTAAGTAAATTTTAAAGTAGAATGGTGAAAATATATAAAATAGGAGACAAAATATAAATACACTTAACTATAATTTTTGTAGGCTTACTTAAGATTCAAAATATCAGAAAGAAAAAAACTTGTCAATTTTTGCTTTTTCATGTGAAGTTCTTTATGAGTGAAAAAAATCAATTTTATGTGCGGACTGGTGCATTTTTGTTATTTATTTTTGATTAGTGGGTTCCTGCACATCTTCTTCCTGCTGTCTGGGATCAGTGTTCTACATTTTTATTGTGCATAAAGAAACTTAAAATAAGAGGTTATATAACAAGTTTGACTTTACAGTGGATTATTTGAATGTTAAATTGTACCGAATCAATCATGACAAATATCATTATCTAATAAACTGAGACTATATAGACTTGTTCTTTAAGTTGTGTAATTTTATTTCTTGCATAATACATTCAGATTGAAAACAGCTTCAACCAAGTCAAAAACCTGAAGAATCACTTCTAACAACAACAAGCTACAAGCAATCTGAACAACTGCTCATCTGGTGACCATTGAAGGTCAGTTCAAGATCTTTATTACATCTCACACAAATCTGTTGTACTGTCTGGCTTAAACAAGAAAGAAAAAAAGAAATTTCACTTCACAAGGGGAAGGTGATGATGGCACCGTCTTTTTTTACAGATATTTCCAAAACAAATACACAAAGTTTCACTTCTAACCCCACTGGTCAACTGTAAAGTAAATACAGTTAAAGTTGAAAGTAATATAAAATTACATTCATATCAATAATGCACAATGTCCTTCAGTTTTGCTGATAGTCCCATATGGACTAGATGTTCTACAAGAATTCAGGTCAAGATCACAAACCATGAACGATTGAAGTTAAACTGTTTCCAATTACAACTTTAACTCTCTTGAAAAGGAGGGAATCTTGGAGAAGACAATGGTACCACAACTTCACAAATTAAGATGCTGTTGTCTTGATTACAAAGGATATCTCTATATTAACTTTGGCCACTTTAACAATGACTTTAAACTTAGATGAAAAGAGTTGTAAAACATGAGACAATAACGGTCAGTATTTTGTGTTCCATAGGGAGCTTGGCTTTCTCCACGTAAACCTATCAATTCACTGATATCTGTGTTTGTGCATTGTCCATG
Source organism: Acanthurus leucopareius (assembly GCA_029814765.1). Taxonomy (NCBI): domain Eukaryota; kingdom Metazoa; phylum Chordata; class Actinopteri; order Acanthuriformes; family Acanthuridae; genus Acanthurus; species Acanthurus leucopareius. The sequence continues at coordinate 2,068,470 of JAQMCX010000009.1, read as the reverse complement.
TGTGACCTTTTAGCCCTGAGGTGGGAAACTATTTTCATATAAAAGATGCATTTTTAATTGCATCATGGGGAAAATTTAGTGCACAGAAGCATTACATACAAGAGACTGTGACAAAAAGTCCTTTCATTTTTTTGAAGGTGGTTATCTCTGATATACATGAATGTCTATATTTGAACAACACCGCAGGCCAAATGAGAATTTTGCAAAAACACGCCCCCTGTTCCTACACATCTGAAAATTTTAAACTTCAAAATGTGGTTTTAAGTACTCTTAGCATTAAAATAATTTGTCTTACATAAGTTACAACACTGAGAGAGGCCAGTCTTGCCATTAATAGGTAAATTCATTAAAAAAAAAAAAATCTACATTTTACTGCTATCGGGAGAATAACATTTCTGAATAAGATTCCTGAAGTCGTAAAAGAACTTGTAGTCATGCATTCAAGGTACAAAAAAAAAATTAAAGCTGCAGGCAGGTTTGGAGGGGCTCTCACATCCACTTGCACCTCAGGAGGAGCAACAACCTTTTGTATGCTGGATCTTACAATCTTCAATCCATGAGACACCAACAGTTAAACATCAGCTCCTGTGTCCACTATGTCTACTATGTGACGCCAGAAAACACACATTAATTGTGCGTGATGTTACTGTAAATAAAGTACAGATCATACAATTTCAAAATTCATGCAAGTCAAATTACACTGACTGGTAAATGCCACACGAGTGGAATCAGGATTGGTCATTCAATAACTATATGAAACTTTAGGCTGATCAGACAAGACATTGCTGAGTTATTACGATTTCTGTTTGTAATGGCGACCTGGTTCAACACATAAATAGCTGTTGCTGCATTTCAAGTGTAGAGCACTCAATTTATACAAATGTCAAGTTTGCTGCATATTTGACAATGTACAGTCAAAGTCCACAAACTTCTTGGTAAATCAAGATTCCCATCACTGAAACAACGTTACATGAAAACTCAAAAAATTAGCAATGTGGCATTTAGAAAGTAAAAGTACTAGTAGTTTAAACAATTAGTGCACTTGTGAATGGCAAAAATTCACTAAGATTTAAAATGGCTGACTTCTTGTTGGGAATTTGGCATGGCACCCAGATGGCACTCAGAGGCTTTTTTTTTGCAAGTCTAGACATTTACATTTGATCAGTTACACTTGGCTACCAGGTTAATATTTTGTTGAGGGGCGCTATGGAGTCACATCATCACACCCAAGCCGAGAATGACATGTGTTACATGGAAATTCACACTCACATTTGGTAAATATCAGAGAAGCTTTATCCTGATTATGGCCTGACAATGCATGAGGGCAGCCCTATTGAGCCCACTGTACATGAAACAACCCAATCGCTGTATGTGTGTGTGCCAATTTTCCTGAGTTTTTCAAGAATACTAGGGGTGTTAAATATGCATCTAAAGTTTAAATGTAGTTAGAGGGCGCTTTAGAGTCATCATGCTAAACCAAACCCCAAAATGAACATCAGATTTATGGTTGCAAAGTTTTTCAGCATGCCACAGGCCCAAAATATGTATTTGGAAAATTCAAATTGACACAAAAAATCCAAAATGAGTGCCTTCATGTCACACAAACTTTCATTACAGAAAGTAAAATATATTCCTTACTATCTAGGCAATGATCCCACCAAATCTCATGTACATTACTGCATCTTTACCTCAACCCTGAGAGCACTATAGAGCCCCCTGAGCACACCAGAGCCAAATCAACTTTGTGATTTAGTTGTTCTGATGCAAGTATCAATTTTTGTAAGTTTTCAAGGTTCCCATGCCACTCAAAAATACTTTACAAACATAGAAAAAGAAATACAACAGGTTCCTTCCATCTTTGCACCAAGTACTTTTGGCCTTGGTACCCTTGGTGTTCGGGCCCTAAAAAGGGGGTAAAGTTACAAAACTGTCTTTATGGACACATTAAATGATTTTACATAACTTTATTTTACTGCAGAGTTCACTCTCATTGACCAACAAATGGACCTATGAGCTGTAAAATATCTGAACAAAGGTATCTGGACAATCAAAATTGGTTTGTCATCAGTTATGATCACAGTTTGTTCAAATTAATTTTTCAGTTTCTGATTTTCTTCAAAAGACATATTTATGCAGGTACTTAAATCTATTTACTTAAATCTGCATGGTGTCATTGTTGCAAATTTGGCCTTTGAATCTAGGTTTACCTTGTTCACTTTTAAAACATGTGGGATCAAGAAGAAGATAAAAAATATTCTGAAGGTTTAAAAGTGTAAACTGTACTGTTATGGACTTTTCCCTTTAAAATTAATGTCTGCCTGTTCCTTTTCCCTACCGTGTACCTTGTGAGAACAGTTTTATCCTGTCCAACGAAAGAATAATCTCACAAAAAACCCTTCAGGTAATAAAAATGCCAGCCAGCTCTCACATGTGATATCAGTGAAACTTCATTAGTGTTTTAAATAACCACCTTCCTGACAGAACTGCATGGTGAAGGAAAGAAGATGTCTCTAAACTGTATCCCACATGCAAAACAATAAAAGAAAAATAAGTGCAGTGGATAAAGGAAAAAAACTGGCCAAGTGTACTTTTAGGTGATATTATTTTCACAGTTCATATCCCACTTAATAAATAAATAAGCTTCCATACAATAGCATAGGTCAAGGTGTGAATGAGTGCATACATGCATACATGTATGTCGAGTGAGCCATGGGTGACTTTAATGTTGGAATGTATATTTGTGTATGGAGGAACATGACTCAGTGAGGCCAGTGTGTTTCAAAATGAAGTTTGTTTTGTAGGCGGGGCAGGGAGGGTGGAGTGGGCGAACACTGAAGGTGGCAGGTGAACTGTACAGTGCAGTTTAGAAACGGATGAAGGTAGCGTCGATCTGGCGTACGCTGGGCAGCGCCAGCATGATCTTCCGCCGGTACTGTGGGTCCTTCTGTACAGGGTTTCTTTCGAGATAGACCGTCTCCAGAGACTTGGCATTTTTCAGCTCATCAAGATCTGACCAGTTATCTATCTGATTATCGTTCATCTGGGGGGAAAATGAAAGACAACATAGCCAATGAGAGAATAATACACACTTGCAATACACAGTACGAAAGATGTGTAGACTTCCAAATAATAATTGACCTTCCCTAACTCATTAAGAAGAAAAACTAAAACTTGAAAATTAAATAAATAAATAAATAAACCCTTCATTCATGAGATAAATATGAAACATATTGTTCCCATACATAATGTTTTACAACATTAATAATACAAATTCATAAGATTATTTATTTAACAGAAGTTGTGCAGTATAGTGACTCATGACCTTGATCCAAGTCCCCCTATTTAACATTTATTAGCAGTATATAAACACAAAAAGGTTTATAATGCACAGTTGTAAGCAGAGAGTGTATAGAAAGATAATATAAGACAACATAGTAAAACAGCTGTAGTTGATAGACACTTAAAATTTCTTTATAGCTACCTTACATCAACATTATTATGTGTAATGAACTATTGACAAGGTGCTTATAAACTACACAGAAATGCAGATTAAGGGGCTTAAAGAGTTTCAGGTTTAGCATTTGACAGAATTTGTAAATCAACTGAACAAAGCACTTTAAAAGGAAAATGAAACATGAATACCTGATTTCAAAGAGCATTTGTTTTGCTTTTGGTTTGTAATTTTCTTTGCCCTTCTGAAATATCTATAGGTCCTCTGTAACAACGTTGCACAATAAAATATAATAAAAAAAACACCCAAATTAAGGTCTTGTGTAACTTCACAAATGATCCATACCCAGAACTCCTGCAGGTCTGTCAGATGGCTGATGTTTTCAATTTTCTTTATTCGATTGGCTGCGATGTCCAGGGTTGTAAGCTTTTTCTGTGAAGGAAAACAGACAATTAAAAATATGGAGAAAAAAAACTTTGCTGTTCATGTTTGCACAGTAACCAAAATAAATAACTGTCTTTTTAGCATTCAATCCTTTAAGACAGCCACTGAAAAATGAGGAATTTTTCTGAGAAATTTCAGTAACTCACATTGTTTTCTAAGCCCTCAATGACCTCGATGCCATTGTGGCTCAGATAGAGCTCTCTCAGGTTGACAAGGTTCTGTAAACCTTCAATTTTAGTAATCCGGTTACTCTGCAAGAAACATACACAAAATGATAAATCGATGTTGTAATGTACACACTTGAATTTAATTATCGTAACCACACAGATGTTGAGGAGAATTTGGGTGAGAATACCTGAATGCTTAAAACAGTCAGGTTGTGCAAACCCTCCAGATTCTGAAGCTTAGTAATTTTATTGGTACCAAGAAACAAACTCTGCAAAGATGAAAGTGTATCCAGGTTCTCTATGACCTGTAAACAAAACAGAATGAATTCTTATTCCACCAATGTCTGACAACAGCTGTACGCCATAATCGTGACAAAGCATGTTTTTATATGTGTGCTGTAGGTATGCAAAGTTTGAACAACATTTCTAACTGCATACTAGACCCTTTGTGTCCTACCCGGATGCGGTTGGAGCCCAGCTCCAGCATCTCCAGGCACGTTAAGTGTTCCAGGTTGGCAATGCTGCTAATTTTGTTGTGAAGCAGAAAAAGTTTCTTCACTTGAGTTAACTGCTCTAAACCCTCCACCTTCCTCAGCATGTTGAAGGACACGTCTAGCTGCCTGTGGAACAAAGATGTACATAGAATGAATTGAGTTTGTAAGGGGGGTTCTTTGTTCTGTGCAGCCTCATGAAAACTGAAACTCAGAGAACATTTACACGACCAACAGTCTCATCTACAGAAACAACAGAGACAAAATGTTTCATTTTTTTTCATACTTACTCCAATTCTGTGAGATTGTGCAGGTTCTCCAGTTTGCGAATCTGATTGTCATAAAGATCTAGTTCCCGCAGTGATGTCAAACTGTCAAGGTTTTCTATCTTTTTAATGAGATTCTGTCGTAAGGAAAGCGTCTGCATAAAGGAAAAGATGAAAAGAAAACAAGCAACAGGGATATAATCAGTTGGTGTCCTTTATATTTGACCCTAGATCCTGCTTTTCTAGATAGAAAAAACAAATAAGATAAAAGTGATAAAAATAAAAAAGAATAACTCCATATATATATAACATGCTGCTACCGTTACATCATCACTCACTGAATAAATATTGATGTTACTTACTTTAGCCTTCTGTAGCACCTCCAATCCTTCAATCTTCCCAATACGACAGTGAACAAGATCAACATCCTGGACAGAAAACAGACAGTTTACAATGACATACTGTCTCTAAGTAGTAGTAGTAGTAGAAGTAGTTGTTGTTGTGAGGGTTTTATTAGGTCATGTACACACAACACATGAACCCGGCACACACATGAACTTAACAGACTCCACAGTTACTGTTGCAGTGGTGGAACATTTGACATAAAATGATATAGCACGTAACACTGCATTGCAAATGAAAGCTCTACAAATTAAATTCACAAGTGAAAAGTTTAACTCCCCCAAATACAACTAAAAGCTTTGAATTAATCAAATCAAAGTTAGTGATTAAAGATGAAGGACATTTAATTAAAAAGTATCAAAACAGAAACATTTTCCAACCTCTTCCTCTGGGTCCAAAGTTATGGTATCCATGTCAACTGGAGATTCTTCTTTACCTATTTTACGCAGAAGAGTAATCAGATAAACCTCAATGGCCTTTACACCAAGGCATTAATGAACATTTTATAGATAATAAAGCTTAGTTATCTTATGATGTAATCTATATACAGACTAGTTGTTCTGTGTTACACTATTGATTATTCATGCTGAAATTATATCACAACTGACAGCTTGTGTCCCTATCTGTGAAGCAGTGCTAGACATGTGGTGATTTACTTGTGTTACTGGGCTGATTGGGATCCACATCGCCATTGATACTCCTCCTCCTGATCTCATCATCACCAGACTCCTCAGACTCACCCCTTCGGTCCACTACAGTAAGCAGACAAAGACAAGAGAGACTTCATTTCATCACACAGATGCAGAGATGTTGTCTCTGTCACTGACACATTTAGCTGATGTATGTGTAATATGATGCAACCACAAGGCCCAGCTCTACCTCGCCCACTGAGGAGTCTAGGGATGTCATTTGGAGCATCCAGCTTCTGTCTTGGTTTAAAAGTCACGGCTAATAACCAGATAATGTTACTGAACTGTGCTACTTGCGATAAGTGCAAAAAACCTATTCCAAATCAAGATTACACACAGTACCAAATTAAACATCTTTCTTTTAATTTCTGTTGATGAGATCCTCTTTGTGATTACATTTTCATCAGTTTAGAGACAACTCGCAAGCTAAGGTTAGCTTCATTACATTAGCAAACAGGCTTAAAACCAAGGTTAGCTTGCAGGGTAGATGAGTAGACCTCATAAGACACGCTTTTGGGCTAAATTTGGTAACATGTTTCATGGGCTGACAAGCTACATTTAACACAAAATCCAGTTTGAGATAATTTAAAGTGATAATGCGGCTAACCGAAGTACGAGTAACCGAAAGTGCATATCGATTAGCAGGGCAACATGAGTAGACGTTAACTGAATAACATTGGCTAACGGGGATTGTTGTTAGCTTGTTAGCTTGCTAACCAAGGTTGAAGGTCTGGTTAGCAATGAGGGAAAACAATCACCGCAAGTGCTCATTAGTAAATTAGCACGTTTCTTAGGATGGGTGTCGGCTCGCCCAGCTAACACAATCATGGCTTGACTGCATCTTCACATATTTCCTCACCTTCCATTTCTTGCAGCTCTCCAACGGACCGGGAAGCCATGTTTCCTGTAAACAGTCCTGACAAACGCTCAGCCAATCCGGTGGATGGGCAATGCCGTGATCAGACACAGGAGGGCACTAGTGTAACCAGTAAACCCTACCGAGAACAAGTTCTGTAGTACACGCTGTACTTTATGTATTTACCATAAAAATCAGAGCGATGGAAGTATTTGTACCCTTTAATAAAGTAAAAGTACTCTTACTACACTGTAAAAATACCATATTGCACGTTTAAGTCCTGCATTGTATTATTTGGGAAAGAAAATTTGCTTTTAAATGCCTTAGGATGTAAAATAAAAATATCACAACACGAAATACAGGCATACTGAACCCATGAGCCTGCAGCTGAAGTGAGAGGGTGATGGACTTGCCCCATAGTGGTGCCCTCAGTGCAGTTAGAGGTTCTGTGCCTTACTTAGGGGCACCTTGGAGTGCCCAGGAAGTGAACTGGTATCTCTCCTCCTGTCAGTCAACACATTTCAAAATGTGGTCAGTGCTTAACCATCCACCCTCTGATTCCCAAGCCAAGTCCACAGACTGACCCAACCAAAAGCAAATCACCACATTTGAGAAGCTTAAGTCATGAAATATATATACATGAAAAATGAATTAATACCAACCATAGTAACCAAATAACTTCTAACAAATCAACAAGTTGTTTAAAGAAGTCATTATTTCAGCCTTGCTTACTTGAATATACTGCTGGGTAGAGGAATTAATCAGGACAACAGAGCTATCCTTAAGATATATATTTGTTTTGTATGCAAAAATCTTGATTTGAATAGTTACTGAGGCTGTTGATACATGTGATGATGTTAAAAGTAAAACACTGTCCTCTAAAATTTTCTTCCCATGGCTTGTTAATTTTACACTGTGTTATCACTACTTTTACTCAGTAAAGGCTGTGTGCACTTATCCAGTGATTAATACTGAGACCAAGAACAAAGTGAAACTAAAAATACCTTTGCACTAACACTGTATTTTCCGTTGAACACCAAGTACACGGGCATGTGAAAACATATACGGATAATCTTTTTCCTTATTTAGTTTGTATTTTGACCACAGACCACTAAATTACTCTTCCAAACACAAAAGCACTCATGGGTTTCTGTTTAAATACTGATATACGTGTCAAAGCTTAGTGTTCACTCACGAGAACTATATAAGGAAGATAGATTCAAGAAACCCAAAAAGGACACAAACATAAAAAAAACCCCATTATTTAATGTGAGCAGGGTCACAAGCTTGAGAAAACATGGTCTACAAAAGAGTGTTGCAAATGATTTTATTGGTATATATATATATATGTCACTGCAAAGCAAGTCATGGTAAATTATAAGAAGCATAAAACACGTGACTTCTAAAATCCCCTGTAAAGTCCCTGCACTCTCCCAGTGGACTGTTTATATAATCATTTTTCATCTGTCTTGCATACCTTCCTTTCTACGAACATGCCTGCAAAAGATTGGGGCACTTAGTTCAAAGGTCTAAGAAAACATCAATCATCCTTTAGTTTTATCATTACATGAAGTATTTTGTCTGTGCACAACACACATACTAAAGATAAACTGAAGCTGTAAATACTAGCTCAAAACATCTAATCTTATTTGCTTCTATTGACATCAACTTTTTAGAAACATGAGACATGATAAAAGTAAGGGCACAGAATTTGTTCTTGACCCAGTGTAATATTTGGATAAGCAGACTGGGACTGAGCCACAAACTTAATGTTCCTCATTATCAGAGTAACAAAAGTAACAGACTGCACAAGTCAGGATAACAAAGAGAAACAGGTTTTTACTGAACTGAATGATAACTCACACAGTATGGGATCATCTTGAAGCTGTGTGTAATGAAATCACTGGAATGGCAGACAACAGATCACTTTCCTTAAGCATGACAAAAAAAAGTGAACAGACTTTTGTTAAAGAATAAAAGGCATAGCAAAAATATAAACCCCTGCATACGGGGCAATAAGTTCAACTGCAGTGACCTCAAATATATGTTCAGTTCTTAACAAATAGAAATCTTTATGACATGTAGACTTGTAAAACTGTCCAGCCAGTTTCACAAGTGATCTGTTTTATACAAAGTAGAGGGCCGTATTCCACAAAGTGTGTTTAATACAAAATCTCATGGGAACCCACGGTCTTCCACTCCCAAAACAGAAAGCATATTATCTCCTTTTAAGTTATTATCATTGTTAATTTGTAAATAAACTCAAATGCTATCAAGCAGTGAACAGGCAGGACACAGCCGAGTGTTCAGGAAAGGAAAGCATCAGAGAGATCATTAACTAAACACAGACTGAGTGACCACAGTCATGCCGTTTAGACCCAAAACAAAGACAAACCTGACAACTTAGAGGAAAAAACAAGACTTTAGAAACAAAACACTTTGTCTCACAATACTGCAGCCTGTATAAGCAGAAAAGAATCTAATTCATGATTCGTAGTTTACTTGAAGAAGAAGTGCAAGGACTGAAGCAGCATGTCAGAGCAGAAAAACATACAATATTTCCATTTAAGATGTAGTTCAAGTCTAAAAAAACAAACTGGAAATTTTTAGTACAATTTTGACAAAATTGAGTCATGACAGTTTTGTTGTTGGTGTTTTTTGTGATGTTTGACTCATTTTGATGCAAAAATGCAATGTGTCGGTTAAGGCTGATCGTGATGTGCATTTCTCCCTGTATCTGATATTAAGCAAACCACAGAATCAATCTGTCAGTATAAGAAATAATTAACAAAACAATCCATGATGAAAACAATCAGTGAAAATAGTTAACAAATCATGGTACCTGCACCTTAACTCATTATATGAATAATATCCTGTCATTGAGTTCTTTTTATTTCTACTTTGAATACATTTTCCTGATCTAACATCGTACTTTTACTTAAATGACATTCTCATGCATGACTTTCCTTTGTTACAGAATGTTTTACTGTGTGGGATTGCCTTGGACTAACTCGTCACACATGTTCAAGTTAGCTCGTAACCGGTTAGCTAGGTTTTTCGTCTCGCGGGGTCAGGCAGCAAACTAAACCCCCCGGGTCTCGAGCGTAACCTTGATGTGCAGCATCACCAGCGCGCGGACGCCCGAGACTGCAGTCTATAACCCAAAGCGAAACCGACTACCTGCAAACGACCGACGTATGTAACGTTAATCGAAAGCAACTGAGACGCAGGGTGGAGTAAAGTTGTGGTGTATCTGATACCGTCTGAAAAACATCATTTAAAGAGCTTGCCTCTCGTGCAGGACCTATTACTAGAGCCACGGTTACGTTTAAATGGATTAAATCAGTCTTTACTATTTTTAACTCTGAGGACTTTCGCCCTTCCGTGACGGTTGGAAACTGCTCGATTTTAAAAGAAGATACGACAGAAATGAGTTATCTTTGCATTCTCCTTCTAATGTTGTGCGACTTCGCACGCTCATTTCCTGTTGGTAAGATGCTTGCATGTTTCTTTTACTCTTAAAGTGTTTACTTGGCACTAGTTATTTTACACCGACCAAAAAAATGAACATAAAAATTATGCACGAAACTAACTTTAGTGTAGGTACGTCAGCATTTACAATCATTTAACAATGTTACCCGATGTAAACTGTGGCATTTATTAGTCGATTTGGTAAAATTCATACTTTCCGTTTCTATACTTTTCGCAAGACAGCTTGCTTGCACTTAAAACAGCATCATTTAGCTGCACCTGCTGTGTCAATAGGAAATCCCCAAACTACTCGTGTTCGAAAAATTAAGTGTTGTCTTGTTGAGACTGACGTGGGAGTGTTTGTTCTACTTTATGAGTGTTTAAGAGGCCATTACAAGTTTGTTTGTGTTATATTGGACTGCATTAAAATGAATATTTAGTCCATCATCCACCATTATTTACATACAGAATGGGACAGATTATTAGGAACCTCTAAACATAGTACAGTCACGGGGTCACATCGGTTCCTGCCTGACAGTGTCAACAGAGACTGAAAATAACAATAATAAAGTGGTTTATTGTTGGTCTTTTGTGTTTGATTATGTAATATTTGTTAGCTTTACCCAAAAAAACGGTGTTAGCTACTTTTGCAGTACAGATGCAATGGTAATATTTATTTTTTTTAGGTTGAAACCAAGCTGTACACAACGTTTTGCAAAAGTGAAACTATCAATTACTTCAAGTGCCTTAACACAGTGCCACTTGGACCAACATCCAAAGGTTGAAATAAAGTAATGTGAAGCATTAATAATTTTACATACTATATAGGATAATTTAACAAAGTGAGTGCTTTGACTTTTGATTTTACAGTTTTAATTTACCTACATTTTGTAAAGTAAAATTTACAGGGTGTGAATACTGGGGTGAAGTTGTTGTCGCTACTCTAGCTACTTTTAACATTCTTTCTCCAATACTTTCTTTGTACTAAACTAAATGTATATTGGTTGTCTCTTGTTAGATACCATCATTGTGCAGGTCCAGCAGTGTAAAGTGGTTGGTGCTCAGCAAGTTGTAGACCTGGTCCTGCTTAATGGAGTCTCTCTCACCGGCACTAGCCATGAAGTTGACAGTATTATCAAAACTATAACACCTGATGCAGACCTCCTAGCTCTTACCAGTGTCAACAAGACTTCTGTGCTGAGTAAGAAAGTCATCATGTGTTAGTAATGAATTAAAGTAATGTCTGTGAAAAATGACAAATTGTTTGTAAGTAGTCTCTATCTTCCAACCAAGGAAACCACACTGTCCTTCGTTCTCGTGAATGCATACTGGAGGGATCTCAGCTGCATTGGACTGACCGTGTGTTCTGTGATGGGAAGGTCTACCTGTCTCTGGACCACACTGACACATGGATAGCCCATGAACCGCAAGCATTTGCCCTAAAAGTGTTGTTTGACCAGGATGTGCAGCGCACAAAGACAGAGAGGATCCACCTTCAGCAGGGATGCATCAAGCTAATGAGTGAATTAAGGCTCTCTGTGGAGCAGTCAGGTATATAACTCTTACTTATGTAACAATCATCAAGTTTTACTATACCTTCTGCATTATAGCTGTACCCATGTGGTGGGTTTGCTATTTCTTGGCCTAAAAATCAAGGAAAAAAAATTGCTTGTGGCTGTGAATTGTGGAGGCATCTGATGACATTTTACTTTGAGTCACGTGACGCGTTATGATTGCAGCAGCCCACCTCCACGCACAGTCCTCATAGACATCATAGCAACCAGTTTTGTTTTCATGCTCTCAGGTTACTTATTTATGTAATGTTTTCCTAGTTCCAGAGACTCCTCTGCCTCAGTTTCTGATACCAGTCTTGGCACTGCTGGTCTTAACTGTCCTATTCACAATCAGCTTCCTCCTCTCCAAAAAGCAGGGTGAGTGAATACAATTTTAACCATGTATTTGGATAATATAAAAAACATTCTGTTCAACCTTTAAAGACAGGTACATACTCAAAAGCAGCCTTCATGATACAGAAAGATTAAATATTTTTTTATTTAGATTATATATATTTATTTTAAGTATAATAATTGCTAAATAGAGCTTATGATAAGATGCCAAATTGCTGTCATGACCCCATGCACTAAAAGTAGCCTAGCTGCCCCATACCATAACAGTTTTTGTTTTTTATCTGCAGACTTAGCATTCTTTGGTAACTTTCCCTGTAAAAGCCAAAGTCTGTCTGCAAAGTTATCTAATGTAATTTACTGGAAAAAAAAAAAAATAGCATTTGAAGAGTCAGAACTTGTCTTTGTTTTTGTTGTTGTTGTGATGACAGTTACAGGCTACTTCTTAGCCTTCCCTATCCTCAGGCATGTATGAACTAAAGGTCATGAATTTCCATGAAGATAAAAGATCAGTTATGAGTCATCTTATCTGTATCAATCATGAAAAGCAGGTTATTGTCTCTTATCTGTGTTGACTGGAGAAAAGTCAATATTGTACGTCCCTTATTGTTTAATCCTTACAACTGCTTTACTTTAATTTATCCCTCACACTACGAAATTGCACCACAACTTGGATTTATTTTTAAATGAACCCTGTCACATGTTTTTGCTATGGAATCTCATAGTCACGAGGAAATATAAAGCATAGTCATGTGTTTTGTCTTTCTTACATTCTCTGCCTAGGTTTGAGGCACCCTGGAGGTAAGACAACAGAAATCTCTGTTTTCTCTTAGACGACTGTAGACTGTAGACTTCTCAGTTAATAGTCATGGGAGTGGATTGCGAGAGTTACACATGAAATAGACTTCAAAACAACATTCCCTTTAGATGAGAGCTTATTCCTTTCATTTTCAAGGTGTCGGTATTTCAGTCTTGTGTTTTTGTTTATCCTTAATCCCTCCTAGACTGTGTATGTGAATGACCTCACTTTTATGATGGCAGGTCAGCTGTTAACTCAAGGATGACATTTTTTCCCAAAAAACTCAGTTAATGTTTACAAGAATTTTATTACAAACAGTACACAATAATCTTGAGCAGTGGGTTTAAGTATGCATTTGTATACTTTGCTGTTAGCTTGTTTATTTCTGTCCTAATTGTCAGCCTAATCTGTCCTTTTTCAATTTCGTTGCAGGTGTAATTGGCTCGGTCATACATTACCCTAAGGACATGAATGAAATGACGTCAGAGATAAAAAGCAATGGTTATTGTACCTTGTAATTCAATGCTGCAGCTGATCAACAGGTCACATTTATACTTCTGCTGTTAAATGCCCACTTGCTGATTTAACACTTTTCATCTCTGCATGGACAGTGTTGCTTGATGGATGTAACTAAGCTTTTGCTGTAGTACCAACACTGGTGTTTTATTGCATATAATTTAAAATCTTTTGCACAAATACACACAGACACAAGAACTGCAAATATGTTCACTACCTACTGCATTGCACAAGCTTCTTTTTGCACAATTACGACAGTGGGGGAAATTTTTTTCATCAGTTACAAATGTTGTACAAAGCTTTTCCATTGAGCAACTTATACATATATTTACAACAAAAATGTTCTTTTTCAATTATGCTTAGTATATAATACAAGTTACAAATGCAGTGTTTCAAATTGTCATGCAGACTGCTAAGCCCTGCTGCAGTCATCTTTTTGTGATGCCTCTGATAGTCCAATCAAAGTGAAACCAAACACTGCATGACTGTCCAGCTTTCCAAAGATTCGGACTGTGGGTTGAGATTATGGTTTCTTTGTGATACTGTACATTGTTTTGACTTTTAATGTTTCCCTTTTTTGATGTAAGATTCAACAAATATTAAAAATAATTTAACAAAAATAAAAGCTACTTTTATAACACTTTTATGCTGTCATATTTATTCTTTCACTTTGTCTCAGGTTCCCTGAGACAGAAGTATGTGTGGCTGATTTTAAGATAACATTCAGACTTCACTTTGCCTTATTTACCACTCACTCATTTCATTTAAAGACATATCCAAAACTAATCATTTGACACGCACACCATAAATCGCTTCGCCTAGTTTTTACATTCAGTTGTGTACTCTGCCTCATAAAATACTGATAAAATGGTTTCTAGTCGCTTGGTAAAAAAGAAGAACATACCCACGTCAGCAGTGATCAAAGGGTTTTGAAAATGGAAGGTTTTCAAGTTTGTGTGGTCATTTAATGCTTTTTCAGAAGTTGAACCTCATTTCCATAACTATTGCTTTAAAGCTCCAGAGGAAAAAATGAATAAAAGGTCATTCTCCCCCTGGATAAAAGCAGCCATTTATTTCTGTGAATACAAGCAAAAGAGCTGAATCAGCTGCCTCAGATTATCTCATACTGTAGCTATATATTTCTTTAAAAAACTTCAATGTTAAGGACCAGAAGTGGATAAAGTCAAGTTATAGACATAATGCTCCCTTTGTGCTTCTTGGTCTGTGGAGAGCCAAAATCTTGTGTCTTTTTATGATGTGTCAAAAAAATTGTGTCGAATTAAACCTAAATGCTTAGGTTAATAAATTGTGATATACTAAGACACCCACTGACAATGGATGCTATCAATGTAATTTATTTTATTTGAAGACTCTAATGCTTCCTGGTTGCTGCAAGATGGTTGTTTTTCACACAAATAATAATGTATTTGTCATTGTGGGTGTTCTATTTGAGTTGTAATATTCCTTTTAACCTAATCTGGATTTTTTCAATGCTTTCAGTGTTTTAGCACTTAGGCACATCATCCATATAATGGATGAGGTGAGATATGTTTCTAATTGGTCATAAATAAATCCAATCCATCAAACCATGTCACATCTGATGCCTCTAATCAAAGAAGGCCTCTAGTCAAAGTAGCAAAGATGAAATGCTTTAAATAAGTTTATCATGTATTTTTTAAAAACAACTATGGCAAAATGTTTTGTTTTTAGTCCTTTGTTTTTAGGTTTTAATACTGTTCCAATATTACTGCTCTAAGAGAAATCACTGTTCCAATTACTGGCATACAGAGCAAGTTTTCAATAAGTGAATCGAAACGCTTAAAATTCATATTAACATAACATAAACAAGAGTGGAGTTTTCTTTTAACTATTGATCAGCTGTGAATGGCTCAGCCTCCTGTTTTCATGATCTTCTCGTGAAGATCATGAGATGTCTTTGATTATCTTAATCCAATCAGGTAACCTATGATCAAAATCTGATAGCTAATCACCTGGTGATGATACCAACAATGACTGATTCTGAGAGTATATGTCTTATACAATGCTTATAATAGACTACAGGATGCACAATAGCTATCTAATATTAAGATTAGTTGAAAGATATATTTCAGTATAAAATGAACCTGCTCAGTATAATATAATATAATATAATATAATATAATATAATATAATATAATATAATATGTTGGCTATGCTTTTCTGCATCTGAAAGTTACATCTGGGACCTTTTTGATGGGTCTTTGAAATGGATTACTTTAAAGCTGCTATAAAGATATAAAGATATAATCTGAAATTATTGTTTTGAGATGTCATATTGCAATGTCAGACACACATTTATATTAGAGCACCCCATGTAATTTGATTTTACTACTTCATGGTCCTATGATTATAAGGCCTTAAAATGCAATCCTCAATCCTTAAATAATAAATTAAAGACAGTGAAAACAGCTTAACATTTAACGTAATGAAACCGCACTAAGTCTTTCCTCGGAAAATTCAGATTTCTGTCAATTACGGTCGGACACTAGTCTTGTTTTTAATTTTTGTAGTTCCATGTAAACTCACAGCCCTAATATTAGCATTTGGCCAATAGATGGCGATAGACCTCTGGGAAGAAGGGTTGTTCCGTCAGGAAGTTTCCTCCACCAATCACATTCGCGCGTTCGTAAACGTTACCATAGCAATGCCTCGGCTATAACCGCAGCTCCCTGAAAGAACCAATCGCAGTAGCGCCTTCTGGCATTTAAGCAGTGTGGCGTCATCGTCACGAAATTCAAAATTGAGAAAGACACAAGAGAATAAGGTCAGTGGTGCGGCAGTGTTTTCCACGTTTTCCGGACGAGGTGAGATCATTTCGATTGTTTTCAATGCGTAATGTGCTACATTATGATTTATTTACTCAGGCAGACTTGTCGATACAACGGTAATTAAAATTTACAGCCTCTAATGCTGCTGGAGTAGCAGTCAATGCTAATATGTGCTCGTTTACGTTCGATTAGGTAAACGCTGACCTCAACTAGCGTACTTGGTTGAAGTATCGTAACTCTAACTTTAGGTGTTGTAATGCGAAAAACTTTGTTGGTGTGAAACTAGTTCTTATTTTTGTTTTCCCTCACAGATAAGTTTCCTGACTCATACAATCCGCTAAAGTAACATTAGTGCCAACTGCGATTCTATCGTTCACATGGGTCGACTAGCTAACTGACCTACAGCTCGTTCAAAAGGTAGTTCAAGCCAGTTATTGCTGCACATAAAATACCCTTTTTTATTTGCCTTTAATTGCAGATCGTGTGAAAAACTGTAAAAATGGCGCAGTTTGGGTTCGAGAACGACATTCACAGCATATTGAAGCTGGATATGCCCATCACTAATGCTCCTATGGCGAGGTGGCAGAGGAAGGCCAGCTCATCAAGCGCATCCGCCCTTAACGGTTTGTCTCCTGGCAAATCTGCAAATGTGTCGCAGAGTTCTTCAAAAACGCCGAGCAAAACACCAGGTGATGTTTTCTCAGTGTATTCACGCAGGTCAACAAAACTCTGCAGGTACAACTCTCTAAGTGTTAATCACTGTAGTATCTTTTGTATCCTAGGAAAAACTAAAAAACAAACACCGTCCAAGATGGGGGGCGACCGCTTCATTCCCATCAGAAACAGCAAACAAATGGATGTGGCAAGTTTCCTGGTCACAAAGGAGAATGACCCTGTGGATACAAACAATATGGCAGGGACATCAGTAAGTAATTTTAATTCACCTCCATATCATCCTTTTGAAAATTAAGGATGTCATTGATTTGGGCATATCTGTCTTAAAGGAAACTCAGAAAGCCTGGTCCATGTCGCTGAATGGATACAACATTGAAGATGCAAAGATCTTGCATCTTGGAGGGAAGCCACTGAATGCCCCAGAAGGTATGAATGTTTGTTTTCAGACATGGTGTGTGGTAAGAAGAATCTGCATGAAATTGTAAAGGGACTTATTTATTTACTTTTCTATCTATCTTTTTTTTTTAATTTAAAGTCTACTTTCTTTGTAATTTCCAGGATATCAGAACAACTTAAAGGTCCTTTACAGTCAAGCTACGACTCCTGCTTCTGTCAAAAAGACCAGATACATATCTTCAACACCTGATAGAATTTTGGATGCTCCTGAGCTTCGAAATGATTTTTGTAAGTTTGGCACACATTTTTCCACTTAAAATGTATTTATATTAACATTTTATTCTGTTAAAACAGCAATTTTTGCTTAATTTTTTACATCATAGACTCACACAAATCCACTGGGGGTGGCTAGTAATCAATATTATCCCTACATTTGTTTTCAGTCTGTTGTATAAAAGATTTTATACTGCATGTCTTTATGCAAAAGGACACTCCTGTACACCTCATCTAGCTTTACAATTATTTGTTTGCTTTTTACCAGATTTGAATCTGCTTGATTGGAGCAGTCGAAATGTTCTTGCTGTGGCGCTTCATAACAGTGTGTACCTGTGGGATGCCAGTCAAGGAGACATTATTCTTCTCATGAAGCTGGAGCGTGAGACAGACTACATCTGCTCACTGTCCTGGACCAAAGAGGGAAGCTACCTGGCTATTGGCACCAGTGACTGTAAAGTTCAGGTCAGTGTAGTGATGAACACACCACCTTACTTCCTAAGGATGCATTGGTATTTAGAGAACTGCATCCTACTTTGTTCTTAATGGATTTTTTTTTTTTTCCCAGTTATGGGACGCTGAAAACCAGAAGCGTTTACGCAGCATGGCCAGCCATACGGCTAGAGTTGGTAGCCTGAGCTGGTATGACCATATTCTTTCCAGGTACAGTTGTTCCCCCATTTGTTGTTTTTAAAAGACAAAAATGCCCTATTAAGATGGTGTTGTTGACTTTATAAATAATGTCTCTCCCTCTTCCAGTGGGTCACGATCAGGACACATCCACCATCATGATGTGCGAGTTGCAGACCATCACATCGCCACCCTCAGTGGTCACTCACAGGAAGTGTGTGGGCTGCAGTGGTCCCCTGATGGGCGATACCTAGCCAGTGGTGGCAATGACAACTTGGTGTGTGTATGGCCCCGTGTACAGGAGGGCAGCGCCAGCAACAACAGCCAGTTTGTCCGCTGCTGGAGTGAACATCAAGGAGCTGTCAAGGTGAGTGGCTTTATACTTGCATGAGCAAACAGAATTTCAGTATGTCTGCCAAATATAAGACCAGATATTTCCTGGTAATAATGCATATTACACTTTTTTTCTTAAACTTGTGAGAAAGAATCTGTTTATTTTTATTATTGTTTCAATTAATCTTCTGTCATAGAGTTTGTAAATTTGATGCTAATACATGGATTTGTTGTTTTACTAGGCTTTGGCCTGGTGTCCATGGCAGTCAAATATTCTTGCATCTGGAGGTGGTACCAGTGATCGTCACATCCGCATCTGGAATGTAAACAGTGGCTCCTGCATCAGTTCGCTTGACACTCAGTCCCAGGTAACCACACGCCTCTAGACCCGTAGTTTCAACTGTTGTTTTTATTCAAAAATGTACATCATTTTTCATTTAGAAATAAATTGCTTAACTTTGATGTCTCCTCTTATGGGTCCTCTCTAAAATCTCCCTTGATAACTTTGACTTCTCAGATCTCGTCACTGGTGTTTGCACCCAACTACAAGGAGCTGGTCTCTGCCCATGGATATGCCCACAACAATGTCGTTATCTGGAAGTATCCATCTCTCACCAGAGTTGCAGAGCTCAACGGTAAGTAATTTTTTATTGCCTTGATTGACTCTGTAGTTCTTCACACATAATTTACTTTAAGGGAAACATCCAGTGAAATAGAACTACTGTGCTTTGTGCCATTTGCTGGTCTAAATATTTCAATCCTTTTTATTTTAGGCCATGAAGACAGAGTTCTCAGTCTGAGTATGAGCCCAGACTGCTCTACCATTGCAACTGTTGCTGGAGATGAAACTATTCGTCTGTGGAAGAGTTTTGAAATGGATCCCGTCAAAAAGAAGGCCAAAGAGATGCTGGTCAAATCAACTAGCAGTGTTATTCATCAGTCAATCAGATAAATTGCCCATTGTCTCATCTTGATGTCTTTTGATATATGCTGACACTGATCAGGTGCAAATGTTTTATTGTATCCATAATAAAGTTTTTATGTTTTAGCCGTTAAATGGTAAATTTTCTCTGAAAGGTGCAATGTGTTGTTTCAATTGTTTATACAGGTCTAATGTGGTAAGGCGCAAATGTTGAATGTTAAATCATTACAGAATCTGAAGTGTATTCATAACATTCCTGTGGCTTTTATTGTATCATTAGGATGAGTTGTATACAGTAGACTATACATTAAATAAATGTTTTGTTCATCACGTTTCTGTCAGTTCATTTGCGTGTCTGTAGTTCTGTCATGTGGCAAACTGCAAAGCTAGAAAAAGTACTTCAGTAAGGTCAATTTGAAATGAACACATGAATTTGATCATTTTCTACTAATCTCCACTGTTGTCTTCACCTCCAGACAATAGTATAATAATCCTTTCCTCAGTCATTAGTTTAGCTGTGCTATAAGATTTGTTGTTTGAATCTTTTTTTTTCTTTTATTTGTCAATTTCAGTTCAGTTCAGTGATCACTAAACTCCACCGCTGTCATCAGAGACCTCAGTTTCTTCTGAACCTTTTTGTGTAATCAGCAAGATCAATTGAACTGTAGGGGTCGCTGTATCTTAACTCAAACCTGCTGCAGACCTGGTTTCATGGAGTAGAGTTGATATATACATATATAAGATTTTTGTTACATGAAGTTTCTGTGATGGGCACGTGGTTTCTCCAGTAACACAATTTTCAGTTCTCCAAAGTTTTTTATTGAGTCAGTCGAAATTACAATATTTTAATTTCAATCTACAACCTTTACAAGTTTTTATTCATATCGCTTTTCCAGTGAGGGAATAGTTCTTAGCTCTTATCTTACCCTTATTGTCACTAAACAAAGTTTCTTCGATTGTATTGCCTTGAACAATAAAAGGATGCTTATTATTAACATCTTATGTGGAGACCTATAATTCCTAATTACCAAAAGATTTCTTACCTCAATAAATCCTTCACACTATTTACGATAACCCACCACTGCCATTTATTAAGTTAATCATTTTCTGTTGGCCGGTCTAGGAGTAAGGTATACTGCTGTAAGTTATTGGATAGTTTTTACCTCAACACAATTGTCTACTGAAAACATCAGTGTTACCTGCATAATTTGTCAGCTCATAATCCTACACATAACATCATTTGCTGTTTGATTACATTCACTCATGTTGAAAGTGAAGCACTGCAGAACACAGTGCAGATAACACCAACAACAATGCAACAGGATGCATAAAATCATGAAAAAAAAGACAATTTCAGTATATTAGTGCATGCTGAGAAGCAAAACAGACACACCTCCCCTCAGATGCTGAGACTCCCTGACAAACCTGCTGTGGGTGACTCAGACACCTGCGCTCCTTTTTACCCCTGGCTACACATCTTAGTGTACTGTTTTCATTTCATTCTGTTCATACTGCTAATACTGTTCATGTTGTCATGGTGACAAAGGGACGGTCCTGTATTGTGCTGAACATGACATCACTTCTTTCTCTCCGTAGCTATTGGATTTCATGTCAATAGGTGCTTATATTTTGTTCCCCTGTTTGTCTTTACTTGGCTGACGCTAGCCACACAATATCCATGTTTCCTTTGGCCATTTTCATTAATACATGTTAAAGCATCTTATACCGGCTTGAACAGATATGTCATGTATGATTCTGACTCTTTTTAGACTCCTTTTATCATCAGTTTAATATATATAATAAATGTGGACAGTTTGCAGGTTATTTCAGATGGAGGGGAAATCAGTGTAATGCAGTTTTTTGCTCCTCTCACTTAAGCAGCCATTATTATTGAATGATGAAGAACTGCACATGCTTATTGATATTTTTCTTTTTGCTGAGGATGCACATTTGCCTGTGTGTACTTTTATTTTCAAGTATTTCACTGAGCCCCCATGAGAGTCTTTTAAAATCTTGAGTGTCTTTAAAAATATCAATTTTTAACTGTGAGGGGGAAACATTTGGAGACAGAATTACAAAACACTTATAGTTTTTATTTCCATTGAACTCAGAAACACGTCAATCTATTGAACAATGTAAGAGGTATTTGTAACATATTAAGATCCTGGATACATCTAAACATCTATTCTTATGTATTTTATGAATTTTAATTTTAAAAATGTCTAGCAGTCCTTCCAAACTGGCTCCTTCCTCTGTCATCAGTGCACAAGTCATCAACAACAACAGTACAAACTGGGTTTATTTATCAATATACACATCCTGCAGTGATGTTTAGACATAGTTATCTACAGTGTAATTTTAATTTCAATCTAATTTAATAGAAAGGACTTTCTATTAACTTCACGCACAGTGTGCTGAGAAAATGGATTATACAGTGTTGCAAAACTCAAATTATGGATGAACATGCATAGCAATGTTTATCTTCTACCTAAATTGCAAAAATGCAAAATGCATCAGTACTGTAATATACAGTATATTGTTTTTTCCCCACAATTCTTACAGTTGAAAAACTGTAGTGTGGTATGTTTCCTAATAAGTGCACACCATAACTGCTTTCCAAATGACACAGACCTTTATCTAAAAATTTGTTTTATTGCAAAAGATAAATAAAAATGGAAAAAAACTAAGTATTTGACATTTACAATGAAACTTTATAGCAGTTATTTACATGTGCTAACCGTCGGTGGAAAACTATGCAATACTCCCAAGTAACAAAGTCATGCCGGCTAAACAGCAGGTAATTAAATTAAGCTTGTGTGGACCAAGCCTGGGTTGAAAAATACTATTAGTGAGAAAATGAGCACCAAACATCATCATGCTGTGTTCATCACAGTTAATAGTTTTTTTGCAACAATAAACAAACACAATATGTCAAGTAGAGATCACCGGCAAAACACAACATGTCATTCATATCCCAACAACATGTGCACAAGAAGAACTACGCTCATACAGAAGTTATAAAGTTTAAACGTTGCACATTGAAATCTCCTCCATCCCAGTATGCTTCAAGATGAATGACACACTCAAGGTTAGTCTACAGAGCCTCGCTCTCATTTTCAGAGTCAACATGTTAGATTTCTTTTACTTTTCCTAAGAGGACTTTTTCGTTGCTGTGGTGGTGTGCATTCCCATTCTCCAGGTGCTTCCCATTGGCCAGTGCAGTGACAGGTTCACTTACTGACCCGTTCAGTTTTTGCTTGTTCTCTATGACAGGGAGCCGCTTACCCTTTATATAGGCCTGTATCCAAAAGTTGGAGAAGAGAAGGAAGAAGAAGACACCGTACATCCAAATGAGGTGGATCCAGAGGGGAACCTGGTAGTCACACTTTTCCATGAAGTAGTACTGGCTGATGTGAATGGATACCACAACAAACTGCGTCTGCAAAATGACAGGAAAAGAAACACTTTGAAGAATAAATAATT
Organism: Acanthurus leucopareius; assembly: GCA_029814765.1. Lineage (NCBI taxonomy): Eukaryota > Metazoa > Chordata > Actinopteri > Acanthuriformes > Acanthuridae > Acanthurus > Acanthurus leucopareius. The sequence goes on along the minus strand of JAQMCX010000009.1, from coordinate 2,045,495 downwards.
TTATCCAAGATCCAGAGCAAAAATCAAATAACCCATTTATTTCATTATTAATACTTTTAAAAAAAAAAAAAAAAAAAAAAAAGGGATGACGTACAAGCTGGATGGCTGTCATGTATTTTTTCCACCACAGATATTTCTGGAAGCGAGGTCCTGCAGCGGAGAGTCCGTAGTAGGAGTACATGATAACATGAACACAAGAGTTCACCATGGCATGGAGGGAGCCCATTCCTCCAGCTTGAGAGGTGAAAGACACAAAACGGTGTAGTTAGACATGTTTATACAACTGTGCAGAGATAATTTATTGTTTTAGCGCTTTAATTTCCTTGGATGAACATCAGTGAGTTTTATGCAAAGTCTCTGGCCAAAAATCCTTTTTTAATCAACAATGTGCCTTTGTCATGAATACAGTGTTTTATATTGATATCATGCTGATTGAATCTTACCAGGTGTCAGGTTGACGCCCCACCACCATGACCAGGGCATGAACGAGTGATGGAACACATGAAGAAATGTGATCTGGCTTTGTTTCTTCCTCAGCACAAAGAACACCTTTAAATAAAGTAAAGCTAAAGTTAACATGTGCATAAGATATGTTGCAAAAAGGGTCAGACTGTTGCAAAGTCATATGAAACGAAAAAGTTTAGAGGGATGAAAACCTTACTGTGTCAAGAAGTTCGATGTATTTTGAAAAATAAAACATCCAAGCCACTCGAACCATCTGATGGAAGGAAGAGGGAAAAGTGTTGACACTCAACCAAAGACTCTCAGTTTAATTTCTCAAACATTCAGAAGGTTCGTTTTTAAGACACAACAGGCTGAAAAAAGTGATTCACAGAAAGATGCAAGTTGGCTTACCCGAAGAGCCTGTGGGCTACTTGAGTAGTCAATAAGGTCACATCTCCATGTAAAGGTGGTGCCCCATCCAGACATCAAGAACTAGGTGTCAAACACAATGGCAGCTGTTATCAACACTTCTCAAGTACTATGATTTATGAAGAAAAATGGGCTTTAGTCAGCTTTTGACTTAACTATTCAGTGATTTTTTTCTGTACCTCATAAACTATGTAGGCATTTAATAAAACCATGCTGAGGTTGTAGACAATCATGGCTGTGTTGAGACGGAAAGGCTTGCGATTTGCCATCAGGCGAGGTCCAACGTACAGAGAGAAGAAGACATAAGCCAAAAGGATGGAGGTCATCTTTATTGGACTCTCCATCAGAGGGTAGTCTCTGATCCGAGGATCTGATGGTGAATAAAAACACACACTCTTTATTGTCTCAGCATGTCAGTAAAGCACATGTATGCAGAAACGTTTGAAGTTTATATGTTTATACACAGTTTTAAGCAGATCTATGCTGTAGTTTAGGCAAAAAAAAAAAAATGCAGAAAAGTCTCCTTCACACAGCCCTCTATCATAACCAGTTGCTATTCATTCATAATATGACAAAGCAGAGGAGTATTTCCACAGAGACAAAGACACATACCGGTTCTTGACTGTAGATAATTGTGGAATTTTAAAATGTTTGACGCAGCTTCTCGCAGCATGGTGACCGCCTGTTTCTTGTCCTATAAAGCTCCTGCAAACATAAGAAAATGAAGGAGATGAAGCCGAGCTGGAAGCGAGGTTGTTTGGCCAGGTGAGCTACAAAGCGACCTGTCCACCTGCTCTCCCACTGACTGTACAAACAGAAAGCAGCTGCACAGGCTCATCAAACACCCCTGAGTGCCCTCATGTGCAACCTTAAAAAAAAAATACACAGAGAAATCTGCACAGGGAGCTCCATTCACTCCCTAATTCAAAGTATGGTGTGAAAGCTAAAAAGTATTCAAAAAGCTTCATTGAAAAAAGGGGGAGTTTGTTTTATTTTGTAACTTAAAAGAAATATATATATATATACCTCAGAATCAAAAAAGTGTTGAATGAATGATTGTGAAATGTTTGAGTTCTGCTGTTGGTCTGTATACAATGAAATACTCTCCTGCTGACTAACAGAGCAAGTCAAACAGGTGAGGCAAAGAACCCAGCCTTTACAACCAGCCTCGCCAACCAACTATCAAGATGTGGGCTGATCAGGGGTTTTCAGTTAGCACAACAACTGAACAAACAAAAGAACTGCATTTAAAGCAGGAAAATGAATGTTTTTTTGTCCTTAATCAGAAAATTCTCACTCTACCATGAAATGGAAGGTATTTCTGGCAAAAGAAAACTATCAGTAAAACTATACAGAGGCTGCACAGATACAAGTGATACATAAGCTCAGATTCTTAAAACTGCTGAAATACCTGCTGTGAATGACTCACCCGCTGAGCGCAAGACCTCAGCACTAACTCCTGTTTGTGAGGAAAGCGGCTGCACAGCCAGGGCAGGCAGCAGTGCCAACAGAGATGATCCAACAGATCAGCTAAACCAATGAGAGGTGAAAACCAAACACATGCAAAGCTAGTCCTTGAGTGGTAGCCTCCAGTTGTCTAAGTGCCAAGTGTCTATGATTTTCACTGGAAATCCAACAAGATGTGAGAGTCTCTCAGGAAAAAAAAATGAGTTGAGGCAGGAGGGAAATGAGTAAAAGTGAGAGGCCGGCTCTGATATGTAAGAGACTGGAATCATTCAACTCAATTTAAACCCCAAGGCACTACTACAGACTTTGGTAGTTTCAGAACCACACCCTGTTTCAGTGCTAAACTCCTCCCACCTATCCTCATATAGCCTGCGTGATTGGACTGTTTCATCAAAGGTGGTGAAGGGGATGGGGTCAGAGAGTTAGAGACCCTGGTTAAAGAAACCTACACATAGGAATGACTGACCCCATTGTTGGCTATTAAAAAGCACTTAGTATGCATGAGGGGATGAAAAAAAACTTGCTTTATATGAAAGGTTAAATGAATATATAATAATTGTTGACAAAAAAGTTGCAAGTTAAAAATTTTAGAACATGTGAATTGTTTAGAAGTAAAGATGTTCAATGTGATAATCCAAAAAGATTTTTTCATTTTGCTGTTTTCAAAAATGTTTCTGACACACGATTTAGGCTAAAGGTGAAATTGGATATCACACAATCACAACGTGGACGTCACATCTTGCGTTGCCCGTCCCTTTCTGTTTTGTGGCACAGGGGCCGGGTTCCACTCCAACCCTTGCAACTATGACAAGCTCTCCTGTGCCTCTGGTTTTACCTGTTCCCCAAACACCTGCAAGGATGGGCGTGAGGCCTGGATGAGCCTTGAAATGCACTCCTCCACACGTACGTTATAAGCTGAGAGGTCGGATGGCATGACAGGAATCTGTGCACGAGAGGAGGAAGGAGGCAGTAATCATCACTGCCTGTTTATATATTGCTTGACAGCTCTTCTGTGAAGTGCTATCAGTAAAACCATAGATATTAAATCATTAAGGTGTGGTTAATGAATACCAACAACAAAAAAAGAAAGGTAAAAGGGTGCATTAATGAAGTGATCACACTGTTATTTTAACTAATTAACTTCAACAGTTAGAGTTAACCACAACCGCTACATTTATAAATGTTGGTCATAAAGTAAATTCTGGTTAAAAAAAAAAAAGAGAAAACAACAGCGGTTGCACTTAGTGCTTATATATCATGCAATTCAGATTTTATGCCCATTCTTGCTGGTACATGTTTCATAGAAGGTTTAAAACTGGACCGGTGGCTACTTAACGGCTACTTGAAGGTGTGGCTCTCAGTCTCACTTGCCCAAGGTCACTAAAATTTCAAATGGAGGAGAAACCGAGCTTATTAACATACTTAAGAGATCAGTTTCACTCATTGACCTCTCAAGAGGAGGATGCAACTGTTTACACATGCGTTTCTGCAAAGGAGAAGCTCTACTGGTTTCTTGCAAAGCTGCCAATCTCACTGAATGCAGCCAAGGATGGATAGTAACAGGTTACAGGGTTAGGGTTTGCTAAAGTCTAGATATAATACATTGAAACTAAATATAGCCACTGTCTGTCCACAAAAAATGTGCAGAGAAGAATAAAGCATGCATGGAATGAATGGATGTGCTGTAGAATGACTTGTTCAAGTCCCAGATTTAGTCTGAGTTGGTGTCTTTGTCCCCAACCACACAGTCAGCTGCCATATCACTCCACACCAGAACCCACTCCCTGTTCTTCCTGGTCTTGTGACAGTTTAACATTGACTAAATTCTAGGTTTTGACTAATAGCATAAATTATCACATAACTAACAAACAACATAATGACATAACGTTGTGTGTAGATCATAGTCCGCTGTTCGACCAGCAATACTGGAGAATGAACGTCAGCCTTGAGACGTACAAGTTGTCCTCAATTATCTAATTGTAAAGAATTAGACAGGATAGATGCTTCGACTTATGACAGGCTGAGCTTTGCTGCTGAAAATGAATGTGGACAATGTGAGTTTGTGCAATTTAAGATCGACAAGCACCAGAGCCACGTGGTCACCAAAGGTCATGAATCTGCCTCTCGCTTTCTTGCTGACACTGACATTTTTGGAATCTGGTGCTCCATCACTCCTCAGCGTAATGAGACAAACCCAGATTCCATGTGTGGTGTGCAGTGTTGTCTAAGCAGATGAGTATTGTGTCTCACAATACAGTTTTGTCTTTTTTGCAATGTGTCATACATTTCTTGACAACCTGCCTAAACAACAAAATATCAAACGACTAATCCCCTTCCTAAAGCCTGTCACACTGGATCTAAGGGTTAGACACAGGGTCGGGTTGTGTTTATGTTCCACAGTTCAGGTTTTTCTTTTTGACAATAGAATACTGACTCAAAAAGGGCGAGGTTTCTTCCTAATTACTTTAATACCAACATCTCCAAGATTAAAAACAGACACCTTTTTAAAAATCTGTTTTGTTGTGTTTTGATAGTTTTGAGTTTCAGTTAAATAGACACTTGACTTTTAAAATTTTTCTGGGCTGTATATCATATATATATAAAACACAGAATATTAGTGTGTTTCGAGTTATTGTGTTTTCAACCACCAGAATTTCATTAACGAATTGATTTATTTCTTTTAATAGACTTTTACTCCAGGCAAGGATGTGGAGTCCCTCCTAAAGCTCATGAGAAATATAATTGTCATTAAACTACACCATTTGCTAATGATATTTTGTTGTATTTGCATTGGGGTTGATCCTCTGTCAGAGGACAAAATAGTACTGTAGAAATATCCACATCAACTCAGAGGAGGTTGTCAACTTTATTAGAAAGAAAGAAACAGCGACACTTAGAGGCCAACAAGTTAACTACAAAAATTTAAAGCTGGCTTATGAATAGCTTTAGGTCAATATACACTAAAGCAATTAATTTGAAAAGTAAAATGATTTCCTGAAAAACAATAAAAGTCTGGCACTGCTTTTTGTATTTGAAATGCTGATGTATTTCTATTAAAAGGCTGCCATGGAAATAAAAATAAATAAATAAAATACACACATATAAATTAGGATTTGATTATCATAATAATATAGCAGTTAACACAACCACACACACGCAAACAAAAACACACACACACACATATCCATCCATAGATGAAAAGCATCTGGATCAACTAATTTACAATTTCATTCCTTGTTATTATGTTGAAAACAGTTTTTATATTCCATGATTCTTGGCAAACTTGGTCATAACAGTTGAACTTTAGTCCAATTTGATTTATTTACAATGAAAATTAAACAAACTGTCATTCTTGTGTTGTGAATTGCACACGTGAATTTGGGGGTTCAGAAAGCCCCAATAGTAACATTTATTGAAAATAATCTCAAAACGTGTACAAATCCTACATCGTTCTTGAAAAAAGTTCATTTGTTACTGACATTTGGTTTAAAGCGTGAGTCCATATATATATATATATATATATATATATAAATAATCTCAAGGTATCCTCTGCGGTTGTCGAACATGCAAGAAAAGGTGATAGAGCGCCCTCTAGCGTGTCATTTCTCTCTCTCTAGTTGGCTACTGTTTGATCATTTTACTACAGAGTTGGACAAGTAAGCTTTCACTTCATAAAACAATTCTAATCTTTGAAACTGTGTCACCATAAATGCATGATGACCTCATGCGCCCTGTAGTGTTGTATTGTTCCTTTAAGTGAACGACGCTCACAACTGACACCATTTTTAAAAAAAAATCTTTTTATTTATTGAATAAATTACGAACCTGGTAAATTAGAGACCCAGGACCCAAGCATGAATTGTGCTAGTTATCAACATGTAATGTGTAAGTGAACATAGGCTAAATAAAACATCCAATACTTATGTTTGATATTTTTAAATTGATGTTTTTAACAAAAGATTTTTGCAAATAAAGGTATTTTATATAATAGAAAATTCATACAATTAGCATGCATTGAATGATTTAAGTGTTATGTGTGCAAACATTTGTCTGAATAATAAAAATCAGAATTTGTAAGAAATATAGAGCTGTTCCAGAAGCAAGCTATCAAGTGATTAATGCTGCTAATGATCTTTTTTTAAAAGCTTTATTTGCCCTGCCCCTCAAACAATCTCTCATTTTCAATCCTCTCTTGTTTTTTTGATTTTTGTTTTATTTTAATATAAAATTCTATTCAAATTACTGAAGCACCCATGATGTTATGATATCATAAAAGTATCATAAAAAAATAACAGTACAGTAACAATGAAACTGCTTTGAACAAAAAGCAACGGAGCCCAATAAGTTAATTTAGCCTCGGTGCAGAGTAGGGCACCTAGGCTATCTTTACCTGCTCTGACCGGGATTAAAGGTGCGACACTTTTGGCCTCAGCAGGGAACACTTACATAAACATTGCCAGGAGATCAGTTGTAAAGTAAATCACTTGGGCACCTATACCGGGAAACTCCTGTAATCGCTATCATGTGAGGCAGCATCAGTATGAGATATTTGAAAGCCCTCTCTAAATAAAACTTTCATTGTAATAAATATACTAATAAACAGAATTTATTTGATACAATCTTAAAAAATATATATAGCAAGAAAACCACAAAACTGTCTTCAGAGTAGTAATTAGGCCGTGAGAGGTTAATCTGCTCAGTTTTGTGAATGAACACGAACACTCAGTGTCTCCCTTTGTCTCCCTCTATCCGCAGTAATGAGCTCTGTCTTGTTGGGTGGCTGGGAGGCAGCAGTCAAACTCCTCCTCCGGGCTTTTCCTCGCTGTGAGATCCACGCGTCCATTGAGCGCCAGTGGGAAGGTGCGACAACAGGTAGGCGTCCTCAAACTGAGTCCCTGGACTCATTTGAAACGCTGCTTTTTAGGGGAAACGAGTGAACTGAGCGGACCGAAAGCTCTGCTGGAAATGACACCCGAGTCAGTGTTTTTTTTTTAACGGCACGAAACAGTTTCTTTTGAGAAGAGACGAGCTGTTCCTTGTGTGACTTTCGGGCTCTGTCGGCTGGGAAACACGTTACAGACCCACTGAAAGGTTTTCTGATTAATTACCTGGAGGGGGCATCTCAATGAGGGAACAACGTTGAAGGTAAGCATGGCTTGTTCTCTGCGCGCATCAGCCTATATTGTTATTAAATCTCTATCCCGAGACATATTTTAGATATTGTACTTTTTGTCAGGTGACTTCAGCATACTCTGTAAACTGATGCTTTATGCTTCTTTTTTTTAAAATCTCAAATCAAGATAGTGCTGTTGCTCTCCCAGCAGCCAAAATATCCCTGTTGTTATCTTGTGGTATCAGCTTGATGTTGCATAATCTAAGAAATGAAGCAATATCTTGACTGTCCCACCATGTGACTCACAACAATAACGCCTCCATCATATTCTTATGTAAGTTTCTGGTCGGTTTTAAATTCTGGACGCCTGTGCAAACCCACAGTCCTCAAAAAGTATGTAGGAACGGCATGGATGTTCATTTAAATCACTGAAGATGCTAAGTTTATTACAGGAGTGTGTTGATTGAGAGTGTTTATGTCTCTTTGTCTCTCTGTCAGAAACATTTCAAGATTATTTTCATGCCTTAAAAACTAACCAGTCATCTCAGTTGCATCAAGATGTGGATTTTCTTGCCCCACAGCTGACAAACGGTCTTTACCATTCAGCCATCTTCCTCTGGGATAAGGAAAGGACACACTAAGACACAGCTGATCTAAAAGAGGTCAGACCCTCCCTGACCCAGATCCCCTGCAGGAGGACATGGAGGTCCTGCGGCGGTCCTCTGTATTTGCTGCAGAGGTCCTGGATGTGTTTGACCGCTCGTTGACGGAAAAGGAGCTGGTTTCCCAGTCTAAAGCCTTGTGCAGAGACTACATACTGTCCAGGCTCAACCAGAACGGACTAGGATGGTCCAAAAGTGAACTCAACCTGTCTCCCTCAAATTCAGCGCTCTTCGACATTTCTTTGGTTCTTCTCTGTCTCGGTAAGACAAACCTGAACAAACATTGCTTCAACAAGGGACTTCAAGGGGCAACATTACACCTTTTAAATGTATGCACATTCAAGGGCATGGTCGTTATTTCCTTGTGTACTTTAACCTCCTATAATCAGGAGAGGATAGCTCAAGTAAAACAAAGGGCTCATGGTGTAGTTCATTCTTTGAATTCTGTCAGTTTTCTCCTGTTTGTTATTTGAAGTTGTCTTTACTACCGTTGCCACAGGGCTGCTATTAAGCCTCCGCTTCATCATCGTTTCAATCTTAGTATTTAACATAAAGTGTAACATAAACATGATTTCTGCATTAGTCTTGTCCAAAGGCTGCACAGTCCTCAGAGTTCACCCACTCAAATTATTCTTTGAGGTATTTTTATACCTTTATTGTTTATTCCTTATAAAGATAGTAGAGAGATGACAGCAAATGAGGACAAGAGATGCAGCAAAGAGGAGGACATTGTAGTCGTGTGGTTGTCCCCAAGTTCATTTTCAATGGCATTCAGTTTTCAACAGAATTAAGAAAACGTGTAGACTTTCTGTATTTTTCATTTAAACCTTGTGAAGGACAGCAATTAAACATACGAGCCAGATGTTTATAATGTCTGTGAATGCAGTAGTTCATGAGGAAATGTGGCATTTTAAATATTGTCATCATCTCATTGTCAGAATAAACTAAATTCTTCTGTTTCAGCTTGATTCAGATCCCTGCCAAAAATTAATTGCAATTTGGCTTTGCATCATATTGCATTTTAGTAAGCTTACACGTATTTGAGATAATATCTGAAAAAACTCACAAACAAGATGTAAATGAGCACATAGCTCCCATGTTGATGATAAGTGTTTGCAATATAGCATAAAATGAGATGAGCAGGACAAATGATTAGTTATGATTGATGAAAGTATTGGACTTAAAAGCTTTTTTGGGTCTTTTTGTCAAATTTCAGTTTCCATGTTTGAGTATAATTACTTGCACAGATGAATGAGACCAAGACAGACAAACTCTCAAAAGTAGGTTTGTGGAGTGTTTTCACAGGAACAGATTTAGATTAGACCTCTATATTCAATTAGTGACTTTAAAATTAAAGAAATAAACTCTGTTCACAGTAATGTAAACACTGCTAATCTAATCTAATACAAAACTGATCAAATGATTGCTCTCAAAGCAATAAAAAAAAAATCTCATTATCAGCCGTGACTGAAACCGTAGGCCAGTAACAGCTTGTGCGATATGATCACAGCTTTTATCTGTAAAAAGCAAAGTTTCTGCTTCCTGGTCTACATTTAGATAACAGTAGGCTGAGAACGGAGATGACTCAACATAGCTGGCAAAGATAATTGATACGTAAGAATTTAGACTGAAAAACTGTTTAGATTTGACTCTTGATATGATCTCCACATACTATTCAGTGTGTTTCAAGCTAAACTGAGCCTGAGACTCACTGATGACTGCAGCTAATGAGCACAGCGTCTTTGTAGAGGACAACATGTTTTATTTTGACAACCTGACAGCTGTCAAACAGACAAACCAGTGATTTAGTTGAACTTCCTAATAGTTGGTATAACCCGGAATGTTTTAATCACTTGTGTGAACTGAATAAATTTGGCTTTTCTCTCTTTCATTCAGATTCAGAGTGATCTTCCTAACAGACTTGTTATAAATCTCTTTCTCTTTTTTCTTTCTCTGTGCTCTCTCTCTGTTACGTAGGCGACGAGTTGGAGAGTATTCAGCCCAGCTTGTACAGGAACGTGTCGCGGCAGCTCAACATTTCTGTTGCCATGGAGAGTATGGTTTCAGATGCCTTTATCGGCGTGGCAACAGAGATCTTCTCAACAGGTACATGGCTGTTCCAGAAGGTGATGATGATGATGATGATGATGATGGTGATGATGTAGCAGCATGTGTTATGCTTTACAAAGGGGAAACCAAACATGTTGCCTTAAATCAGCACAGGAAGGGATTTACACTTTCACAGTGTCTCAGACCACTGAAGCAGACAGTTACTGTGATTAAATAGGTGTGTCTCTGCCGTTACAATCAGGCTTTTATTGAGGGAGACTACGTGTTTATCATATAAGGATGGAGTGAACACATTATTGTTCCAACAACTATCTGGAGTCACTAAGTTTAGACACTCTGGTGTTTTCTAAACTGATAGCACTGATTAGTTTATGGTTAGTTAGTTTATAGATGAAATCATGGCTTAAAATAAATTATTCTTTTATCCTTTTTGTTTTGATATTAGGCTTTATTTTGCCCAAGTAATACCTGATTTGAATCATTTTTCCTATTTAAGCTAACTTTTAGTTATTAATGATGGAAGGGAATGTAGTTGAGCCTTGGTCTGCACAGACCCTCCTTCACAGATTGGCATGCATGTGAAATAAATGGAAACTTTAATCATCACGTTATGATGTCGAGTTTTAATACTGCTGTTACTTTTTGAACTTATAGTTTTCCAAATCTAAATGCAGAGATTCAGTGCTGCAGTGGAGAGATAGATAGTTAGAACTAACTGATTGATTGTCATGTCACTGGGTTGACATTTGTATTTTTTAGGGAACTGTCCTCATACAAATTGGATTACTTAAAATGGAAGAAATCTTGTAAACTCATGTCCTGCTTCATATGAATTATATTCACTTTTTCATTTAGTGCATCAGTTGGTCAAAGTCTCACCTCATCCAGTGCTTTTTATGTATAAAGCTGATAACAGCTTTAGCTGTAACCTACATTGCATAGTGCCACTAAGTAAATGTTAGCATGTTATCAAGCTTAACTTAAATGATTAACATGCTAAATATGCCTTCAGAACTTTGGCTTGTTAACATTATCTGTTTATGTCTCATTTAAATGTATAATATGTACAATCCCTGCATTAAAATGTCCAAAAATAGATCATCTATAAATCATAGTTCAGTTGTGCACTGATCCTAGGCTAAATCTTTTTCAACAACATGAGGAAGAGAGTTGGCAAACGTGACTGAACCTAATGGGAATGAAACTTAAACACATTACCTTGTCTGTGAACATTTCTGTCTGAGTCAGTCAGACAGATGTTCATCTGCAGCAGTGACTGTTTAACTCTGAAATCAACAAATCCCATGATCTCACGCTACTCCACAACGTCACCAAACGGTTTCTTTTGTTTTCATGGTCTTGATTGAGAGCCTCTTCTGGCAGAAATTACATAATGTGTTTAAATCTAAAGGATTGTCCTGGGTGAATTATGAAATAACAGAGTAAGTGAGCATTAAGTGGTTTTTGGGTAAGTCTTTGTTCAGTCTTGGTCTTGATGGGAAGACTGGTTTTGTCAGTCTAGCTCGGTCTTGACTTGCCATGATTATTCTTAAGGCTCTTTTCGACTGTATGTCTGGACTTGAACTTGTTTGTGCCGGCTCTTGGGCTTGTTTTTTTGTTGCCTTGGCAACAGATGTGCTTTGTACACTGTTCAAAAGAATAATGACATTTTGACATTTCTAAATAAAAAGAGTGACTTTATATGTACTCTCTGTGAGCCTTAGGGATATATTAGACGGTCTGACTGCAGTCGGATGCGCAGCTTAATACTGGCACAATACCAGGAAAGATCTAAAAAAGAACTCATTTGAAGTGAATTTCATGACTGTGTTCGGGCAAAACTTGTGCTTGTTTTTTCGTCACAAGGCTGCAATTTTTGGACATGGCGTGGGATTCCTCCTGAAGAATAACAAGCCGGTCAACCCGAGCTGCCCTAGCTTTATGTGAGGGGTTGTAACCTGGGTATTAATAGAAAAGGGCATCTAAGTTTGTTTTTCCCGCTGTCTGGAAATTGCTTTATAACTACCCACTTGGCTTTTTGTCATGCCTTTTTTATGCCCACAAGTGCCTAGCAGGAATCTAGAGACCACAAGGGAATGGTATGTCCAGTGAATCTACAAAACATAGCCACATACTTTTTTGGAAGCGGTTCCGTGGCCATCTGTACTGTGATCTCCTTCAGTAAAATCAACATGGCTTGTCTCTACTCCATCTATCTTTGCCTGCCTCCCACTTCTGTTCTTTTTCTTTCCGCCCTCCTCTCCTACAGCTTTATCCCTGACAATCTTGTCTCTATTCTTGGCCTTGTTTCTCAGTAGGAAGTGAGACGTGACGTACTCTGACAGCTTCCATGGGCTGTTATCTCATTTAAGCTCGCCCAGAGCTCTATCCTCTTATAGCCACAGTCAGACGCTGTAGGTCAGCTCTGAGGAACAGTCATGACAATGCAAGCTGCTCTAAGGAGGCTAATTCTATTAGGTCGTGCACTGCATCATTGATGGTCATTATAACGATCCCTGCTGCCCTGGAAATTGTACCAAGAAATGACCGGATGCCCTTAATTTAGCTGATTGGTTTGTTAATTTAGAAAGTAGGATAAATAATTGTTTTTCTCAGCTTTATGACTCCCAGTTGCTTCTTCCAGGTGAATTTAAAGTCATTTTCTGACCCACTTGACCTCCACACAGCAGAAACTGCGTCAGTATTTATGTATTTGCAAAAGCAACACAGTCTCACCGTCCCTAATTTGATTTACAACTGGCAGGCTAAGACGTGTTATCAGCTATATTAACACAAATGCCCTGGTTTGTTGACTTAAACCTGGTATTTACAGTTTATTTCAGTACAAGGTTCACCAGCTGCCCCACATGCTTCATAACAGACTTTGAGGAAGGAAAAACTATAGAAGAGATGGGTGTTAATGCAGTGAGAACAGGAAAGGATTGTTTTCGCTGGGACAAATATGGCAGCTTATTGTTCAGGAAAATCTGCCCCTGTGGAGGCTTGAAGATCAGGTTCTCTGAATAACGGTGGATTTTTACTTCTCTCTTTTTGCACTGTGACCAACAGACAGTATTAATATCAGCTTGAATTGCTGAAGCTTATGATACTCTCCAAATGTGTTTAAAACAAAAAATATTGGTCAGATATGGCAAATATTGGTCATTTCTAAAGTTAATCTTTTTGACACAAGATGCTTCCCTATTTGACCATGATTGGCTCCAAACTAGTTTTGTCAGAATGAAATACCTGTTCGTATGTTGACTATATGTCTTAAACTTAGACTTAAGCTGCAACGTAAAATGGTAGGAATTTTATTTATCGATGGATCTGTTGATTATTTAATTAATTCTTTATTTAAGTCTAGCTAATTTTATGACAGTAAGCCGGAGAAGAATGCCGTCCTAGTTTTCCAAAGTCTTCAGATGTCTTGTTTTAACTGATCAGCAGTACAAAACCTTAAGGTATTCAGTTTGAACTCATGTATGACCGGAGAAAATATTCATATTTCAGAAGACTTAACCACAAAATTTAGGAATTTTTAAAAAACAAATTACTCAAAGTGAGTAATAAATTATTAAGTAAGTTGAAGGTTGATTTCCTGTTGATTTACTAATTAAATGATCAACTAAACAGAGTAACTTTTTCTCTTCAGCAGCCAGCGTCTGCACATAACCTCAGTCTGCAATCTGAAGCTCAAATGCCCAAGTAAAGCAAAAACAGATAAAGCAAAAGAGATTTTTGAGTAAAGAGTGGCTGAAACAAAAATATTTTGTTAGCAGCCCAGTAATGATCAGGGCATCGGGGCTTGCATATCTATCATTAGACATAAAGAAGGACATGAAACGTAATGCAGAATGTCTGTTTTTATCTCTGTAGGTATAACTTGGGGAAAGGTGGTAGCCATGTATGCAGTAGCCGGAGCCCTGGCAGTGGATTGCGTCAGACATGGCCATCCATCCACCATTCACATCTTAGTGGACAGTCTTGGCCAGTTTGTCCGCAAGTTTCTGGTTCCTTGGCTGAAGAGAAAGGGAGGATGGGTAAGTGACAGCTGCTGTGTGTGCTGATACTCATGACAGACACAGTGTGCGTGCAGCATTACCAAGAAATGTTACGTTTTTCTCATCTTGATTTAATCTTTATCTCTGAGTTTGATATGGTTAATTTGGCTGCATGATTAATGTGATGAGACATTTGCAAATACGTGACATTTAAATGAGTTAACATTTAAGAGGAAGAAAAACACTGGCAACTTTGTGGCCTGCTACTCCGCCTGTGCTGAAGCTAAATGTTTAATTTATCTCCATCTTGTTTATAGAGCAGAGCTGCGTTTGCTTTCATAACCTCTCATAGTCCGAGTTAGAGGAGTTATATAATATCTGAAGGCAGCTTGCTCACAAAGGTCTTTCTAACATACTGTAGCCTCCTGCTGGCTCATAGTGATAAATATTTGTTTCTGTGGCCCTCTTTTGGTCAACAGAAAGCAAAGTTTTTTGTTTTTCTTCTAACCAAAGTTTTTCAATGTGTGACTCACAAAACATTTGTTTAAATGCCAGTTAGACATAATCTGTATGCGTTTGTTCCTCAAAGCAAAGTCAGAAAGAGCAGCACATCTGTAGTTAACTAGCAATTAGCAATTAGCATTCAGCTAAAAGTGCTGCTGTGCCTTATTAGGGCTCAAAGTGTTGCTAGCATGACTGTAGATTTTTACTACTGGAGAGCTGCCATGATCCTAAATTTACTTTGGGGAACAAAAACAATAAACCCTTTTTTTTTTTTACTTAGGACGAGCTACCAACTGAAACTTTATGCTAAAGAAATACATGTATTTTTCAGAAAAATATACTCATGTTAATAAAAATTCATTTTCTTCTACCTTTTGTCAGGCGGAGATCACAAAATGTGTGGTGAAGAAGGATCTCACCCCTGAGTATCACTGGCTGTCCTCCACTGTCGAATCCCTGAAGTACTTCCTCACTACAATGTACGTCTACATCATGAAGGAGCCATGAGCGGCTGAGACAGAGCGCAAGAGAGTCCTCGTCATCACTGTCAGATATGAGATTGAAATGTTGAGATGGAGTGGAGATGGTCACTGTGCTTGATGGGGACTGAGTCTGCCAGCAGATATCAGTCTGCTGCTGAATGGCCATCAACAAATGTTTCATCAGCATCATGTCTGTGTTATATCAGTGTCAGATACGTCTCTAAGGGACTGCTCTTCATCCAAAGTGTAGTCACAGTGATATTTCAGAGCATAATTGACAAAGGAACACGCGTGTGTTACTTAATCTCTGCTGCATATTTTTCACACTGCTTACACTGGTGCAGTAAACCAGGCTTCTCCTGTGCTGTAACTCTGATGTGATGGTGAATGTGAGCAATGGGAGGTCGTTTGCACTCATGAGATAAACTGTTGGATGCTTTCATTGGTTTGTCTCATGGAATATACCTGAGAGAGTATGATGGTAAAAGCCAGGTTTGTATGGATGCTCAGCTGGCTGAGTCTTGAGTTTTCTGAGTCTGACAAGATGTCAGACGAGGAAACAAGAGCATTTCACTTTGCACTTGCGAGCAAAACAGATGGTATCGACTGCTTTCACTCCATGGGTTTGATTTACGCTATTGTACTTTACCAAAGCACAAACAGTGTCTTTTTTCAAATATGATCCAAACTGTCGAAGCTCTGCAGCCGTTTTAGACCCCGATGACCAAAATAAATGTTGGGTCTCATTTTGCCCATTTTTGGCCAAAGACCTTAAGGACAGAGGAAATGTATGTACTGCGTCCACATATTTTGGTGGTACTAGTGTCCTTTTTATTCTGTAAATAGTTTATTTATGATTTTATTTTTTTTATTTTGATTATGACTTGAACAACTGAAGCCACTGCGGTATAAAGAACGCCACTGAAATGGCTCTTGAGGATGATTGTGTGGTATGCTTGATTGTTGTCATTTTCACAGAGTTAATTTATACATGTGTGTCTGAATGCTTTTTAAAAATCCACAATAAACTTAACAAAATCGTCACCCATGAACTTTTTTGTTTTATTATGATTCATTATTTCACTACATTAAGTCCATAACAACAGAACAAGAAGCTCAGAAACATTAAATATTAAAGTAAGCAAAGACAAAATTAAACAAGCATTTCTGCCTTGCAATTGTGCATCTATGCCATACAGTCATGTTACAGGTTACATTCATGTTTGTTATTACTCATATGCAGGAGACTTTTGATTTAATTTAACAAAACGCATTTCATGTAATTCAACCTCTTTAGTTAACACTTTAATATTGTAGTTTATTTTACACTTAAAAACACTCAAAACACAGTGCATTGATTCCAAAAGGACAGCATTAACTTCAACTTTCAATCTCATATCAGTGCAATTCAAGTTAAAGATAAGAGCATAAGTGCAAAATCATTTCCTTGGAAGACAGTAATGTCAGCCAGCTTGTTCAAGTGAGTCTTGTAGATTTGCAAAGAATTTCAAAATCAAACCAAAAATCAACATGCATGGTTAGTTTTGACATATTTTGTGGCTATAGTATAGCACTCTTTGCACTTCGGCTAAAGTAATTTCAACTTTTTTTTTGCAGGAATGGCTGAGTTAAGATTTATTACCTGCAGCCTGAGCTACTGAAGTGCCAGCAGTGACACAGCAGCCTTTGCCCTTAGAACAGCACAAATAAAGAGCATGGCAGACTGTTTGAATCACGTTTACTAATATGTAAAGTTAGGTAATCTAGTTAGCATTGGCTAGCTTCATGCCATTTCCCTCATGTTGCATTTGGTGGAAAGTAACCAAGTACATTTACTCAAAGACTGCTAAAAGGAATCATAATGCAATAAACTTACTTATCAAAACCATTTATCTATAAATCCTCTAGAAAGGTTTAATTTGCTTGGTAAAATCACAATTTTCTAGGAGAGAATGCCCCTGGACGCCCCTTCCTAACATTTGTTTTTAATCTTTGAAACTTTTTCACTACTATTGAGTTTGCAGGTTTTTAAGAGGACGGTGTACTTTATAATGATTCATCAGTGCTTCATTGGCTTTAATACTTAATTAATTATTTTGACTGTAAATATTAAGATAACTCAAGCACCCATACTCAACTGAGGCTATTAGATGTAGCAGTTAAATGAAATACAATATTGAAGGATTTGATGATTTAAGAGTTCCTGTGGAGGTTTTGCCCTCTTGCAGTGTTATGGAACTGTTTCTCTGAGTAAATCCTGCTTTATTTATCTCGTGCATTAGTGACTGTTTACACACAGCTGCCGGTGGTTTTACACAGTTCCACTCATCTACATGTGGCCTTAATGTGCCAAGATACACACAAGTGTGCCAGCAAAGGCAGAGGAGACGACTGCATGCAAACACTGAAGTCAACAATGCAGGAGGTAAAATACTTTGCAAACGTTCTGTGAGGAAGGAAATGCCCCTTAGAGTTTGTAGACCTTGAGGATAAACA
Source organism: Acanthurus leucopareius (assembly GCA_029814765.1). Lineage (NCBI taxonomy): Eukaryota > Metazoa > Chordata > Actinopteri > Acanthuriformes > Acanthuridae > Acanthurus > Acanthurus leucopareius. The sequence goes on along the minus strand of JAQMCX010000009.1, from coordinate 2,027,824 downwards.
CGATGCATTTTGGTGAGTCACACTGTATGTAAAAACAAGTTTTGTTTGTCTACATGAGAACTCCACAGGGACCTTATTTTTAATTTGACTTTAGCATTCAGCAGTCCCGGCATATCTGTCCCCCTATAGTGCATCTTAGGGTATGAACTATACTGTAAGATAATCTAATGGTTAGGTTTGCGCAATTTTGAATTACTTTAATTTGGCAGGTACTCTAATATGGCACCAGTCCTCTACCACACTACACATACAATTAAAAGAGTATTCATTTCAATAGCTCCCCATTTGTTTATATGACTCAGCTGTGATTATTGATCGGGCCTTCTATTCAGCAACATTTATCTTTTCCTGACTGAGGTGTTTCCATGTATAAGAAGTCAGCAAGCCTGTTGGGTCAAGATGATCGACGATAGATGATGTGCAAGTGCTGCATCAGTGGCTGGTTGTCTGTTGCCATGGAAACTGTCTGCTCCAGCCTCCCATCTGGCCGTAGCTGAAAGACTCGAGATATCTGAAAAATGGAAAAGAGCAGATGAGGTCAACGGTACAAAAGGTGCAAAAAGAAAAAATGTTTTATTGATTAAAATCAGATTCAGAGAGAAATTCTGTTAAGGCTCTCTGGGCTTCAGGGGCAGTAATATTGCACAAAAATGACTTAAGCAAATAAATAAAGTAAATAATGTTGAGGATAAGTGCACGATGCCTCATCAGAGAATCAGTTGTACCTGCTGTACATGTGGCTCCTTGGCAAAAGATGTTCTGGCCAGAGCCTGGCTCTGCAGGTTCAGCTGCTGCGCTGTCAGCTCTCCCTCCTCGATCTCCACCAGACCTGCACAAAGAGACACGCTGGACTCAAAAAACATAATTTGTGTGTACATACATAGAAAACAAACTAATTACCTACATTTGATTTAAGCTATAAGCCATTTAATTGTACATTTGTACAGAGAATAGACAAGAAAATGACAGCAAGAGTGAGATTAAACTATCATGTAAATGGGGGTTTCTGTGGTCCTCATTCACATTTAATATTTATGATCTATGCAAAATCAATTGTGCAAAACAATTTATATAATCAAGTTAGGAAACAGGTATCCTCAGAAAATCCTTTATGTAACCAGCCTCTGCACATCTGAACTGATCATCTCAACATCCTTCAGAAATACAAGTGAAAGTCTGGTAAATTAAAAACAAAAGTGTCTCAGGTGACATGAATTTAACTACCTGAGTTTTGTGCAATGATGAATGCCACTCTGTTGGTTCCTGGCTGCATTCGTATGAAGCCACACTCCCTGTGCAGCGGCTTCTTGGTCTCTGCGTGGAAGGCATTGAACCTGTCAAACACAGTAAAAGGGAGGAATCAGATGAACTCTGTCAATATGGTTTCCAAACAGGAACCAGGAACATTTTTGCCTCAGTACTGCCAAAAACACACAACAGCTCAATTAACATTGCATTAGTTGCACTGCATTGCATAGCATAGTTAGGTTGCATTAGGGTTATGGCTGAAAATACAGTTGCCATAAAATAGCTAAGCACACTCATAGTGTTTCCATCACTATGTAACATTCACTATATTCTGTTAATACTAATTTGCAACTTTTCAAATTGGTGGACTGTTTTATCTGGTATCTCTGCTTGCACTGTTGAATCAATCTTCTTTTGGGAGCCAATTCAGCCCACATGGCAAAGACCACATTTACCAATAGGAGAGAAAAACTTTCCTCACTTATGCTCCTTCAGATAGATTTGGTTGACTTGTTTGAAAATGGCAAAGTGTGGATCCACCTTCTTAAAGAATGTATGTAACATTGTTACTCTAATTTTGATTACTTTTCCCCTTGCTGCAGTGACCCAGTACTGCACCTAGTACTTGTGACATAACTGCATTGTGTGGTTACAGCTGCATAAAAGTTTACTTCTGCCCACACCCATCAATGATGGCAGCTGTGGCTGAAGGTGAAACAGGACTGGACTGAAACCTAAGGTAATGGTTAAGAGTCTGTTTGCTGACAGATTAACCTACATAAAGTTAATGACTGGTTGCCCCACATGGCTGAAGTTCAGTGTCTCCGTGTAGTGGAAGGGTTTAATAGTAGGAAAACAGCCTTCCCCGGGTTCATCTGACTCCCAGGTGCCCAGAAGCCAGTCTAGAGGGAGGAGGACCGGGTTCAACTCCACTGAGGGCAAAGCACACAAACAGTTAAATGCTGCATTACAGAAAAGAAATATTCCAAATGTATTTTTCACATTTATACACAATATAACTCAACAGTTTTGAGAGTTTGAATTTACAATCAAAGTAGATAATTTCATATAATTTGGAGTAAATAACAGTATAAAGACATACATCTTTAATCACATAACAGAACAATTTGCAAGTCAGCTGACATTACAGGCAAAACCTGTTTGTGTGTAGTAAATGTAGTATATGGGACGTCAGTAGACCATTTCACAAAAGACATTTTGACTTGTCACAGCAGGAACAGACTGGGTGTTACTGATGACTAATGGCTTCTGTTTTTTAACAAATGTCCTAGCAACTCTAGCATGACCCTGACGGTGAAGTTGCTGAATGGAATAAAGCCCTCATTAATTTTATTATTGACACTAATGCTTCTCCTACAGTATGATGACATGTACCATCAGGCAATCTTACTGAGATCAAGATTTAGCTTGCATAAAGTACCGATGATAAAGTGTAATACAAACCCAGCCAGACCAAATGAGAGGACAAATACACACAAAGAACTTAAATCAAATACAAAAGCAAAATAACAAATTGAACAACAAGTAATTTTGAGGACATCTTTTCAACTTTGTCCTAAAGGTCTTTTTTTCTTTAATGGCCTCGTCTTTTATACAAACTTATCTTTATTTTAAAACACAAAATTTAGTATTTCATCTGTATGTGCAGTAGAATTGAGCCATAGGAAAAATAATAATATTATTTTGGCTATATTTAGCAGCAGAGTCCGGTGCTACCGGTGCTTCAGAGTGTAACGCCTAGGTGGCGGTAACGCTACGTTATGGTGGAATTGTGAAAGAAACCAGAAGAAGAGTGCCCTGAGCAAAATACAGAGGAAGGGAGCTGCATTACCTCGCACTCTTAAGAGAAACATTTAAAAAAGACGCAGTTACCACAGCAAAGTTCCCAGCGTATGGTCACAGCAGGCAAACAGCTAAATGTCCGGTGGTGGCAGTTTGTTTACTATGGCAAAAGCTAATGTTAGCTACTTTCGTATTCACAGCACGCTCTAAAATGAAACTTCGTTGGTCCACATTTCTCTGAAAAAAAACGAGTTAACGGTAGGAAAAAGTGGATGAAGGACATATTTTACGTTTGGACTTTGAATTTATATATAGTGTCTTTCCCCTAAAAGCCACTAGAACTATTCATATGGATTCAATGCCTCTGTTTTAGTGGTTAGCCTGTATGACATTGTGACGTTAGCAAACTAGCTAGTGCTGATGACACTGGCTCAATGACTCTTGTTCTTAATCTTGAAAAATTGAACTATTATCTTACCTGTGTGATTTAGGGGAGCCGCCATAAATAAATTAAAGTGCAGTTACAAGTGTAAATAAATAAAATATACGGAAGTGCAAGATTAAATGTCACGAAATTAATAGTTACTCTGCGATTGTGTTGCGTTGATTCAGTATGACGTACTTTTATAGATGACCCAATCACAGCAAGCAGGGAGTCTTGGGAAATGTTGTTTAGACAGGTAAGCAATGCAAACGTGTAAAAATAACCTTGGATAAAAATAGGTTGAGGCAACATTTATAGACTTTTACAACTATTAGTTAAATATTTTTTACTGTTACCACACACTGAGGCAGGAGAAATATTTGATAAAATAAAGCACACTTTATTCATGACATTTATCAGTGCACTCAGCATTGACCTTATGACAACATTTATTCCTTTATTTCAAAACTAGCCTACTTATACAACAGGGGCACATGGCCTGTGTTTTATAAAATCTCTGCAGTCAAAAGCACAGAAATATTCCCAAAATGTATAAACTGGTCTCTTAAGCTTTGCTCTTTTTGCAGTTCTTGAGAGCGTCTGCCAGGGCATGCAGTGCCATGTCAGCATTAGTTTTCTCGCAGTTGTATCCCATCAATCCGATCCTCATCACCTAATGGAAAGAGAGATAGAAAGTACAGTACATCAGAGTCTGGAATGACTCAGCAGCATGATTCAGAGAGCTGCAAAAGACACGGAAGCGATGACACTGCTCTTGTTACAGCTGTTGAAACTGGTTTAGTTTGAGTGTCCAGTTAACTGAGAGTTTGTCATGGAAACACATGTTTCTATCCAGGATCATCACAATTAAATTTTTTTGTGAAAATTTTTGCCTCTTTTTTTTTTTGACTGAAAATATACAATAATGACAATATAATATTTTGGTGGGGTCTTGACCAAAAAAAGGATATTTCTCTACATCTGGAGAATATAAATGTAGATCTGTGCATCTCTGTAGCACCACGATTCTTCCTTTGTAACGGTATATTGTGAAATTTTACATTTATTAAAAAAATTGCAGCCTCTTTAATTTGCATATTGCACTTGCTTTTATTATGATTTTGAGAATACTTATTTGGTATGTACTGCTGCTGACATGCAGAGACTAATGGTCACATCTAGAACAGCTGGCATAAAGGTCAGCTGATGACCATGACCACAATGCTAAAGTCATAAATTTGTACACTGTACTGGGTTGACATAGCAACAGTAACTTACCATGCCTACAGAAGGGCCCAGACCTCCAGTCATCTCCATCTGGTGGTGTTTCATCATGTAGGCCAGCAGCTCCTTCCAGTCGTAGCCATCAGGGATGGAAATGGTGGTGACAGAGGGAAGCCTTAAGTCCTGCAGGAGGTGTCAGAGTAATGAATGGTCAGTTGTAGTATCACATAAACTATCAGTTGTCCAAGAGATATGACATACAATACAGGGTTAAAGACTGATAGTCATTGTTATGTTTTATGCCTGCCTCACCCGTTCAGGGATGAAGAGCTTGAGACCCAAATCCTCCAGTCCTCTGTACAGGTAGGCTGCCACCTCCTTGTGTTTCCTCCAGGACTCCTCTAGTCCCTAGAGGGAGTCAGAGATCAATGGAGTTGTATATTAAACAGACAAGAAGTTGCCTGTGTTAACACCTCTAGCACAAAACTCTTGCACCATTAGGAGCAAAATCAGAGAGCTATGTCTCTTTTCAAGCAAAGATTCTTTCTTCCTCTTTATCACTTGAGATGTAATGGTGGACTGAAAAAAAGATGAAAAATTGCTGCCAATAATGACAATTGACTCAATTAAAGGCTAAATAAATACAGAGCCTGATATGTCTCCAAAATATTGTGGTAAGAACACAGCCTATTGTATATGTACTAAACTCCCTGCTGTGAAAAAAAAAGATTATGTGAACTATGGAAGCCAGGCTAACAAAAGTGTGATTTTACAAATGCACTCTAAGATAACTGTAATGACAATACAAAGATACTGATTCCAAAAGTCTTTTGGGAAAGAAAAAGCACAAACAAAACAAACAATGAAATATCCCTTTACCTTCTCAGCAAGAATTGCCAGACTCTCTCTCAGAGCAAAGAATCCAGACACTGGACCGGTGTGATGGTATCTAAAACCCAGAGCACATGTGTTTATGCCTTATTCGTATACCAAATTCTTTTGCTGTGGACAGATATGAACTTTCCAGTACAGTGACAGTAAAGTGAAGAAGCAAATGTATTTCTTAAGGAAACTTAAGAAAGCGAAATTCCCATGCCCAGTTCGTGTCAACTTTTACAAAGGAGCGATTGAAAGCATCCTGACTGGAAACATCACAAACTGGCATGGGATGTGCTCGGCCCAGGACAGGAA
>JAQMCX010000009.1:1768663-2021834 GCA_029814765.1 Acanthurus leucopareius | reverse complement strand
GCCTGTTCACCCTGCTGCCGTCAGGCAAAAGATACAGAAGTATCCGCTGCCGTACCACCAGACTACAGAGCAGCTTCCTCCCTCAGGCTGTGAGACTGCTTAATGCACCATCTGCACTCCTCCATGTTTAATAATTTTATTTTATATTTTATACAATCAATTAATCAATCAAGAGGGAACCACATTTTAATTTCATTATACAACCTGTTGTATAACCTGTTGTTGTATAACAACCTGTTGTATAATGACCAATAAACTTACTTGCATCCTTAAAGTGCCCAAAAATACAAGTTATCCAGCAGTTGTTAATTAAAAGTTGTCAATACAACAGAATGTATGTGCCAGTCAGTTAAAGTAAGGCTTGGGGGGTATGACAAAAATAGCAATGCACTTACATTCTGGCTGGTTGGCCATCACAACCCCAGTAGTTGGACAAATGTGTCATGTCGAACAGGTAGGACACTGGTTTTGTTTTCCTGTTAAACATCTTATGGCTGTGAGGGGTAACAGAGAGACAAAGAGATTCTTGCTTCAGGGTTTTTTTTTGGTCTCATGTTTTATGCAGTTTTGATAATTCGGGACTCATCTCTGGAGCATACACAACCCACAGAGTCCCTCCTCACCATGCTCTGTCATTAAAGGAGATGGGTGCCGTGCCAGGAGGTGCATTCAGAGCCTTCTGAGAGCCAGTGTACAGGATGTCAATATCTGGGAGTGCAATAACAGGCAGGCAGATTAGATCACACACAAGCACACTGTAACAGGAAACACAATATGATCTTTCATCATTGTCTTACTTTGCTTGTCCATAAAAATTGGTGCTGCACCAAGAGAAGCAACTGTGTCAACCAGGAACAGGCAGTTATGTCTGCAGGTGACATGACAGTAAGCAGTGAGAAAAATTACATTATATTTGGAAGTTGAAACCATGCATGTTATGGTGTAAAAGTGTGCAGGCTCACTTTCTGCAGATGTCTCCAATGCCATCTACTGGGTGACAGAGCCCAGCAGAGGACTCTCCGTGTGTGAGGAAGAACAAGACAGGCTTATGTTTTTCCATGGCCTAAAAGTAAAAACATGGAAAAAAAAGGAAAAAATTTGTAAAAATTAGTTTTAAGACATATTGACACTTCCTAATGACAATGTAACTGATGTAGTTTCTCAGCCATGTATTGTCCAACAAAATAGTTCAATAGCAGTGGACTGCTATCGATATTGTTCCTACCTGTTCAATTTCCTTATTGCTGAAATATCCTCCAGGTGTTTTTACCATTCTATGTACATTGGCACCTGAAGATGAAAAACATTTGCAGTCATTTGTCATAGATCATGAAATGAAAGCGTGTGTAAAACCGTACTGAAAGACGTACCCATTCTTTCTGCGATTTCTGCCACGCGCTCTCCCCAGATTCCGTTGATGGCAACGAGCACGCTCTCTCCCGGCTCCACCGTATTGAACACAGCGCACTCCATGGCCGCGTGCCCGGATCCGCTCATGCATAAAGTCATGTTGTTTTCTGTCTGAAAGATGTACTGGATCCCTTTCTTGATGTCATTCATGATCTAAGAAACACAACGAAAACATTAAAAAAAAAAAATCCAAAACTTTTTAGCGCACTATATTATGTTGATTTCAGTGGGTTAGTAAAATTAAGCCTGTGTACAGTAAAGCACCAACTGTTCATCTTTGATGCTACCCAAATATTCGTATTCTTTCGGACTGTGTATGAAAAATGAAACCTGTAAAAGTCTGAAATGGAATTGCTAACGTAAGTGGTTGATGAACAACAACATATGTTTAAGTTAAGTTTTATAATGTATTTCGGCTATAGAAAAAGGCCTTTTTTTCCCCCAGTTTCAAGCAAAATCAAAAATGACAACAAAGTTAAAATGTAATACTTAAATTAAGTAAACAAGTTTAGTCTGCAAAGAGCAATAAGTCTGTATCCCATTTTTTCCCTCAAGATTAGCAGAAAAGTACAAGGTGAACCTGCACCTCCAGATTGTACTCCAGTTCAATGTGAAAAAGCGTTTTGTTTTGTTTTTTACTTTAAGGTAAGGTAAAGCTGGATCTATACTGGGTTTCAAACAGTGCGTCTACCTGATACATTTCTGGATGCAAGTGACCAATTATCGGCCTGCCCCCTGCAGCTAAGACACGTGGGGGAACGTTTGAGGGTCCTGGCCCGAACAGGTACCGCAGTGGAGCTTCCAGCGGCCGGAGCATGCATGCCGGCGGCGGGATGGTGACGGAGGACATGGACCGGTCCAGTCGCTGCAGCAGGGGCGCGCTCCTGGCGACCAGCGGACTGTCGAGGGCCGCAGCTGCCCGCGGGGCGAGCTGCGCGCCCCGGGTGAACAAAGCCCGCTGCATCACGACTGGTGTCCTGGTTCCTGAGAAGCGTGCACCGAGTAAAGCTGAGAGACTGAAAATGACTTTGAGGTTTAGGTGAAGATTTAAAACAAACAGGTCTTTGACCCTTTGGCCAGGGGGCGGTGAGCTTCCCCTTACATACCCTGCCCATGACTTGAGAGCAGAAAAGGATACAGTAGCATATAAACCTGTTAAATGGATATGGTGTGTGTTATAAGTAGGTTTTATGTGAAATTATTTGATATGTGCAAACTTTTCAAGTTTAGTTCTTTTTAAACTTCACAATCAGAGAATAGCCTACTTCTGCAGCTGCTAGGCAGCTGGTCCTCCCAGCATTTTTCTCATCTGGGTGAGACTGTATGTAGAAATACACAATACAGATCATGGTGATTTTTATTTTATTACAGCAAATACCATCAAAGCTTCATTGTGACAAAGCAATTTATTTTTAAGTTTTACTCAGTAATTTTAGAAAAAGTCTATCTAGTCCAAAGACTCATCAAGGTATTTTGGAACTTGTGTTGTTTAGATCTACTTGGAATGTTTTTTTGGTCCCTCCTCCCCTGATTAGACCCATACCACTTGACTCTTGAACTCTTTTGAAAAGTGAGGACTTGCACTTGGCAGCTTACAACCAGTTCAAAGTGGTTTGCAGGTGGTTTGTTGATTTTGTCTGCTCCTCCAGTCACACAACAGCATTGGGTTGGTAAAGAGGAGTTTCCTCCTAAAGAGCCAATCTACTCTCTGAGAGAAGAGGGGACAGACAAATGTACAGCCACAAAACACACACCGACATACTTACACACACACAGGCACGCAAGCACGCACGCAAACACCAGCAGACACGTCAATACACACCTTTTGTCAGTTCAGTGTTTTTCTCATTTCCGTACAAAATGTCACAATGGGCTCAAAGGTTTTGCAAAATTACAAAACAACATTTGACCGGAAAAACAGGTCAAGACTCAATCCAGCTGAGACTTCACACTGAATTATTTTCTGATTTGTTTTGAAGAAAGTGTTGCACACACTTAAAAAATTCTACTTAAAATTCAAGAGATATGTTGTGGTAGTTTTGTACAATTTTTAATTTAAAAACACCTCCTTCATGTTTCACACCAAGTAATTTCTTCAGGATTTGACAGGATCTTTTTGACTGTTGATGAGATGGTTTCTTCAATATGGTAAGAGACATCGTTTTTGTTTTGGGTAACTCACATGTGTTTGAGCTGCTCTACATATTGTTTCACTCCAAGTTCATTTTAGTGCAAACTTTGTTCTGAGCCATCGAACCTTAGTGAAAAGGCCATATTGTGAATACGCAAATGTTTTTTTTGGCTCTTAAATCTCAAAACAAAATGCATCAGGGTGAGGGGTTATCCCAAACTCATGTGTTGTGCCAGAGGTGAACATTACAAATGTCATAAAATATGCAAAACACTGATATTTTCTGTAAGTTTAATGCTCAAGGCCAAAGCAGCACCACACAGCAGTTCTAATTATGAAACATGTTAATGTGAGAAATTTGTTTTTGTGACTTTAGGAAAAGATTAAAAGAGAGCAATTTAATTCCAAACAGACCAGGTCAAACATTTACAGTGTGTTACAATTTTTTTGTGATATCAAGGATTTATTTTGTTCTAGTGGTATTTGGATTTATTATATAGATACAGAAAAGGAAATAGAGGCTAAGTTTTTCTCCATAAACTGATGATGTTTATTGTTCTGCCTTTTGTGAGTAACTGACCTTTTTTAGGTGTTATGTCACAGCGAGCAGGGTTACAGGTGCCCCTCTCTGAGTCTGGCTGGGTAATAATTACACCACTGGTAAATAAATGGGACACACTCACGCTAACCTTTGCTCTACACTGTCTGGTCAAAAATGTACCCAAATGGAGAAACAGGAGAAGGAGGAGGAGGAACAGAGGAGGAATGAACGGAAAGAGAAGGAAAGGTATGTGTACACAAGTTCATCCACAGGGGGCGCCACAAAACTATGAATAGTGAAGTCTCAAAGAGTCAGACCCAACTTCAAAATGGGTTACCATCATTTGCAAAATGGTCAAAAACAAACCTCTTCGTGGTTTCAGATGCAAAATATTGTTTCTAATTAACTTATTTGTGATTTATTGAATTCCTGACTAAGATGTTTTAATCTCTATAAAGTTGGAGGAGATAAATTAGGAGTGGAATATAACATTTAGTTTTACACAGACTGGTTTTCTATATTAAACATCAAATAAATATTGCATGTTATGATAACTTCTTTATACCTCTTAGTAATTATTAATCAGTTACTTAATTTTTCACCTGATGTCCCTATGGATGCTTCTGAGATGGAAACCCAAAAATAATGACGCTTGATAATAATTTAGTAAGTTTTTCACAGCCTGCTGCCTCCATGTTGTCATTAAGTGCTAATAATGACCATGGCCACAAAAATGTTGAACAATGCAAGATTTGCCTTAGCTGATGTTGTAATTGCAGTAATTCAAATACCAGACACCAATTAATGCCTGGAGCCTTCAGGGGCCCTTTGCACCTTTCGCAAACCACTTTTTCCAAATGTCTGACACAAGCAAGTAAGTGGACCTTGAGATTTATGGGATGGTGATGTCAAACTTTCCTTTCTCAAGTCAACAAAGACCAATAAATGAGCTTCTCTCCACAGGGTCATAGTTTCATATATCTGCACCACTGGATTTGCTCAATTGTAGGACAGTATTTAGCTTAACAACTCATCGAGAAATGCTTTCCTCCATCTGTGGCTTTAATTTGGTTCCTATGAAAAGTCAGTTTACTTTGCATTTGGTGTGACTGTCCCGTGATGGGAGTTCAAGGTCATTTCCTCAGTCTTCCTCCCGTTCAGTGGAGCTGTGTTCTCACTCTGAACCTCCGGTCTTATATTCCACTCATGTCTATTTCTCAGGCCTGTTATGGCTCATCCCTCCATCTCCCCCTCTGATGTGTCTCTGTGCTGCATCGCTCTGCCTCATGGCTGCCGATGATGCTGATGCTGATGTCATCACCACCTCCCAGCATCCCTGGTACAGCAGCACCGCCATTTTCCCTCCGTTCAGACTGACTGACGGACGGAGAGACTGGCAGCTGGAGCATCCCGCACCCATCCTCCTGTTTATCCATCTGGTCGTCGCTCCTCCCTCCTCCTGTCTCCCACTTTCGCTTCTAATTGACGCACCGCTGCGTTGCGCGCTCCAGCCCACCCAGCGCCGCTGCTGAAGCTGAGGCTGAGTCCGTCGCTCTCTCTCTCTCTATCTCTCTCTCTCTCTCTTCCCGGCGGATTCTCCATGTATGGCTGCGCCAAGGCAAGGGATGCTGTAGGCTGACCAAAGACAGAGAGAAAGACAAAAAATACAATCTGCTGAGGAGATTGAAGAAGGAGGGACCGGAGGATCCCGGCTCTGTCTTGAATGGGCAGAGGATTCACCCTCTGCGGCCGTCGAGTCTGAGTCGCTGAGGTAAGATAAGGCTTCTTTGAGATGTTTTTCACGGCGCAGCATCGCTTTTAATGGGTGTCACGGCTCGGTGAGGGCAGTAGATGTTTGTGTTGGTGAGTTCGAGGCCTTAAGGGAATCTGAGGCGATAAATAATGACGCTGCGTCAGGATGTTTGATGTTTGACATCGCCTTTGTCAACAACTGTCTTTTTAAAAAAATATAGTCAGATCTTCCTTAAAATATTATGACACCACCGGCACATCGAATCAATAAGATGAACATGAGAGCTCATTAAAGCTGTAAATGTCATTTCAGCTCTAATAATGTGTGCTGACCTCCTTTCTGACGCAGTGTTAGATGATTTGGAGTCCGTGTCGTTTGTGTTTACGCGGCCTGTTTTTGAGGTGCGGCAGGCAAAGCAAGATGGAGGAGACAATATTTACCTGGTTTAGAAATATTCGCTGTCTTAATGTTAAATTTGGTGTCTAATGGTCTGAGATCGTTTCATCTCTCCGCTTTCATTCTGTTCATTTCATGGCGTATCATAAAGATGTGAATGAGTTAGTGTATTTCTGATCGATTGAGGCTGACAAGATGGATGTGCGTTGCGCTGTGTTGAAGAAAATAAACCGTAAAAATCGTCCCAAATTATCATGTTATCAGCTAAGAATACTGACAAAACACACCTTTGACGGTTCTAACGATAAATCTCATCGCAGTGAGAGACAAAAGACTGTAAAGATGCTCTGACAAACATCGCAGCTGTTTCCAGACGTTAATGTATGTGTGTTATTTTCTATGGTGGGGAGCATTGAGGGGATGCAGTTTCATCACAAGGCCTTCAGCCAGTGCCAGAAGGGGCCAGGGTATGATGCCCGAAGAATAAGCAGCCATTTTATTTTAGAATAGCAGGGATGCTGTTGATCTTCCTGCCAAATAATGACCCAGCCTTTTAGTCAGCGTGTTTTAGGGGCTGTGTGTCTCTAACTGAAGCCAGACTGACTGATTCAGGGCCTGAAAACGGAAAATGTGTCATAGCTGTGTGATGAGACTAACAGGGCCCTGCCCTTAATGGTTCCCCATGACAAAAATAACAACAGACAGCACACTGATGATTAAAATGATCGAAAAACAGCAATGGAGAAGCCTTTGTTTCCATCTGACAGGTCTGTCTATGTTCTTCACATCTCTTTATGCACTTGTATTAAATCCCACTGATCTTCTACCTGTGCAGGTTCCAGGTGTGTGTGTGTGCATAGCCTCACTGATTTCCAGCTCCTCTACTCGCTCACACACTCACCTGCAAAATGGCAGGGGCTTCGGTGAAGGTGGCGGTGAGGGTCCGACCCTTCAACTCCAGAGAAATGGCCAAGGAGAGCAAGTGCATCATTCAGATGTCAGGAAACACCACGAGTGAGTAGAGATCCAAGTCACTTTTAGTGCATGTGGAGTTTACAGTGTGTTGAGTGATGCAATGATGTGGAGCTGGAAGTACATGACACACACATTAATGGAAGTAATAAAAGGGCTTTTTAGTCTTTGAATGGTAAGTTTTCTCATGGAAATTTTAGGTATTGTGTTTAATTATATTATATATATATTAAGTAAATTTGTGACATTTCTGCTAAATGATCATTGAACCCCCAGTGACGGTTTGAAACTCCATCAAAAAAGGTGTCTCGCTTGCTTATTTTCTCAATGTACTGCAGAGATATCTGCTGATGTAGATAGATAGATAACTTGAGGCAGTTAACTCACCATAAAACACACTTTATTAAAACGTGGCAGTAACAAAACTTGCCAAAATCATCTTGGTTTGCCTCTCTGTCCTTGTTGAAACGAACCCTTGATTAATGACTCAGATGTAAAAATCTCTGCTGGATATGTTGTTGTGTGACCAACCTCGCGCTTCTCTCCCCCTTCACTGCTCCTCTGTCCCTGCCGTCATGTTTTTCCTAGTTCTGGGAGTCAGAGTCCTAATTGGAGCCACTGTAAATCACTTTGTACTCTAATACCTGTCGTCAAACTGGCCTCAGTTGCTCTTAGAGGCTGTGTTTAGTCCCAGTCCAGCTGTGTTCACTGTCAGACGAACATTCATTCAATGTTCCCAGCATCTGTTCCATGCAGACTGATCAGCTAATGGGGTCACTAGCTGCATGCTAATACTAATGCTGCCACTTTAATTTTTTAGATATTTACACTGTTTATCTCTATTTTTTCTGCAAACAAAAACTTATGCTTTTAAAAAAATTGCAAATGTCAGTGAATGCATCAGGAAGTATGATATAAAACATATTATTTGCAACCATTATACAGTGCATACTGTATTTGATGTGAAATATACTTCAGTCATGTCTGCCTTCCTTCTTTAGAAATATTACAGTAGCTTTTTTCTTTGACACTATTCTTTGTCTTTACCCCATATTAAATGTAATAATTAGCTGAAGAAATAAGTTGATATATAAATACTGTATGTTAAATGATCTCACAAAGAAAAACATTTAATTAACATAGTTAATTACCATTGGCCCCTGTGGATTGTAAAGAGACACTCACTGGTAACAGTCCCCACCTTTCTGTTGTCAACTCATAAACTTGCAGTGAATAGATCTTAAACAGACAAGTATTGAACATTTTTTGAAAGGCTCTTAGTCTGGTAGTTTTCCATGTTCATATAAATAATTGACGTTATACAGCAAGGTCATGTATCCTTTAAAATCCCACTTATGACTCAAGAGTGTAAAACCCAGAAACATAGTGACATTTGCATCTGTTTTGATTTCTTTTCTGTAACCCACATGGAGCCAAATTTATCGTTTTACCCCCAGGTATTTTTCCTTGTGGGCAGTTTTTCCCTCCAGCAACAAGAGAGTAGGCTGGGAAGCATGCGGCAATCTTGTCAGCCAGAGAAGGAAACAAAGGCTTCAGTCAGGCCTGAAGCTTGTCACTATGTGTGTGTTTTTGTGTGTGAGTGTTTGTGTGTAGGATGTAGTGATCGCCGCAGCTCTCGTCTCTCATCATACGAGCTGCAGGGACCAAAAAGACCTCCTTGTTCTGGTTGAGCCCAGACGCGGGGTCAGCTGATGCAATTGTGTGTGTGTTTGTGCATACGTGTGTGTGCATGAGTGTGTGTGTGTGTGTGTGTGAGAGAGAGCAAGTATGTCAGCCTGTTGTGCCTGTCTCTGTGCTTAATGACCTCATTAGAGCCAAACTTGCATTATTTCAACTCATTAACCTCACTGATTCTGAATGTGAGTCTCACAGTTTCCAACAGTTTTCCTCTTACAAGTTTTGGCATAATGGCGAGACTGCACTCCTTGATACGCTGAAGGATAAGCAGGTGTAGCCAGTAAATGGACGCATGGATGGGTGGATGGATGGATGCATGGATGGGTGGATGGGTGGATGGTCACACTATGTCGACTCTGGCTGAGTGCACGTTTCAGCAGGACTTTGCTGCTGTATGGAATTTGTCCACAGGGGGCAGCTGCTCCTGTTCAGCTCTGGTTTCATATTCTGCATACACCACCCTCCTGCCCTTTAAAAAGAGGAAGAGTGGAGCATTCATAACTGCTGATTATGAACTGTTTCTCTCATGAAATCATTGATGAAGTTGTTATTAGTGAGGGGCACCTCTCTGTGCATGAGGTTTTGACATTCTACATGCTGGTTAATTTACATGAACACTGGTGGACTTTAAATTCACAAACTGAGGAGTGCATGTTTTCATTTAGTATTATTGACATTTTTTAATTAAATATGGAACCATGGATCATTGATTAGCCAGGAGATATGCATCTTTGTCCCTCATTCAACTTGGACTGTCCAGCTACTCACATGTTTTGGTGGATCACGGAAGTTAGTTTCATTAAAAATAAGCTAAAAAGAGAAAGATACTCAGTACAGAGTTTAAATGAGAGTCCTCCTCTCACAATATTCTCAAATCTGGCTCCCAGTGAAGACAATGTTGCTGTATTTTCTTTTGAGACACCAGTGTGAATAGTTTTGGGAATACATAATCTTTTGGATCGCCATCATTTGGCACAAAAACGAGTGTTTTTGTGTTTTTTATCTCCTGTTTTTTATCTCCAGACTGACTTGATTTCTTTTCTATTTTAGCAATCCTGAACCCTAAACAACCAAAAGAAAACAAGAGCTTCAACTTTGACTATTCTTACTGGTCACACACCACGGTGAGTCTCCCTGCATTGCTAGACAAAAAAATGAATGAATTGGTTTTCAACAAACTAATAACTGCTAATATATTGATGTGAATGTTAGCATTTAACTTCATGGTAGAGGACAAATGTTTTTAACTATGTGTCTTTGACCTCTTTTTATTTTCTCTATGTGCAGCCTGAGGACATCAACTATGCATCCCAGATGCAGGTGTACAAAGACATCGGAGAGGAGATGCTGCTTCATGCCTTTGAAGGCTACAATGTGTGCATATTTGCATACGGCCAGACAGGAGCAGGCAAAAGCTACACCATGATGGGACGACAGGAGAAAGACCAGCAAGGGATCATACCTCTGGTAACACAGAATACACTTCTGACCAACAATTAAACACAATATTCAACAGAATGTAAATATTCTCTTCAACCTGCAGCAGTGACAGTCTGAAGTCCGTCACTCTTTCTTTTTTTTGTAGCTGTGTGAGGACCTTTTCACCAAGATCAATGACAGCAATAATGACAACAGCATGTCTTACTCTGTGGAGGTGAGTAATGTTGTATTCTACTTTTAATGTAATGCTTTTTCTTTCACATTTTAATGCTTTTCCGTGCACATCTTAAAACTTATGTCAATAATAAAACAAATCTATACAACTTAAAATATCTAAAATAAGAAAATATTTAAAATTTTATTCAGTAATTTAATTTTGTACATTCAAGGGCACAAAGAAATGGGAGAAATAGCTAATAATTTTTTTCCATAACATTGCTTCCTGCAGGTGAGTTACATGGAAATCTACTGTGAGCGTGTGCGTGACTTGCTGAATCCCAAGAACAAAGGAAACCTGCGTGTCAGAGAGCACCCTCTGATGGGACCCTACGTCGAGGATCTGTCCAAGCTGGCCGTCACTTCATACAACGACATCCAGGACCTGATGGACTCTGGAAACAAGGCCAGGTAAACTGAATGGCAGTGATAACCAACCTTTTCATTTTCTATCATGGAGTAAACTGACAACCCCTGTGTAAAGTGATACTCTCTATTTGTTTTTATATATATTTGCATAATTAACCCAAAGAATGAATGCAATAACTCCAGAAAGCTTTTGTGTAAATGAGCAATTTCATTGCATTTTGAGTAGATTTTTTCCTTTGAATGTTGCATCAAACATGACTTTTTCCAGATTTTTTTGTTAACTTTTTGTTAACTTGTACAACTTGTACAATTCACTGTATGTGCTTTGTATTTTTCAATTTTGAACAACAATGCATTAATAGGCTTCTTTTTGAATTAAAACCCTGGTGGCCCCAAGTGGGGGTCAGACCCTCAGGTTTGGAACCAGTTCTTTTTGAATAATATGTGCTGATGGATAGACAGGATTAGCTGAAATCAGGAATTTAAATACATTTAAATACAAGGAAATTGATGGAACAAATAGTGGATGCAGCTAAAAATGAGTCAACAAAATGCACCAAACACGACATTTTTCTGGTCTTTTAGGACTGTGGCTGCGACCAACATGAATGAGACCAGCAGTCGCTCCCACGCTGTTTTCAACATCATCTTCACGCAGAAGAAGCACGACATGGAGACGGACAACACATCAGAAAAGGTTGTGACAACAAGTTCAGCTCGTAGCCCTGCCTCACAAATCCTCCTGTGTGACTGACAGAAGTGATGTTTTCTCTCTCACGGACAGATTAATCAATAAGAGGATCAGTTTTCTTACCTTGAATCTTGTTTCAACACGGCGGCCTTGAAAGAGATTAATCACTTTATTCCCTTTTACGAGCTGAGTGCAGACGCTGTGTGGCGTTGTTGTCTGCAGGATGTGTTGTATTGATTGATATCTTCTTATGATGCTTTACTGCCAGCTCTCCCAGGGCAGTTTCTGGTAAAATATGTTAGCTGTGGTGGATGTTTCATCTATTTCATCGTATTTTGAAAACATTTTGTACTGTCATAGGTCAGCAAGATCAGTCTGGTGGACTTGGCTGGCAGTGAGAGAGCCGACTCAACCGGAGCCAAAGGAACCAGACTGAAGGTGAGAGAAGCTGCTGTTTTTAGGTTGTTTTGTGATATTTGTGCAGAAATCCAGGAGATAGAAGCATGTTGAGCAGTATTTCAAGTGTAAAATGTCATAAATAGATGACATACTTCACAGGGCTGATCTTTATGTCTTTGGATTTGCAGGAAGGAGCAAACATCAACAAATCTTTAACAACTCTGGGGAAAGTTATTTCAGCTCTTGCAGAAGTGGTATGTTTTTTTTACTCTTTTCATTACAAATATAACATTATTATTTTATATTATTTAAAATAACAAAATCTTGATGTTTCTCTTTCACTGTCAGGACTCAGCGCCAAACAAGGTCAGTAATACCATCCACCACAAGTTTAAAAAAGCAAATGAAACATACAAAATGCTTTTTAAAATATTACTTTCACATGATAAGTAAAGAAATTGCATATACTTTGTTCACAGAACAAGAAAAAGAAGAAGGTGGAGAGTTTCATTCCTTACAGAGATTCAGTCCTGACTTGGCTCCTGAGGGAGAACTTGGGTATGCACACTTAATAAAAAACTTTTACTTCTCCCACAATTATATTAACTGTAATTTTCTGTCTTAATTTCCATCTTTTCTCTCATCTCTGTGTTTTAGGAGGAAACTCTCGTACAGCCATGGTTGCTGCCCTCAGCCCTGCAGATATTAACTATGATGAGACCCTCAGCACCCTCCGGTGAGGAAAATTAATAAAAGCTCTTTAAAGCTTTTTAAAGATGATTTGAAGATAAAAAACACTTTTACCACTTTCATTCTGTAAAATAGAAGCAGCATTTGGGTTCAAGATTATTTTCCTGCATGAATTTGCACGTTTTCAAGGAAAATAAATTTCTTGTAGATCAGTTGTGTTGCATCAATTTATATTTTGCAATATCTGTATTTTAACACATGCATACAGCATGATTTCTAGGAGTTATTTCCACACTGAACTCTCAGTAACATCCTTCTTGTTTGGTGTATATTATCATTAACTGGTAACTATAATGGTGTACTTAAGTGTGCAGAGCCTGACAGATCATGCTTTATAGCTTACCAGCTTCTTGACCTTGATGATATCCATCCCTCCAGGTACGCAGATCGTGCCAAACAGATCCGCTGTAATGCCGTCATCAACGAGGACCCCAACAACCGCCTGGTGCGTGAGCTGAAGGAGGAGGTGGCTCGCCTCAAAGACCTGCTGTATGCACAGGGCCTGGGAGACATCATAGAGAGTGAGTATCGCACAGAAAAAACACAGAAACACAACTCCCACACAGAGAAACATGCACATGTAAAGGTGCACACACACATGCGCACACAAACCTGAATTTAGACCTTGTGTGCAGTTTATTTTCTGATTGTACATGAAAGAGAGAGGATGACAGTGTAACTCAGAGTGTGGGTGTCTCTCACACTCATTCTCTTCTCTCCTCTGTCCTATCAGCATATCGTGGCAGCGGCCCTGTCATCACTGGTTTGAAATGTGTGTATAACTCTGGCGAGCCTGCGCTTTGCAACTAATAGAAATTAATAACCAGCCAGCCTTCCTCCTCCACCACACCAGAGACCAGACTAACAAACCCAAAGAGACCAGAAGTCTGACAAAAGAGAAATTATGCAAAAGACTCAAAAACATTACATGATAATTTGAAGCAACACAAAAGTAATCAGTAAGCTTAAACTTTAAGTTGCTGTTATTTAAGGAATTCTAAAAAATGGCCTCCTTTTTTCTCTCCATTAGTTCTGGTTTCCATGGTAAGCAGTGTTTTTTCTCTCTGGCTTAATCAGTGAAGTCCAGCCTCTTAGTACTTTCAACTTAATTACACAGTTTGCTGGAAATTCCTTTCCATTGACACATAAAGAATTTTATTTTTACAAGATCTTAAATCATGGAAGAAAGGACTGACTGGGAGGACGCCATTTTAGATATATGTAGGAACATCCTGGTCCTCTGTGTGTGGAGCTCATTGAAGCTATGAGTCAGGTGCTTAGAGGCTTAGATGCATCGCTAAAGGCTGAGATGAACAGTTACAAATGATGAGGAAAACATTACAAGCAACACATAAGGAAAAACAAGAGAACTCAGGCTGTATTTGGTTCCTATACATTGTACTGATGTATATAGTTTTGGTTTTCTTTCTCATAACATTTTCATGCTTGCGAGCTTGTCGACTGTGTCCACGTGGTTCAGTGTCAGAGACAACTTTGGCATTTTGTGCTCTATCAGTTTGAGTTGCTCTTTTCTCTGTGTCTGCGATGGCTTTGGTAAGCATATGACCTCTGCTTCTGTGATCCATTATTTGAGCTTTCTCTTCTATTTTTTTGTACTCCTTCCCGTTGTTTCCCTGTTTTTTTTCTTTTATTCCTTTTCATCTGTTTCTCCGCGTGTTCCTCTTAATCCCCGATGTCTCTCCTTAATTACCCGGCGTCTGCTCCAACCTTCCGTCTGTCCGTCTGTCCTTCCTTCCTTCCTCCCTTCCTTGCTCACTCCCATGCAACGCCTCTCTCTCTGGCAGACCTGTGCGATTACAAGAACTTTGTCAATAATCGCCAGGCTGTCAATCAAAGGGGTGATCTCTCCACAGTGTCCAATGCCATGACAGGAATGAGTCCCTCCCCGTCGCTCTCGGCCCTGTCCAGTCGTGCCGGGTCCATCAGCAACCTCCATGACCGCATCTTTAGCCCGGCCAGTGAGGAGGCCATCGAGAGGCTCAAGGTAGGAAGGTGGATGGTGAAATTATCAGTGTGAAGAGTTTGGAAATGTGAGTTTGACTTGTTCGTCTGGGGAGAAATAAGGTTTTAAATAAATAGAAAATCAAGTAAATCCAATGGAAACACTCTTGATAAATCTAAGATGAAGCAAAGTGAAAAATCCTGATTTGAATGTGTAGATCTTTTAGCTTTTTGTCTTCATTCTGTCAACAGGAAACCGAGAAAATCATTGCAGAGCTCAATGAGACATGGGAGGAGAAGCTGCGACGTACCGAAGCCATCCGTATGGATAGGTCTGTCAATCATATTCACGCATGATGATGAAGAAATTGCAGCATACTTAACTAATGGCAGAGATGTTATTGAAGGCGAAAACATGTGACAACTTAAAACCTTTTGCTGATTATATATTTGGGATTTCCTCCTGCAGAGAGGCCTTGCTGGCTGAGATGGGTGTCGCCATGAGAGAAGATGGAGGCACTGTGGGTGTCTTCTCCCCGAAAAAGGTAAGATGTTTGTCACTGTTACACAATAGTTTAATAAGTTTAAATCATCTGTCTAGACTCATGCAGTAATTTGCCCTTTCAGACGCCTCATCTGGTGAACCTGAATGAAGACCCGCTGATGTCAGAGTGTCTGCTCTACTACATCAAAGACGGCATCACCAAGTAAGCTATTACATTATGAGGTTCAATCTGGAGATGCTGTGCTGTTTCTGGGTATTTGGCTCAAGTGGATTATCTTGTCTTGCTGCAGGGTTGGCCGTGAAAACGCCAAGACTCGCCAAGACATTGTTCTCAGTGGCCATTTTATCAAAGATGAACACTGCACCTTCAGCAGCACCACAGGCCCTCAGGGAGAAGGTAAAGTCTGCTCCCTGCACCTTAAAACCAATGATTGATAAAAGTAGCATGTAAATTTATATTCAGCATTAAATCAGCCATTTATTTATATCATATGTGTAAATACTTTGTTGTAATGGTTGTAAATGTTTACTTGAACAGGATGCGTCGTCCTGGAGCCATGTGAGGGGGCGGAGACGTACGTCAACGGGAAGAGGGTGACCTCTCCTATTGTTCTTCGGTCTGGTATGTATCAAGCTGCGTTATATTTTGTTGAAAAAGTATAAAACTAAGTAGTTGTAGCTTAACAGTAAACACAGATTTTTTCTTTTCAATGCAAGAGCCAACTTTTATATTTTCATGTGCAATTTTTTTAGGGAACCGCATCATCATGGGAAAGAGCCACGTGTTTCGCTTCAATGATCCCGAGCAGGCTCGTCTTGAGCGAGAGAGGACGCCGTGCGCCGAGACGCCGGTGGAGCCCGTCGACTGGGCCTTCGCTCAGAGGGAGCTGCTGGAGAAACAAGGCATTGACATGAAGCAGGAGATGGAGCAGAGGTGGGTGGAGGTGACACAAGGTTAATGAGGATGATTAGGATCGTTAAATTACATTTTCAGTCACTTACACAGAGTTTTGAATTCCTTCCAGGCTTCAGGAGCTTGAAGATCAGTACCGTAAAGAAAGAGAAGAAGCCAGTAATCTGCTAGAACAGCAGAGGCTGGTGAGTTCACAATCCATGTGACAACAGTCACTGAATGTTGAAGGTACCAATTCAGGCACAATTATTTGATCTGGGTCTTCTGTGTTCCTACAGGACTATGAGAGTAAACTGGAGGCTCTTCAGAAACAAGTGGACTCTCGGTACCTGGAGTCACCTGAAGAGGAAGAAGAACCTGAAGAGGAAGGTGATACTGTCATTTTTAATTGTTACATACTTGCCAAAAAAGTCATCTCAGAATCAGGCTTTGGTTTGGTCAGAATGCACTAACATGTCAAGTGTCATGTCCTGCAGTGCCGTGGACGTTGCGTGAGACCGAGTTGGCTCTGTGGGCGTTCAGAAAGTGGCGTTTTTACCAGTTCACCTCTCTCAGGGATCTACTGTGGGGCAACGCCATCTTCCTCAAAGAGGCCAATGCTATCAGTGTGGAGCTGAAGAAAAAGGTGTTTGTTACTGTAACACATTGTCTTTTATAGCAGTGAGAGATGTGACGTATCAGGTGTTACATGTCAATACTCTTTCTTTAAGTTTTAGGAAAACAAACTGTTTTTTTATATATATATTTATAGCGCAACACATTTGCTTCCATATCTGTCTCTTACTGTTGCCTTGGTGCTATTCATCTCTAAATTCATATTCCTATCTTAGTTGAGAATAGAATTTTTTTAAAGTCAGAGTGCAGATTTGGCATAATTTTAATATGATGATCCCTGACTGTATGCAGAGCACAGATTATCATGTGTCAGTCAATGACATTGGACAATAGTGAGTTTAAATGGATTTGCAACAGTGTGAATCCCTCAATAAAAAACACACTGGCCTTCCAGTAAGTCAGCATAAATACAGAGTGCTGCATATTGGATATAAGCTCTGTCCAGCCAGTGGTGCTCATGACGAAGCATAATTTTGACTTGTTTTGGCCAAAACGAAACTTTACTGCTTTATATCTCATCCAGTTCTTGATTTTTATCACCTACATGTTGTTTTGCCAAAAGCTGAAAATTGAAGTGTTGCATTGCATCTGCATTTATGCTGAAGATGCTGCTAAGAAATCCTTCTGATGTTGCAGTATTACAGTAGTAATTCCTGACTTCAATTTTACAAATAGTAAACATATGTTGTTTTATTGAAGACATATAACAACACATCAGAGCCATTTCTTTCTTCTCTCTTTCACCTGCTGCAGGTATGATGCAGGATGATGCAAGACAAGCAGCCACTTATGTTTTATGTCTCATGTCACCCACAGGTGCAGTTCCAGTTCGTCCTGTTGACAGACACCCTCTACTCCCCCCTGCCCCCCGACCTGCTGCCCCCCAGTGTGGCCAAGGAGAGGGAGAGACGGCCTTTCCCCCGAACCATCGTAGCAGTTGAAGTGCAGGATCAGAAGAATGGAGCCACACATTACTGGACTCTGGAGAAACTCAGGTACATTCATTAAGAACAGTGAATACATGGCTGAAAGCTGATCAGAAGTCTTGTTTTTTTTTTTTTCATCCATAAAATAATTAAAATTTTGAAATTACCACCTGATTTTGTACATTTACTCTCTATAACCTTCTGTAGTACATTTTTATTACACTTCCTTCACATGTTCTATTCATAAGCTGGCTGTTAGAAATTGTTTTTTTCTCTTTATACTGCCCCCTGCAGGCAGAGACTGGACCTGATGAGGGAAATGTACGACCGTGCTGCAGAGCTTCCCAGCAGTGCTGTGGAGGACTGTGACCACGCTCTGACCGGAGGTGACCCCTTCTACGACCGCTTCCCCTGGTTCCGTCTGGTCGGCAGGTACAGAGACAGATGCTTTTCACATCCTTCTGCCGGCAGCACCTATTCAATTTCTGCTCTTTAATTGCAAATTAGACACTAAAATCTCTCCTCCTTCCTCTTAGGGCTTTTGTGTACCTGAGCAACCTGCTGTACCCTGTGCCCCTGGTGCACCGGGTGGCCATCGTCAGTGAGAAAGGAGAGGTGAAAGGCTTCCTCAGAGTGGCAGTGCAGGCCATTTCAGGTACAAACAAAGATTCAGTGTTAGTCTTACAGTGTCCCTGCATCTCTTCTTTAGACCTTTTGATAGATATCTGTGAATGTTCTCATTCATCCAGGTCATGGTTATTTATAACAAATAAATCGAAGTCCAGTTGCCTTCGATTTATTTGCTACGAATACCTTTTGATAGACTTATTGTTGTTATTCTTCTCCATATTTATGTTCTCTATATTTATTGACAAATAAACAAACCAACTTTAAATTAGCGTACCACAACCTTCTGTATCCAAGTGGGCAGATGCTGCACTTGTTAAGTCAATGAAAGCAAATTATGTTTGTATTACCAGCTCTGCTTTATTGGTTATGATTTAGTTCTTGAAATTAAGCATATCATTTCACTTTTTCCAATAATCAATAAGCTTGCTTCATATCTTAATGCTGGTTTGACATTTTGTCTGCTCGTTTTGTCTCATCTCAGCTGATGAAGAGGCTCCTGATTATGGCTCTGGTGTGAGGCAGTCAGGCACTGCTAAGATCTCTTTTGAAGACAAACAGTTTGAAAAGGTACTGATTTGTGCTGATATTCTCTAAATGTCAGATAAAACATTAGCCATGAAAATTAGATGTGTTGAGCTTAAAAAGATCGGGTTTTGAATTTTTGCAGTCAAATGTTCATGCACGATGTAGATAAAAATAGCGGTGTTTATCTTTTCTTAAACTGGATCCAATCTGACTGTTTGTGTTGCTTCAGTTCCAGACTGAGTCGTGTACTGGCGGTCTTTCCCACTCCAACACCTCGCAGGAGGAGCTGCGAATCGTGGAGGGAGAGGGACAGAACTCTGAGATCGGAATCTCTGCCGATGAAGTCAACAACAACACCTGTCCAGGTGAGATGAAACCTGTGCAACCAAATAGTCTGCCTGTATTGGCACAGTGAGAAATCCTCTTCACCTGCCAGCTTTTAACGAGGAGGAGGAGTGAAGGAGAAGTGAAATGGAAATGCTGAACCTTTACTGGGCTTGTTTTGACCATTTATTAAGATCTTTGAGTGGAGTGTGTGTTTTTATTGATTATATAGAAATAAAAAGCAACACACTAAACTTTGCAAGACCAAATTTTGGTCCTGTCAAAAACATCAGATATTTTATATATTTCAAAGCTTACCAAGCTGATGTTTGTTATTCTTAAATTCTTAATTCTTAAGTTATTGGGAAGATTACCTAAATTACAAGGTTAATCCTTGTGCAGCATGAAGTTTTACGGTGAAATAGAAGTTTGTAGTCCTTCATACAACACTTCCCCTCTTCCTGCCAGAGCCCTGTGTTCTGTTGGTTCAGAGATAGGGTGTGTAATAATACAGTGTGTAATACCATTCCTCTGTTCAACATAGCCTCCATAGAGGCTCCCCACAGCCCAGCAAAGAGCTCAGGTCTAGGTCTGGATCTTCCTCTGGACCTCTCTCCAGAGAAAGCTCTGTCCCACCTGAAGATCGGCAGCACCTTCACCTTCAGAGTCACCGTCCTACAGGCCTCCAGCATCTCTGCCGAATACGCCGACATCTTCTGCCAGTTCAAGTGAGTTCAAACCCCAACGTTCTGTAAATAACCTCATCTGTCTAATGTTAATGTACTGTGTATGACTTACAGTTCTCTCTGAATGCCACTGATTTTATTTTGTTTTTTTATCAGCAATCTCTCTCTTCTGTGCACCAGCTAATAAATTCAGTAAATATAAAAAACCTTATTATGACATTGTGAATAAAATCTTTTGGTTGCTGGGAAAGAATTCAGGTATAGGACTTTCTACTAAAAGATGACAATATAACATAATTTTACATGTACAACTATTAATTGACAAATTTTAGGAAAGTTGAAAATCAAAATTTTTTAGCTCAAGATAATTTGTAGAAAAATATACCCCAACATGAATATTTAATCGCCAAATTTAAATTTGAGCTGCTACACAACATTGAAAATCAAATTTTCAGATACACAAAACATGAAAACGTTCAGTGAGGTCAGTGTGAATAATGGCTTCACCTCTTTCAGCTTCATCCATCGCCATGACGAAGCGTTCTCCACCGAGCCGCTGAAGAACACGGGCAGAGGACCTCCGCTGGGTTTCTACCACGTTCAAAATGTAAACACAGAGCAGCACATTCAGACAAAAACTGCTACATTTATACTTGTCTTTAACAATATTTTCTTATCTGTTAGTCATGTGATTGACTTGTGTTTCCTCTCTCCTCTGTCAGATCACAGTTGAGGTGACAAAGTCCTTTGTGGAGTACATCAAGACTCAGCCCATCGTCTTCGAGGTGTTCGGTCACTATCAGAAACAGCCCTTCCCTCCACTCTGCAAGGACCTGATCAGGTCAGGAAAGAATTTGACCTTTAATTTCCAAAAGCTCATGGTTAATTGTGTGGTGACATTTTGGAATGATGAGCCAATTTTCTCACATTTGCTTTCTTTGTGTTTTAGTCCGCTGAGACCTTCCAGAAGGCAGTTCCCCAGGGTGATGCCCTTATCCAAACCAGGTGAGCACTGGCATGTAAAGTTCTGCGCCTGACATTGATTAAACCTCTAAAAACTCATCTCTGTGAATCAAAACTTCATATTTTCACACACTGATCTGATCTCTCTTCTTTCTTCCAGTTCCGGCCACAAAGCTCAGCACTCTGACTCGCTCCACTGCAGGACCCTGCCACGCCAAGTACGACCTCATGGTCTTCTTTGAGATCTGCGAGCTGGAAGCTAACGGAGAGTGAGTCTGAGTTTCCACCTCAATGTAGGCGGTGAATAAAGGTCGCCCCTGTTTAACACTAGAGTATTAACATTTAATGCACTGGTTGTTTCCCTGTTAATAGCTACATTCCAGCTGTTGTTGACCACAGAGGGGGGATGCCCTGCCACGGCTCGTTCCTCTTACATCAGGTTGGACCATATTACAATAAAAATACAATCATGTTTCTAAATTAGCCATTTATAGACTTTATTCAGTGTCATTATGATTTGGGATCAGTTGCTCTTTTTCTCACATAAATTTTGATTGAGTTTTGACAAAAATGTAAACTGCACCTTAAAAAAATAATGATACAAAAAGACACAAATAAAAAATTAGCAGTTGTCTGGAAATCTTTCATCTTTCATACAAATATATTCAGTCATGCATTCATTAATTTGTACTAGTTCTTTTTAAATGTATTCTCATTGACTCTTTTCCAGGTGTTTTTACATCTGTACCATCATTTGAACATCAGGGAGAAAACTTGTATAGTTACTGTGATAAAGTTTTAAAACCTGGGAAAAAAAATACACCAATCATTTACCAAACTCAATCCATTCAGCTGTTGTATCTTAACCCTCAGTATATTTTCATTCTTCGAGACTTAAACTCCCTGAACAAACTGGTTTACCTCCCGTCTTCTCTCCCGACTCCTCAGGGCATTCAGCGGAGGATCACAGTCACCATCGCTCATGAAACTGGAAATGATATTGAGTGGAAGGAGGTGAAGGAGCTGGTTATTGGTGAGTAACTGGCCCAAGATGGTTAGATTACAGTAATAGCAAGAAGAAATTTTTGAAAGTGGAGTTTGTCTCATCGTGACTTGTTTGATTTCAGGTCGTATTCGAAACACACCCGAGGCCGATGAGACCATCATAGACCCAAACATCCTGTCCCTCAACATCCTGTCGTCTGGATACTATTGGCCGAAACACAGTGACAAGTATGACTTTAGGACTGATTGTTAAAATGAAGGTTTTTGTTTTTTTTTAGCACTTAATATTTAACAACAGTTCCCTTTATTTATTCGTCAACAAATCTTTATTTAATGAGCAAATCAGCTGCTTTGTTTATTTTTTTTGTTGCTTTAATTTGCCTTTCATAGTCAAATATGGTTTGCCCTCAATGCATTTTTCAGTTTGCACTGATCAATATTATTTGCAGAGTTCAAACTTTTAACAGCTGCAGTTAAAAGTTTCTAACTCGTGTCCTGTTTCTCTTTATTCTCCGTTAATGGCAGCGTCTCCTTGGGAGTTGATCATAGGTATAAACTGACAATCATTTTTATCTTTTCTATTGCTGTTTCCAATAACAAAATGTCCATTTGTTGTTGGGTTTTTCATCAGCTTGAGTCTTTTCCTCCTTAAAAACGATGCAGAAAGATGATGATGTTTTTCGTTTGTCATGCTGCAGAACTTTCTACAGATTCGAGGCAGCATGGGACAGCTCCATGCACAACTCTCTGCTCCTGAACAGAGTCACTCCATACGGGGAGAAGATCTACATCACCCTCTCGGCTTATCTAGAGGTACAGGAGATGGCAGTGTAATGCTAGTGACTTTATTTTTTCCTTCATTTTGTCTCTGTAGAGCTTCTACTGAGGCATTCTGTAAATGCTGAGGATACCATCAGCATTTCAGACTTACATTACCAGAGACCTTGCACACTGATTCGTTTCCGTTTGATATATTTTAAACAGATGGAGAACTGCACTCAGCCAACAGTGATCACCAAAGATTTCTGCATGGTGTTTTACTCTCGTGACACAAAGCTGCCAGCCTCTCGCTCCATCAGAAACCTCTTCAGCACCGGCTGCCTGCGGCCCTCTGAGAGGTACAGATTTATGAATTCACACAGTCGGACCCTTACGTCGATCCTGGGCTGCACAACCCCACTGAATAAGGAGCAGATAGATACTTTGATCAATTTCTTTCACTTTAATTCACTTTAAAATTTTGTCTGTGTCTCAGTAATCGTGTCACCGGAGTCTATGAAGTCACCCTCTGCCATGTTGCAGACAATGGAAGCCCAGGTGAGACCAAAATCAAAGAAAAAATCTATAAAAATGATAAATGCATTCCCTCCCCGCTGACTTTTGCATTTTAATTGATGATAAACTCACAGAGCATCTTGTTCTCCATCTTCAGGCATGCAGCGCCGTCGTAGGCGTGTGCTGGATACTTCGGTGGCCTACGTCCGAGGAGAGGAGAACCTGGCTGGATGGAGGCCTCGCAGCGACAGCCTCATCCTGGACCACCAGTGGGAGCTGGAGAAACTCAGCTTACTGCAGGAGGTCAGTTTGTTGGCTGGAGAGGTTTGTTAGAGAGCTGCAACAAGAAAAGATAAGTTAGGAAATCTTTTTTTTAACTGGAAATATGTGCGATTTTTTATATGTTGATAGACTCACAGCCTCATAAAGTTGATCCAAATTTAGATTAAAGCTCAGTTTGCTACAAACTGATAGAAACCAGACCATTATGGCTCTCCTGTGAAAACTATGTGTGTCCAAAACATCTTTTCAAGAGAACAGTTGACCTTATGTACAGCTTTGTGATAATCCATCTTCCAGACATCCACTGGGTTCAATGTTTTATTAAGCTCAAGAGGTAGGGGATTATTTTTATCACTGTATCTTCCAGTTAACCTAAAAAATCAAGATCACTGAATTTGTAAAAAGAAAAAAGGGATTTCACTGTGAGAGCATCTCTTCACGCTAGGTGCTGCAGATGTAAAATGAAGCACAGCTCTGCAACTTTAAAGCTTAAATGTACTTTAAACAAACACCATATGTGGTTATTTTTGGAGTAAAGTAAAACATGGCAAATAATTGGTGTTCTAGTTAGATTGACAAAGAATTAATGCTGACGTCTCAAAAAAGAGCAACAATTATGGATCATTGCTCTGCAGCCTACTTGTAATGTCAGCAGTCCCAGTCCAGTTCCCTATAAGCCTCTCTGGACTGCAGCCCTTGAAGTTAAATTAGAGTCTGTTGGTGTTTTTAGGTGGAGAAGACCAGGCACTATCTGCTGCTGAGGGAGAAGCTGGAGGCGACTCTGCAGGCAGGACAGGACGCGCTCTACAAGAGCAGCGACATCAGCGATTTCGCAAAGAGCCCCGTCCTCAGCCAGAGTCCCAGCAGCAGCTCCGCCCCCGACAGCCCCAACCAGAGGCAGAGGGAGCTGGCTGCCAAGGTGACTGCTGGTCCCCGAGGCCTCCAGAGTTTTCATTTCAGTTTAGCAATGTTCAGTCAGACACAGATTTAAGTGAGCTTTGTTTTTAAAAAAAAGTGTGTCACTCTTTCATTTCCAGTGTCTGCGTCTGCTGATGCACACCTTCAACAGGGAGTACAGCCAGGTGAGCAGCAGTGCCAGTGAGAGCAAGGTGAGCCCCAGCCTAGGCCCTCTAACCCGGCCCGTTAACCCTTCCGAAACCTTGAAAATATTTAAGCCCCACACCACCACCACCACTCTCTTTCATTAAGTTCGTTCATTATTTCAATTTTTCCTTTTTTTTTAACTTTTCTTTTTACCGCATCTCATTTTACACTTGTGTCTTTAAAACCACTAAGTTGACCTGAGTTCAATATTATCTCCAAGTTATTTTTAGATATTGTTTAAACCGTCTGGATGAGAGATAATATTGACTCAGATCAACTGCTTAATTCTGTCTGCCAAAACCAATGTATCCATATTTCATACCTTCCTTCCCCTCCTCTGTTTCCCATCCTCGTCCCTCACTGTCCCTCCTCTTTAGACTCTGCGAGGCCTCCACTAACCCAGTGTTTCCCCCTGCATGTCCTCTTTAACATGTTAATCAGCGAGGGGCTCTTAGATAATGAGGATTTGTGTAACAGTGGTACAGAGATGATTCATCAGTGTCAGAAAATGATAAATTGTCTGATTGATTTGTTCTCTGAATGCATGTCTGTGTTGTTTGTGCTTAATTGTTTGCTGGTATGTTTTGTCTGTATCTGTATTTGCTCCTTTTGTCTTGTTTGTGTGTGTGTGTGCACTTGTATGTGTGCGTGCGTGTGTGTGTTTTAGCTTTCCGAGATGTCAGCATCGCTAATGAGAGACTCCTCCTCGTCTGGACTGAGCACGCTCACTCCGTCCTCCACCTGCCCCTCACTGGTCGAGGGACATTATGACATCAGGTGTGTAGCTACATTCTTTCACTTGTCTGTTGGTCTGTCACATTTGAAATAATCGGTTCCACTGTGCCTGAAAAGAAAAACAGTGTACATGCTGTGTTTCAGTAACATTCAGCATCAGTTATAGTCTTTAAGTAACAGATAATCTGCACATCTCTTGGTTCAAATGCCTTCTTCATTGACATAGCTGATGGTTTTTGCTTTGCTGTGCACTCATGGTGTTTTTCCACCTAATTTGTTCTGCTAAGGATTCATGAAAACTTGGTGCTATTTAGCCAACCAGACAGGGTTCCTGCCATTAAAATCAAGGATATGTCACCAACAGAGGGCGTTGCATACTGAAGAATTTGACACCCTAACTTCGGTTCCCATAGAAATCTTTTTTGGTTTCATTCGGAACCAACTTTTTCTGGGCTTTTTACCATTTTTTTTTTCTGGTTGAAATGGTTCAAAATCCAGTGCCAGAAAGCAACCAGTTCCATGTAGGTGGTATTGAATCGGTGTATCAAAATACTGCAGCTTAGCCTTCTTAGGTGTTTTAAATATACTTTTTATGTGCTTAATTACACATTAAGTAATATTATTACACAACAAACTTTTACATAAGATGACGGCAGTAATAGAGTTATTTGAGACATTTCCTGAAGTAAAATTTTGTTCCCTCTATCATATTATAAACACATTGTTTATGTCATGTAGACACACTGAACCCAGTTCAGGAGCTTCCACACCAGACCTGGACCCGTTCAGCCCAGTGGACAGAAAGAAAGCTCTCAGAGGATGCACCTTTGTTCCTGACATACAAGAGATCCGTGTCAGGTTAGACCACACATACACACACACACAAACACACATGCAGCACTTAATCCCAAGTCACTGTGGATAAAGTAAAAACATTTTTTTGTAAAGTGCACACAGTTTTTTCCTGTGGTGAACAAGCATTTCGTAGGAAAAGTTGTTGTCAAGGTTTATTCCTTTTTTAGCTCATGAGATTGGTATTTAATTGTTTAATTGCAGCCCAATTGTGTCAAAGAAGGGCTACCTGCACTTCCTGGAGCCCCACACTAGCGGCTGGGTGAAGCGCTACGTGGTTGTACGCCGGCCCTACGTCTACTTGTACCGCAGTGAGAGGGACAGCGTGGAGAGAGCCGTCATCAACCTGTCGTCCGCAAAGGTGGAATACAGTGAAGACAAACAGACCTTATTGCGGGTACGAAACCAGCTTCAGCTCAACAGTAAAACAGATTTTTAAGAAAAAAAAGTGAAATGTAACCCTCTGAACCTGAGCTCTTTGTTCCTTTTGTGTCTCCAGACACCCAACACATTTGCTGTGTGCACTGAGCATCGTGGGATACTGCTGCAGGCCACTAATGACAAAGAGATGCATGACTGGCTGTATGCGTTTAACCCTCTGTTAGCCGGAACCATCAGGTAAAGACAAAAGATGATACAGAGAACCTTTAATTAATAAAAATGTCACCTACACTAAGTATTTTACACTTTATCTGCCATAACTTTTGTTCTCTTCATCTCTTTGAGTGCCACTATATAATTAATACCTTATTATAAAGCTCTTTTTTAGGGAAATATTAAGAAATGACCTGACCTGAAAAATAAAGCATTAAAAAAACTGCTCTCCAAATATTTACAACTTCCTTTTTCTCAAGTGTTACTTCCTCTCTCTTTCTTCTCTTCTCCTCAGGTCAAAGCTCTCCAGGAGAAAGTCGGTCCAGTCGGCCCCGGCCGCTCAGAGGATGTGAGAAGGAGCAGCCTGGTGGAAAACAACAAAAAAACAACAACAACAAAACAATCTAAAAGCTCCGCTCACCATCCTGCTCCAATGAACATAGACCATATAAACAAACTTACACACACAGACATTTAAATAACGTATACTTCGACCATCCCAGTCCCAAACATCACTCCATTGCTCATCCCAAAACCCAACTAAACCCTTTTCTCTGTTTTTTGCAGTCGCCACCTTAAAACCCTGCATGGTGTGATCCCTCCTGACCTTTAGAAGAAACATAAGACAGACTAACCACCCAAACCCATTAATTAACTTACCTGTGCTGAGCATTGGGACTAGTTTTGATTAGTTTTCATGTAGAAAACCATGTCATCAGTGAGGCTAGAAAGTTAGTGTGTAGTCAGTCCCTCCTTCACTCATATTAACTGATATAAGCTCCCAGTTTTAAATCAGCCATTCATGTATTTCTAAATAGCGCCATCAGGTGAGGGGGGAAGTGAACACATCAAACAGGATGTTTTCTCTGTGTAAGTGCAGGGATGACAGCTCCTCGTGCATCCATCATATACTGTACATTACCTCAGTTTGGATTGGCTTGGTGCTCCACAGCATAGAGTATTTGTTTTCACCGCAGAGGTTTCAGATGGCAAACAGGTCAGACATTTTAACACTGAAGTAGCATGAGGGATTTGTTAGAACGAAAGGGTGAGCTGTTGTTCCTGTGTCGTTTCTTTTTTAACTGCTTCCACAAAAACTGAGTTCGTTGGCTTGACTGAAGCTAAATAATCCATTATCAGGAGAGATACGCATGCCCTCGCCTTGTTCTCAGTATGTCGTTTTGTTTTTTTAAATGATCTTATGTGCGTAGAATCAAAGATGATAATGTTTTTTACTTTTGCTATCATATTTTTTCTGCACTCTTATGTATTCGTGACAGGACCACTGACCAGTTTTGTTGCATAGCACTTTATTGTCTTTACTGAGTTGTTTTCTTCGCATTTGTTTTTGTTTTGATTGTTTCAGACTGTCTACTTGTGCAGATCTGTTTAGCAGATGTTAAAGAAATAGTTCTGCATTTTGGAAAATATTTGTATTCTCCTTCTCTCTGAGAGTTAGATGAGAAAAAATGTGAGGAGGAAGAGAGATGATGATGATTGATAATATTTTGTAGGAAAAATATGAAGCCACAGCAGCAGCCAGTAAGCTTAGCTTAGCATAAAGACTGTAAACAGAGGTAAACAGCTTGCCTGGCTCTGCCCAAGGTAACAAAACCTGCATACCAGCACCTCTGAAGTTCACTAGCAACAACTAACATTTCATTTGTTTGATCCAGGTTTAAAAAATGATGAGGTAAGATGTTACAGGGAGTTATGTGCCGGATGTTACTTGGCCAGACACAGTGATGTCAGGAATAAATGAATATCAAAATGATATATTACTATAGTGTATAAGTCACTTTAGGGACTGGGCAGTATGGACCAAAACTCACATCTTTGTATGTTCAGGCTGAATTGTGATAACTCGTTATTTTAAATACAGTGGACTCAATGATCTGTTGTAAGTCAAAGGCCACATTTGAGATGTCACATGCACTTTAAGCAACGGCACTCCTTCCCTGTTTGAAAATATTGTAGCAAAATATGTAAATGAAAAGTCATGGCTGAGCAATATAAACAAAATCAAGTATTGCAGAATTTTTAACCAAATATTTCAATATTGATTTTGTGTCAATATTGTTAACTACAATGCTGCCTTAAAAACCAGGAAAAGACAATTGAAGCCATGTCATGATCTAACTGACCCAAAAAAGTTAAGGCTCTATCTAGTCTCATATCATGATAAAAATATAAAATTGATAAATCAAGTAAGTTAGAGAGGTACTTGTAACAGATTTTATTTTGCAGAAACAGGTTAGCCATCCCTTGTTTACAGTCTTTATGCTAAGCTAAGCTAATTGTCACTTTGGTACAAACCGTCCTCTTGCAAGTGTTTTCCAAAACAAACTATTTCTTTATATAAGTAAATTATACCTTTATTGATGTGTGATGGTTTACGTGATAAATGTACAAGAAGGAAAACTGTACTTTAGATGGGTAGTTTCACTTTAAATAAGCACTTATCCTGTCTGTTATGGGCCAGCCAAGATGCTACGTTTAATATCTTTACTATTTAAATCTAGTCTAGTAGCTAAATGGAAAGTTGTAATTGACCATGGACCTGTAATCTGTTGAAGGCAGTTGCTTTGAGTGGGCAAGAGCGTTGTCCATGCACCAGATAGTGCCTCCCTGTCTTCACCTCTTCTTCTTCTCTCCCTCCTCCATCATTGTTGTCGACATCAACACTGAAGTTAGTAACATGTGTCCAAGATTAGGCTTTTATGTAGAGTCAAGTTAGATGCTAAGGATCTTTTTTATATTGACGATCTATGTTAAACGGAGAGTGAATATTATCAATGATGCTATTATAGGATGTTGGTATAGCCTGTAACAGTACAGCACAGTGTATATCTCATTACCATTGACCGTAAATGTTGCATTTAAAAGCAATCCCCTCTTTTAGCTTTTGTACTGTAGCTGCTAGATATCTGACAGCCTGATGCTTGTGTCAGAAACCAGTGCAGTGTGGTTAGCTTGGTGTTTTTATGACCTTTATGTCCAGGGATGGTTTCTAGTTGCTTTTACCTGTTATTTTGCACCATACCAAGATGACCCCAGGTGTTGGTATGACATGAATATAATCAAGGCAAGGAAAAGTGTAGCTAAAATATAACTTACCATTGCTAGAAAGAATGTTTAAGGGAGACATTATTGAATTTTTTAATAGTTTTATCTGAATTTTAACTGATATTATCAGTATGTGTTATCTGTCTTTTGTAAATCTCTATCAAAGACGTGGTCAGCCAGCCATATTGTCTTTTCAATTTTTATCTTGTTTTGTGTCTGACTGGTTATGATAAGTTTATAGTCAGACCTCACTTACAATCAGTCAATAGAGAGTACTTAGGAGTCAGTGTGCCACAGGCCAACCAACCTGCTGGGCAATGCACCCTAATACTTGATAAATCTGTACAAATTCTTATTTTATACTTTACATGTGTTTCTATGTGTTTTCTGTCATTTAAAAAATATGTTCTGTCAGTTGGGAAAGAATGCAATGGGATTAAGGCAATTATTTATGAATTTTTGGGTCATCTTGGTATAATTAACTTTATTTGTGATGTAAAAAGCTAAAAGGTTACTACTGTGTTTTGCCTGCTGGAATAGAAGACATAGAAAGTTTTATTTATAATGTTTAAAGGATGGATTATGTTCTCAATATATATTGCACTCATGCACAAAGTATCGTTCTTTACTATGATTTTTTTATGATGATCTTTTAAGAATGTATGAGAAAAGACTGGTTTGTGTTTAAAAAAATATGACAGCCCTGTCCTGAAGGGAGGAGAAGATTTAATTCTTAAAATGTGCCATTTTTGCTACAGCAATCAACGCTGCACCAAATTGCATTGATTTTTTTTTTGTTTAAAACTAGCAGATGACTTGCAATGCTTCCAGCCCTAACAGTTCAAGGGTATCATTTCAAGAAAAATAATAATTAAAAAAAAGACATTGTGAGACAGTTGTAATGCACCAAACAATAATTGTTGGAAGGTAAATGAGTGGATTATTTTATATTCGGCCGCTTTTTAACTGTCACAGCTCTGGATCGAAGCATGCAGGTCCACTTATCTTCTGCTGTACTCTGTCCTTCTCTCCAGCCTTACCGCTTGCTAATTACAACAGCTTTCCTCCCTGAAGTGCTACTTGTAAAGTATTGTCACTCATGATCCTTGTAATGACTAACTGGAAACCTTCCTCTCGGCTCTGTCTTGTATATAAATGGAGATTTTCTGTGTTGGGTCTCATCACACAGATGATATTAACTCTCTCTTCCCCCTGTATACCATGATAAATAAGAATAACTGGCCCGCTGCTTCCTTAAGTGTAACCCCAGGATTAAGAGGGCTGATCTGGGACCAGTTTTTGCACATTTCAGCTCAGTGTGGGTGAGGTGGTGATCCCAGGTCTGCTCTCTTGCTCTGAGCTGCTCGACAGAAGCAGAAACGGGTTCAAGCCTGTGATGAAGTCTTAATCTCAGTGCTCACGTTTATCTTTTGAGTGTTCTGGAGTTCTTTCTCATGTCTGTGGACACGTAACAAAAGTTGTCAAGAAAAAAAAAAAATAAGGCAAATAAATAAATGAGTGTTGAAACTTATGCAGTGTTTTAGAGTGATGTGTTTTATTGTTGTCTGTACCTCTTTTTGATGCTCACATTTGTCATTACAAAGTATTTTAAGTTTGTTTACAGGAGAACTCATAATGTGGCAGATGGATTAGCAGATGTTTGCATTTCTACACTGAATACATGTTTGCAGCACTATTGTGCACAATATCAATCATGTTGTAGAACTGCTGCTTGATTATAATTATGACTCAATAAACTGCAGATATACTTTGACATTCACAAGAACAAAGCTATAATAAAGAAATATAAAGCAGGCTGTGGAAAGCGTGATGCTCACCAGGAAGCAGTCTACTAACCCTCCCCTCCATCTTATAATGATATTATTCCACCTTAAAGGCATAATATGCAGAAAGCATGCATTACTGTTTGCAAACACAACATTACAACTCAGCCTTTCTCTGCAGCTCAATTAGACTGAGAGAGCAACTGTGGCCAGTCAAGCTAAAGAGAGAATAAAGGGAGCTGAAACTTGAATCAGAGAAATAAAGTTATTTTTTTCCACCCTAAAGCACAAATGAAACATAACCACACCAGTACACACACTGTAGTCAGGTGCTGTAATGCGGGATTTTTTGTAAATTTAATCAAAGTGCACCATCATCCTCTAAGTTGTTGGCCTTCCTGCTGTGTGTGTTTGTGTGTGTGTGTGTGTGTGTGAGTGTGTGTGTGAGTGTGTGTGTGTGTGTATGACACATGGTCCCGGAGCTAATTTATGATAAAAGTACAAGATAGCAATGCAATGTAATCTAGTCCCAACCTCCCACTGCTGCAAGTTGGGGCTTCATACTTAAAGACTGACACCAGGAAACAGACTGGTACACAGGCAGAGGGCAGGTTCTCTGCTGGTACAGACACCCCCACACACTTCCAGCAGGTTATAAGTGATGTTTTAGGGGTATAGCCTTTGTATGTGTTTGTACATTGTTTTTTGTGGGGAGAATGACTGCAAATGATGCTTTTAAAGTCAACTATTCACCCAAAATTATATCTGGCTGACTGTGGCTTCACTAAGATCTCGTCACTGATTAGAGTGTCTTAGCTAACTGGCTAATATTTGTGTCTCGGTCTTGAAAAGATGTTTAGAGGGGACCCTTTAATCATGATTCTGTTCTTTTTGACATATCAACAGCATTAAACACCCTTTAGTAACTTAAATATGAATAAAGTAAAAGTCTTTTTCTCACAGGCAGGTGCTGCCAAACCTGCTAATGTATTTTTGATGTGACTTCTTTGAAGAACATTATGTTTCCCGGTTGACTCAGGATGATGTCCATTTTAAATGTGTAAATAAAGCTGT
This sequence comes from Acanthurus leucopareius, assembly GCA_029814765.1. Lineage (NCBI taxonomy): Eukaryota > Metazoa > Chordata > Actinopteri > Acanthuriformes > Acanthuridae > Acanthurus > Acanthurus leucopareius. Next base: position 1,989,248 of record JAQMCX010000009.1, on the reverse strand, counting down.
TGTTGCTCCTTCCAGTCTCATCAAATATTACATTGAAAGGGAGAAAAAAAAACATGACCCTAACGAGACAGTGTTCGTGTTGACAGAGCAACCTAATAAATGGATAACACAACATAATACTCTCGTCATGCCTGTTGCATAACACTCTGTTCTTTTGCTCAGGTTGAACACACGTGCATGTGCCTGTGTGAGACCGTCCTACGGTAGTGCAGCCTTCCATTATTGATTATGTTCTCACCGTGTGCTCAGCTGTGACAAGACCAGTCAGACTAATCCCCTAATAACATGGGCAGAAAATACTGAGTCACAGAGGCCCTTGACTGAGTGAGTGAGAGGCAGCTGCCTCCCAATAAGGCACCGAGGTTACATCCTACTACTGAGAAATAATAAGTTCGATAAGATAACCGAGGGCCTTTTCTATGAACTGTATGTTGATTACTTAACCATGCTTTGTTGTTTCCATATCACTGTCAACCCTCATCCTGCCCTTACTGTTTGTACTATCGGTGCAAAGTTAAATGCAGTGAGCAAAACACACTTTCAATATAGCTTGAAGACAGTAAATAATTGCTGATAAAAAATCAGCAGTACTAGGCTTTAGGGAAGACCTCTAGGTACTTCTTTTCATTTTCTTTAATGCTTCTTATGTATGAAAGGGATTCTGATATAAAACTGTTCTCTTGCAAAATTTGTCAACTGGTTAATTATCATTCATTTGCAAATACCCAACAGCTCAGTGTAGCTACAAAATAATTTCAGGTAATTAGCATAACATTAACATACATTAGACATGACAAATTAACATAACCAATGTTTTCATGCATTGAATTTAAAAAAAAGTTACTTAGAAAATAAAAAAAATATTCATTATATATGAAATATTACTTGTACTTTGAGTTTTTGTTACCTATGTACTTTTATACTTTGACTTAATTTTATTTTCATTTCTTCTTGAACCCACCACTGCTTGGATGTATTAGTAACACATACCTACTAGCCTCAGATAGGAAGTCTAGCTGGCAGTAAATTGACAGCAAACCAAATTAACTCATCACATGGATGTTCAGAACAGCTATAAAAAACACATGTGCTTAAAGATAATGCTTGAACAAAGATATTTGGGGAGTAGATAAACATTTGTGTAAATATTTGCTTGGTCACAGATAGGACAAACTGGTGGATGTACCTCAGGCTTAATTGCCATAAAACTGTGTCAGTAGGGGGTGCAAGAGGGTGTCCAACTAAAACCAACTGCTGGTGGCTAAAAAGTTTAACAAAACTTGTTATTTTAAAGCAAAATCTCTGTGCCACAAGAAGACAATATCTCATGCTACAGGAAACTGTGACCAAGCAGCCCTGGATATGCATGAACACACTGGCACACATCATTTGAGCACCTGAGGAGGTGCTCGAGAACAAGGACAAACAGCCTCACCAGAGTACAGTATGTTATCTCTCGCATACATTTACAAAACTATTGTTCCATACTGCCAGGCGCTGGTCACCCAATCCCACTTCTTTAATTATGCACACTAAGAAGGGCCCCCTGTCTGAGGTTTGAGTCCCAGTGATGTTGCTCCTTGGTTTTATTGAGTATTTGCTGCCCCAGAGTGAAGAGGCAACAGCTTCGGGACTTTCTTCCTTGTTATTTCTGTTGTCCATTGATGCAATATATCTGTTGTTTTTTTTTTAAAAAAACTTCCTACTGTCACATTGTCGTTGATTCCACAGTTTCTGGATCATATTGTGAGTACTGAGTGCATTTTGAATGCATTTTGATTTTTATGAAGATGATGAAAGATACTTTGATGAAAATTTTGAATCAAAAATGTGAAAATCTAGATTTTCAGGAAAAAATATATGTTGGTATATGATAAAAAACAGTTCAATCTATTTTGAGCTATTTGAAAAGAAAAGCTTCTCTTTTTCATTATAAATATATAACTATGTCATTTTTGTTTTGCATAAATGACACTGTAATGGTAATCCTTTTTTTAATATTCAGGTTGTATTTTGGTTGCAAGTCTATTGCAAACCAGCAAAATGTCTATCAAACATTAGATTAATAAATGAAAATACATACAGCACATTACGATTGTAAATATCTTAAGTATAGATGGAAATAGGATATTAGATAATTGATGTACTTAACAATAAATCCATTAAAACAATGTTACAATATATTGTGAATTAAGCATTTACAAAGCTTCCCCTTAGTAACTTCTTGTGCTTCTGCATGCATTTGATTGGAAGGAACATTTAATTGCTTGTGTTGTATAGGGGATATAGTGTGGCATGGAGCTTGAGAAACAGTAAGGTTATCTGAAGCAGGATATCATGTCTCTCTTAACTCTAACAATTTCTCTGCTCTCTGTGTGGGCTATGCTACTTTCACTGACTGGGGTCCTATTTCCCCTCTTCATGCTTTTTTCCACATACAACAAGCTAAGGTGTGTGTCTTCTTTACATTGACCATGTGTGTGTTGTGTGTGTGTGTGTGTGTGTGTGTGTGTGTGTGTGTGTGTGTATACATATATCTCTCTGCCATCAAGGGGGTCTCAGACTCTTAGAGGATTACTTTGGTATCATTTATACTAACAGCTGTGTGGTGTTTTGTGTCATGTTTCTCTCATGGAAGAGTCTTCATGTCTTTTTCTCTTTTATTCACTTTGATGTTATTGTATATTCATGTTCATTTTTTGTCATTTTCAGAAAAAGGAGCTCCTGCTGCCCCAAAACTCCTGACTGTCAATGAGCAGAGCCAACATGGAAAACAGCAAGGTGACCAATTATCTGTACAGGCATTGAAACAATAATTGCAGACTTTAACTCTGTCACACAGAGGTGTAAATAATAACATCAGTAATTTTGGTTCACTGGTTTGTGTGTTTGTGCACTAACCATGGTTAGCATGAGCAGCTATGCCTGTTACTCTCCTACCATGACAGATTAAAAAAATATCCCTTGAGGAGCTGAAATTTATTCAGCATTCAAAAGAGAGCGTAATAGAGAAAAAATGAATGAGAACCTTTGAGCACTACAAGACTATCTGCTGAACCAGTAGAGAGCTAAAAATGGGCAACAGGAAATGCTTTTAATAATAAAAAATTCTTGAAATCAATAGCTTCATTACAAAAAAATAATGTAAGAAAAAAAGCAAATATTAATCACAGATCCCTTAAAAGAGCAGATGTTACAGAATTTTTTATAAAACTGGACTACCGTATTTCATGTTCTATGTAATTGTAGAGAGAACGTTTACATAAATCATAAATCCTCTGCATATAAATAAAAGCTCTTTGCACTATTTCCAGGGTGAGCTGGAAACATGGTTGACTTGTCTCTTTAAGCCTGGCTCACTCCTGCTGTGTGTGTGCTTGCTTGTGTGTCTGTGTACGGTCTGTGGTTGTGTCTGTGTGTGTGTGTCTGTGTGTTGCCAGCAGCCTGTAAAAGAGGTGCTCCCTCTGCCTCGCCACCCGTCTCCACTTCCTATGACCTCTTCCCCTGTGACCCCTGCTGAAACTTCAAAGAGAAACACTCCAGGCTCCATCCAGCATATACAGGTGGCCTCCTCAGGTAATTAACAGAGGGCACATATTTGCATTTCATTAAATACAAACATGATTGCAATCATTAGGCCTACAAATGGAGAGTAAATGGTATGATTATATTTTAACATTATGTGATTGCTAACATAGTAGAAATACATATTAAATACTGTTTTTCCTTTTTCTGATTATTATATCAAAGTAAAGCCACAACAGTTAATCAGTTTAACTGAAAGTGAACCAATATTAACTGCAATATTATACATTAAAATGTATTATACACATAAGTAGCCCTTAAAAAATAAATATTGGCTGACTGAGTTTTGACTTTTGGCCTTTGTCATGTTTGTTTACAGTCGTTTCATCATTCCACCATCTGAAGCCTCCAGACAGAGATCTCACCTTGTTTTCCCACATGAAGTCTATTAAATCTCTGAGGCAGGCTGGTTTCACTGCAGTCTTCACTGGACAAACGGTGAGCCAGGCCATGCTTTGAGATATACAGAAACCCTTTATTATGCACAAATATTAACATAAAATAAGTAATGGAAAATACCAATCTTCCATCTTTCCATCTTTGCTGTATATTTTGTTGAGTTGTGTTAGTTATCTCAAATGTTTTCAACAAACCCAGAGAATTTGTAATCTTATTCTAGGTAACAGTGTGTTTCATTTTGTCATCTGTCACTAGCTTCACTTAGCTAACTCCAGTCAAAGAGTAAGTAGGGAAGGTGGCAAATGTGACTCTGCAACTTGTACAAAACCTCATGAAATTATCTTGTCTGTAAACATAGACTTTCATCTGCAGTGGTGGCAGTTTAGCAACTAAATAATCCAATCCCATGATCCCATGCTTCTCTACCATGTCATCAAACAATGTGCTTTGTTTCCACTATTGTGATAGAGACCTCTGGTGGCAGAAATTTCACATTGAGTCTTTATGCCTTAGGCTTGCACCGCCCCCTTTGTTGCTGTTGCCACCATGCCATGGTTACTACATCTATCAAGCTAGCTAATCAATGTTAAGTATGTGAGCATGTTGTAACTTTATCTGCAGACGACTCTCTAATGACATGACTGTTAGTAGTCAGTGGTGCACAGCTGATAATCTCATAGATAATCCCTGTGACAGTACAATAAAAAAGGTATTACGAGCACCAATAAATACATTTTTCTGAGGTTTTTAAGATGGAATTATAATATTACCAAATTCTTATATCTTGGTCCAGACCAACAGTTTACCAGTAACACTCATTTTTGTTCATGACACACCTTAAATTGTTCAATGCTGGCAGAAAACTGACAGTGAGGAGTTCTTGGAGGAGGTACCGATTGTTGATGTGATCCTGGCTGATATCGACTCCCTGGTGCCCACTCACGATGAAGCCGGTCGCCCCATAGCAGAGTGGAAAAGACAGGTTATGGTGCGGCAGCTCCAGGTCAGGCTCCAGGATGAGGAGGATCTGAGAAGACAGGTAATCATCTGAGCTGTTGTGCTGTATGTGCTTTTGCCTGTTGTATGTAAGTGTACATGAATATGAGCATAAATCTATGTACATAGTGTATTTAAAAGTATTAAAAGAAGTAAAAAACTGGCTAAATTAGGAGGTGGGTCCATCATGGGGACAACAGAGGCTTTGCAGGAGATCACCATGATTGAAGGGAAATAGTAGCAGATCTTGAATAAAAATATTTAAATAAATGCTTTGATGCCTGCAAATATGTCATACAAAAATGACATGTCAAGCACAAGATGCACAGATATACCCGAATGCAAAACCAGGTAATGTGAATATGAAGCAGTCTGCTAGCCTAGCCAAAGATTATGAAGAGAGGAAAACAGCTAGCCTCACTGTGTCCTAAATTAGCTTAATTTGCCTATCAGCATCTTTTAAAAACAAAAATTTACAAATTAAATTTTGTTTGTTTAATGCATGAACAACCTCAGGAGGTCACTTATCTTATAACATTGCAATATATCCTCTCATCTAACTCTTACCTTATATTCCATTATGTTAAGTTATTCATTAAACCAAAAGTCTTTAGAATTGTTTTCCTAAATCTCCGTGTCTCTCTAACAGGACCTGACCAATGGTTACACACCAGTGGAAGACTGGAAATATTCCCAAGCCCACAATGCCATCTTGGGGCCCTTTGGTGAGCTTTTAACAGAGGATGACCTGGTGTACCTACAGCAGCAGATTGAGACTGTTTCACTGCAGAAGCGCTGCCAGGCTTTTGAGCTCGAGCTGACCAAACTAACAGAGGAGCTGAGGTCAATTTTACCTGATCCAATTGTAAACATCTCCCTCAACAAAGAGGTGTTACAGCAGATGGACACAGAAGGGAAAATGCAGCTGTCTTTGCCGGTGTGGTGCAGTCGTGTCTCAGAGATTGTTAAGAGTATGTCACTGCTGGTGGCCAATCTGACTCAAACCTCAGAAGACTGGGGTGAGAGGAGTGTAATGGAAGGCATGATGGAAGAGATGAAGGGTCTGCAGGGGGTCAGAGATAGCCAGGGATTGGTGCAACAGAGCCAAGAGATGGTGCAAGCAGATGGCGAGACCTCTAGTGGATGTAGGATTCCTCATATAGGGATGGCGTCAGCTTTTAACCATCGTCTGGAGACAAACGTTTACAGCAGAACGAGGAGGGAAAGGGTGGAGAGGGAGATCCAAAAGTCTGGGGTGTCGGTCAGAAACCTCAGATCTAACTTTGAAGGTCAGATTGGGGGGATTTATCCCTTTGCTGGGGTCATGAAAGGAGGGCAGGTAGTCTTTGAAGCTTCAGGAGTGAAAAACCAGAATGCCAACACAGGCCTCGCCTGTCAGGTGATCCCTAATCCTCCTATAGAACTTATGGAGACCACCAGCTTAAGGAAAGAGCGAATAGTGGTGCTTTTCCTCAGCCACTGGAAGAAATCTGCATATGCTATTTCAGTAAGAGCAGCGAGGCAGAGACAGGGACAGGAAGCAGTGTCAGGGAGAGTGATGGGAGCATCGCCCCCACAGAAAATTACCTCCATGTTTCAGTTCTGCCAACAACGAGGTGCTGTGGACAAGACGTTGAACTCCTGGAGGAAAAAAATAGAACTTAAAGATATGCAACAGTCCTGTTTGTCCTCCTCCTGTAACTCCTCAAAAAATCCAACACCTCACGAAACTTACTCCCCAGAGCAATTCCTGCCAGACGTTGACGGTGTTGCAGTGAGCCACGATAGCTTGACCCTCGACCTCTTCATGCTGGGATATTTTCACATCTTAGAGCAGGACTTGTCGCCTGAGGAGAGGAAGATGAGGCACCTCCTCTGTTTCGAAGTCTTCGATCATGTCGGCAGTTTCCCCTGGGAGTTGGTCAGGGACTTTCACAAGGCTGTTCTCCAGGAAATCCAGTCTGGGAGGCGACAGTGGAGCGATGGCTTCGAAGACATCAAAGTTCGCTTCTTTGGGGACACGAGACCGTGTCGCTGTCTGTCGCCATCATCATCATTGTACGAGTCAGACTCCAGACTGGTACCAAAAGTTATAGTTCAAAGTGCAACTCCAGATGAAAGTGGCAGCGACACAGACTTCCCTTGTTTCAACAATGAAGACATTTGTAAATACATTGACCGCAGCTTTGCGTTCTGGAAAGAGAAAGAGGCAGAACTGTTTGATTTTGAACATTAACATTGAGGTTAACTTTGCTTTTTTAGCACAAAATGATATGTGGGTGTGTTTATTTTGGCTAACTGTCAGAAGGTGATTAAAATTCTGTTGAAAATGCATTATTCATTGCTATTACTTTAAACTTAATTGATAAGTATTATTAATTTGTTTACTTCCCAGTCAATTACAGTAAGTGACACAGAATAGCCTTCAATTTGTATATTGAATCATCCATCATGCCTATTTTTTGTAAAAATAGAAACAATGATTTGAAAGTCCGGTTCATTATGACACATGTGAAAATAGTTGTAAGCAATGATGTTTTCTGTGGCTCTAAAGTTTTGTCATAGCTGCTAGCTTTGCTCTAGAGGTGCAAACTTGAGTTTTTATGATGGAATATACCCCACAGGCAAGATCTAATGAAAAATATGAACCATTTTCATCATGGGAAGTGTTGGATCCCAGGTTTCCCTGGAGTGTAAATCAGGATATCTCTGTTACTCTTGCATCACTTTTAACCATCCATCCTTCAGATTGCCCTCCCTGAAGATACCCAAAGGTAATGGAAGTCAAAAATAGTTGTAATACCCCTTTAAATCCTCAGACATTTACAAAATGAATTGCTGGTTTAGACACGCAAAGAGAATTAGATTGAACTCTGTTTAAAAGCTGAAGTGATTCGATTCTTCTCAATAAAGAAGTGCTGTTGAATGAACTGTGCACTGGTGAAAAGAATGTATTCTGATACTTTAAGAAAAATTAGTGATACAGTATAAAAATACTGTATTAAAAGTAATAATATTGCAAAAGCGTCAGAGGTAAAAGTAGGTCCTTACTTGCAGAAGGGTCTCTTTCAGGACTTATTTAATTGAATATGTTTTCAAAATTTTAACTGACTAATAATGTCTGATCATACAAATGTTTGTCAAGTATTTTCACTGATAACAATGGATCAAATTTGTAAGATGATGATGTGTTTTATATGAACATGTTTAGAGTTAAAGCTGCAAAATAAGTACAGTGAAGAAAAATGTAAAACATTTATCTCAGAAATGGGATGAAGTGATAGTAGAAGGGGGCCATTACTGACAAAATGCAAGTAAAAAACATCTGTCATTAAAAGTATGATACCAAAGCCTGTTTGGTTGCCTTGACTTCGCAAAGTCTACTGTCTGTAATTGACTGCTCTTTTATATAGGCCTACGTTTATGTAACAATCCTGCATATTTTTACAAGCTTATATCCGAGACATAAATCAGTTTTGTTTCAGGTCCAGCAGAAAGGTGACGGATTGAAATAGGTGAGGTCGCGCATGCGCACAAGCCCCTTAAATTGACAGGAGGATGCTGAGCTGCATTCCCATCATTCTGTGAGGAGAGGAGGATCCCCCTGCGCACCCACAACGGAGGAGACGCCGAGCGAGAAGAACATATAAAATAATCCAAGTTGAGCTCTTTATCTGCCACCATGTCAGCTGGAGGAGATTTGGGGAACCCCCTGAGGAAATTTAAACTCGTATTTTTGGGAGAGCAGAGCGGTGAGTCAGTTCTTGGGCAGGTTTGGCTCATCTTCCCCTTAACGCCAAACATGCGTATATGTTGAAGGCCATGTATGTAATCCTTGTTGATTTTGAAAGTTTCAGTTGAATCCAAAGGATGTGCTGACCGGCTTTGGTTGATCTGACGCCTATGTTGGCACAATCCGTGACTGTGGAAAATTGAATTAACCGAGGAAGGAAAAGGAAAAAAAAAAAAAAAGAGCAAGAAAAAAAAAATCCCGCATGCATATAAAATTGCACTCTTGGATTTCAATATACCCGTTATGATCAATGAAAAAGAACTGCTGCTTGTATTGAATTTCACTGAGGATCGTTTAGTTGCCGCAAATTGTCATAATTCGCTTCATAGCTGGCGATATGAACTGGGATGTTTTGATGTGCTGCAGTGACCGAAAAATATGCTCAGCCTGTTTTTTTTAAGACAACACGTTTATTTCACTCACATCGCTTATTTCTAGCATTTACAAACATTTATTTCATCACAACACACTGTCTAATATTTCTTCCATCACCGGTGTTTTCTTTATAGAGGAGATAATAAACAGTCCCCCATGTGTCAGTTCGGGACACACCCTAGGCTGGCGATGTCTGTAGCATCTCTAAAGCTCGCAGTCTCCGGTTCGGTCCCATAAATAATCAAAAGAAAACGGGCTTGACAACGCCACGACATTATGCTATTTCTTCAATAATGCATCTATTCGGGTTGGGAATGACTGTGCGTGTGATTTATTGAGATGTGCACAAATTCGGGAGGTGCTGATCGATAATGGTTTAGCGCTGTGAAGCTGCCTGAATACGTGTTCAGACATCCTCCAGAGTGGCAGCAGAGGAGCTCAGATCCCATAAAATACAGCAGCAGAATACACACTATCAGGCCCTAATATGACAGGAGCTTGACTAGTGTTTGTGTTTTACATTGTGATGCTTCATTGTGTGTATGTGTGTGTGTGTATATGTGTGTGAGCGCTGCATGTCTATGAGTGTGTGGACTCCAAGCCTCCCTGTGTGTTTGTGTGGCCTGCACTGCAATGTTGCTGTCCACGGTGCTGAATGGAGGCCTGGAGTGGCCACTGCCCATCGCTGGCTTCAGAGCTGCTGCTGTCTGCATAGAGGACTCTGCATGAGGGCCCGGGGCCTGCCGGAGAAGTGCAGTCCTCACTCTTGTGTCGGTCTGATGTAAAATGGTGTTGGATATGGTGCTGGGGTTGGATGGAAATGAAAATCGAGCTCTCCAGGCTCACCTTGATCCACCGAGAAGTCACCATCCAGCCTCATAACAGTGCTAAATATCTAATGTCTTTTGTCTCGGGCTGCTTCATGGTGGCCTTGTGCATTTTGTAGGACACAGATGCTGTTTTCATTACAATTTCAGAGGGAATAGAGCTAAAACAGTCCATTATTCAATCAGTTAACCACGAATACTGTAATTTGTTAGTGTTTATGTTTATATGGGACATGTAGGTACATGTCATGAATCAATGCCACACATATCAGCAATCATAGCCCAAGCAGGTTTTAATTGTTCTTCAGCCTTTAAAGAAATACACAAAACTCAAAAAGAAAATAAATACAAACAAGTTTTATAATAGATTACTTATACAGATCATTAAATTAAGCAGAGCTGTCAACTATCTTGGTAGTGCATTTTCTTTCATAGGAGGATTTCTCTGTTTTTTTTTTCTTTATAACATAAAAAGACATTTGCATTCATCACTTTGGACCCTCACTACTTGCAATAGACATTTTTTATTAATTTTTGAATTTATATTAACTGCACCAATCAAAAAGATTTATTCGATAAGAAAAACAAATTTGAGTTTCAGTTGTTACAGAGAATACAGTGTCAAACTCATGTGCTCATCAGCTAGTTTTTCATTATCAACATTTTTCATTAATGTTTGTTTATTTCATATTGGTTTTTCTTTCATATTTGGGAAATGTTCTCTTGTGAGACTGTGGAAAAATATCAGTCAGATTTTGTTCTCAGGTACATGAGCTTTCCATTTGATCATTTCTACTTTGCATGCAATAATCTAATATTAGAATTCTTTAGATTTTAAATTTAATTTTTAATTGTTAATTGTTTGTTTGTGATGAATGGATACATTAGCTGGGATTGAATGAGGACTTGCATGCTGTTATTCTGCCACACTCAGGAAAACAATGGACACCCATTTTCATGTAATGTCAGACATTTTGATGATTCTTTGGAAACTTAACCGGCACCTTTACTAAAAGTCCTCCTATGTTGTGTGTTCTTTCAGTGGGGAAAACATCTCTCATCACTAGATTCATGTATGACAGTTTCGACAACACATATCAGGTGAGACTCAGACCAGATCCAGAACCAAAAAGATCAGAAAACATTAGTACTTATTAACAAGAGTTCAGTGCATGGCTGAAATATGGTCAGTAACTGTATTTGAGAAACGATGGCTGGCCTATTTTCCATAGCCATATTTTATGATAATTTTTGTAACATTCATACTACAATGTCAGAGATTTGAACAAATGACATATCAGAAATAATCACATTGTATGTCTACAATATATTAAGCCCTCTGTGGTGTAATAGTGACTAACTGTGTGTGACTAATAGTGACTGATTAACAACTGAGTAATGCTACAAAGAAAGATTTTTAACCAAAAATCTCTGTTTGATATACAAATCACACTTAAGTTCCCTGTGAAATAGGTTTAAATTAATGATGTCCTCTAAATGTTGTCAATGTATTTATCAAAAGGAAATGTTAGTAAATCAAAATTAGGCTTTTACAAAGAGAATAAAAATGATTCTTTTTATTGTAGAAGCAAGATATGTAACAAGTCTAAGCGATTAAGCCCCAAGGGCATTACAAGGAAATTAGTTTTTCAGTCTTTTTAAATTTTAAGCGGTATTGGCTCTTTTTTTTCGGTTGCAGCTTTGTTGTATCTCCCTCCATTTAAACAACAGTCAGTGTGCCAGGAACAACAGATGGTGCAGGAAGACATTTAGCCTTTAAAGTCTGGGTTACACTAATGATTTTTCTTCCCTCTTTTGTTCTTTCTCCTCCACAGGCGACCATTGGAATAGACTTCCTATCAAAGACAATGTACCTGGAAGACCGAACAGTAGGCAGCCTTGATTGTGATTTATAATTCGCATGTAGATTCACACGTAAAGATACATTTACTTATGTGCACTCATGTCATTTTAGCCAGTCAACATCCAAAGTAAGAAATGTCCCAGTTTTCACTCTGTTTTCACTAATCCTTGATTCGATTTAGTTAATTACTGCTCTCTTCACATACTAACACGATTATCCTAAGGTTATTTCTGGTGGTAATAGCTGTGGTGCTTTGGCTTTTCTAGCCTTTCCCATGGATCATCTGCTTTAGCTAGTATTAATACTTTTTCTTTGTCAGGATATTACGCTCTGTCAGCCTGCACACGCGCTGATACTGGCTTATCCCATTGGACATGTACTTACACAGCCCTTACATCTGTACAGTCTGTGTGTAGTCGATAGTGTGATGGTTAATATTGGAACAGCTGCTGGAGGTGTGTGTTTGTCTGTGTGTAAATGCAGGTAAGGCTGCAGCTGTGGGATACTGCTGGACAGGAGCGTTTCAGGAGCCTCATTCCCAGCTACATACGAGACTCCACAGTAGCTGTGGTCGTCTATGACATTACAAGTGAGCAGCAACCTGCTAATTGCACCGTATAAAATACACAATTTTTTACAAGGGAAATTAACACAAAGCCAACTGTATGTAAATAAAATAAATCTGATCTCCACAGATGTGAACTCATTCCAGCAGACCTGCAAATGGATTGATGATGTCAGGACAGAGAGAGGAAGTGATGTCATCATCATGCTAGTCGGCAACAAAACAGATCTGGAAGAAAAGAGGTGAGTAAGTCAGGTATAGGTCATAATCGACTCTGTAGCATTTAGCTTCAGTTAATGTGATCTTTGATGTGGAGATATTTTAAAACCAAATGCATCGCAGCGTCATTACATTGGCTTTCAAAGTCATGATGCTGAAGTCTGGCCTCATTTTCCTGCAGGCAAATCATGATCGAGGAAGGAGAGCAGAGAGCCAAAGAGCTGAACGTCATGTTCATCGAGACCAGTGCCAAGACAGGCTGCAATGTCAAACAGGTGATCCCTGCAGTTTCACCATATTTCACTGCATTTTGGGCGTCAGTAGCTCTCAGCTTCTCCACTGTTCCTGTGTCCCTCCAAGGTGATGGAGTCACCAACATGGATGAATAAAATTTCTGTGTGTAAATACAGAAGTATTGTGGATAGTGCAGAGGGTGCTCATTAAGTAGATTTATATAAAAGTACCAAATGCACATTAAACATTATAAGCCTATTTACTCAAGTAGTGCTCTTCTACTTCTACTTAACCATGGTTCAGAAGGAGATATTGTGCTTTTACCCTATTACATTTGTCTAACAGCTATAGTGAGTCATCATTTTCGAACTTTAGTTTTTATATTGAAAAGGGATCGTTTTAATTTATATAAAAAATAATGAAACATGAAGTGGTTTATGTAAAATAGTTTGAATAAACTCAACCTTGACCAGCTACAACAATGAAATCCTCCTCAACACTCAATGGAGCAATTCTGCTTCACTGAATGCTCTTATTTTCTTTGCTTTAGTAATGTGTTTAATGCAGGACTTCTTGCTTGTTAATGAGTATTTTTACAGTGGGGTGTTGCTACTTTTAATAAGATAAAAAGATCTTCTTCCCTCCTCCTCTTATTCTCCTCTCTGTACATCTTCTTTTACACTTTCCTGATTCCGTCCTCCTCTCCTCTTGCCTCTCCTCTCCTCCTAGCTGTTTCGTCGGGTTGCAGCAGCCCTACCTGGAATGGAAAGCTTGGACGACGCAAATCCTGAAGGCAGTATCCTTTTTACAGCCACTGTGACTCACTCTGCCGAGAGCCAAACAGCCAAGAAACAGGCGGCTTATTTTTAATCTCTTAGTGGTTGTTGGCGCTTGTACAAACAGACCGCCCAGCCTACTGTCTACTGAAGAATCAGCCATTAAACCTTTTTTGCTTAATAGAGATAAAAAGCACTGAGCCAAGAAGGTAATGTGGATGCAGAGGTGTAGCACCACATAGTGGCTGTCTGTGAAGTGACATTTCCTACAGACATGATGCAGGATGAGTGTGAGGGACTGATTGAAAAAGAGAGATACTTAACAATAAATGTGAATTAATTCATACAAATTAAATAACATATCTTTACTCTTTTCCTTTCTCTATAAAAATAGACAAAAATGTCTTAGTAGTTTTGAGCCCAAAACTACCATTTTATTTGGTGTTATATCTGTTTGTAGTACATTTGAAATCAATAAAATACTTACTCAGTGCCCATAACAGACAAATATGTAAAAGGAAAAGAGGAATATTATTTGAATTATATATTGTGTCTTTCTTTCACTTACATCCAAAACAAATACACAAGCACAGATAAAGATCTATGCTGCAGGAAGTGCTGCTGCTTATTACTCTTTTGTCCACAGGAGCCGCCAGAGTCAACACAAAATGAAAGTTCCTTGCAGTTGCTTTGAGTAAAAATTTGACTGCATGACTTGTAACACAGTGTTTCTATAATGATATGTCTACTTTGAATACAAGATCTAGATACTTCCATCTTTGTCCATTTGACTGTGAATTGCAGACTCGTAAAAATGTGACTTTTTCCTCAGCCTCCTGACTTTCCTTAACTGGATGATTCCCAGTGATTGACATCAAGCTGGACAAACCGGCAGAGCCCACTGTCCCAGAGGGCGGGTGCTCATGTTAATGCAGAGCTGAAACCGGACAGCTCCCTTCACACCATAGGCTTGTTGTGTTGCTTACTACTGGTTAGCTTCCAGTTGACTTCTCTAATTGGATATAGGATGCGGGCCTTGTATCTGATTGGACAAATCAAATGTTATCTTTCAGTCTTGTTCAGTTGTAAAATATTGTATACTTTGTCAATATGTAAGTGACTGGAGGAAAAAAAAGGGGAAAAAAAAGCAAAAACAAAAACAAATGTTGAAATGAAAACGAACAAGAACAGTTTTGGAAAAATGAAAAAGGAGAAAAACCAAGGGAATTCTTTTCGCTGTTATGTTTTGTATTTTTTATATATAAAAAGGGAAAGCACCAAAAATGATGCCTAAACATAGACGGGGAAAAAGTGGAGGGGTCGGCCATTTTTCTTAGATGGCCGAACACGTCTGAATGTCTGCAGCACGCATGCACGCTGATCTGATCTTTGACCTTTGACCTTTGGCCTGCCCTCCAGGGTCTCCACACTCTGGAAGTAGGTTGACTATCTTAGAATGTTTTATAGCATCTCTCTATAGCATCTCATGACAAAAATGTATCTCATTTGATATTCCCACAAGAGTCAACTTCCAGTAGGTTCACCTAACAGTAGCTGTGAAAATGTGGCACTATCTCTCTATGGGTTTAACTTTTATAGAACAAACTGTACTGTGTTAAAAAAAAAGAAGTAATAAAAAGACAACTTACTATCACAACTCCCTTTCCCTCCAACCACTCTCCTTCTCCTCCTTTCCTCTAACCCTCCCTCTGCTCCTGTCTCCCCCATCCCTCCATCCCGGTAATACACATATAACGATCCACTGTAATGCACTGCACTGTATATAATAATGTAATATGTATGTTGTGAACGTCCCTCTGTAGAAGTGGTCCTTGTTCACCAGTATGAATAATGTAATAATGTTTAATGATTAATAAATTACAGATTAAAGGGCTTCACTCTCCTAACCATCAACACTCACCTGGTAGCAGAATGGTCTACTCTATCTTGAATTGCATTCATGGTTTTACTGATTGAATCTAGAATGGTTGCTTTGACTCACAGTTATGTAGCATTTACATTAAAAAGAAAAGAAGAAGAGGAAGAAAAAAGAAATAAGAGGGCCCACAGGTATGTAAGCTTTTTTATGTCATCAAGTACATCAGCAGTTGTCATCATTATCACTATATTTTTAAAGATTTATTAAAAGAAAATTAATTGGCTTTTGGAAAATCTTAGCCAAATGTTAGCTAATGAGAGCAATATAAAGGAAAACCTCATCCTGCTTTAGTGAGTTAATGGTATTGCTAACATGAGCTAGCTTTTTTGTTAGCTGAGATACTTTCTTGAAATTTTATCTTTTTTTTAAATCTGTCTATAAATACACATACACACACATAAACACACACACACACATCTATCTATGATAGATAGATATATAAAACTATATATATATATTAAAGTACAGAAATCATTGAGAGTAATATTGATATTTCCATGTTAATAATGGAAATGGAAAGAGCATACAAGGAAATAATAGAATAATAATCCTATAAATTTTAAATATTCAGCTTTGCTAGCAAACCGCTAACTTTATCATTTATTATTTGTCATTTAAGTGACAATCAACATAAAAAAATCTTAAACTGAATTTGAAATGATGTGAGTATTTATCAGTAATTGCATGTCGAGCTGAGCCCACCGACCTCTGTGCTTCGTCAATCCCAGTCATCACTGGACACACACAGTAGCTGCTTTATTGGAAAAGCCCGAGTAAAACTTTTTGTTAGAAGACACTGCATGAATTGTATGAAAAATAACCCACATTATCACAATCCTAAGCGATCAACAGACCATTTTTTCAGTCTGTCAATCATTTAATTGTTTGCCATGTTATTTTTATTTCTGCCTGTTGCACTGCTGAGCTCCCTGTGGTGAGTCAGTTTCTGAAAACTTGATAGTTAAGGGGAAGTTGAGGTGGAAAGAACCTTTTAAGAGGAAAACAGTCACTATGACTTGTCAGGTCGCTATCACGCAGTTCTCCTGATGTAAGATGACAGGTATTCCCCTGGATGGACAGCATGCCATTCGATCCCTCTGAGAGGTCAGCAGGCTGGCGGGGACAGTTAGTGCTGTTAGCGCACAGATGAACTCCACAGAGACAAGAGGTTGAGGCTCGCCTTATTTTAAGGGTGAAGCCTTAATTATGGAGTTTCTGAAAATCTAAGTACATATGCATGGAAGGAAATAATGATAAATCTATATGTATGTGATAGCTTAAAAGTAAAAATACTGGATTATATAAAAACGGACCTAAAGGTATTTTTACATAAATAATTTAAGAAACACTTCATATAAGTCAGCATGAAACAATGCACCTGTAAAATTTTTCCTTCCTTGAAAAGGACACACCTCTTCCTACCAATATACTTTAGTTATGATCACGGGTCCTCTCAGGTCCTGATCACTTTGAATCTCACACAAAGTGGATCATGTCCAGAGTGGAAGTTTTCAAGAACACAAACCTTCGCTCCCTGCTGAGGGAGTTGCGGACAGATATCGCCATGGCTGTAGATGACCCTTTTCCTCTCATCTTTGGTCTGGCAGACAAAAACATCATCACTGACCAACTACTGACAGTGAGTACATTTGAACTAAGTGTGTTTTTTTCTTTCTCTTTTTTTAATTGGAATTTGTCTATTTTATTTTTATTTTTATCATTGATAAATAGGACCATTATTTATTAACTTTCCCACTGTTGCTAGCAAAGTAGTATAGAGGAATTTCATGAGATTTTTCTCTTTTAGAGGCATTAGTCCATCTCCATTTAATCCTCAACTGCCAACTTAGATGACGTTCGCACAGACATATGGTTTTACTCAAACTGCAGAGTTCTTATGTCTCTTGCATTTTTCAAAGGACACTCTGGAGAAGGAGGGTAAAGAAGGGATCCACAAGGCCATGTACTCGCTCCTGTCCTGGGTCCTGAAACAGAGCAGATCCACCATCCAGGCTTTCTGGAGTAACTTGTCCAAAGACTACAATCTGGACAGCTACCCTAAGCTGCAGACGCTGCTCTCTAATCTGCACTCGAGTACGTCATGTTCAAGTTTCACCAAAATATTTGTCTGTTTAATTTGAGGCCAGAGCTTTCCAAGCTGTTGAGGCTTGAGGCCCCCTTAAAATTTAGAAATACCTCTGAGGCCAGACATGCCATCTCTTTTTGTCATGGACATACATGGACATTCAAAACAAACACTGACAAGTGGACGGCTCACCACACGTAAAAAACATTTTTTTGGAGAGACATTGTTGTAAGACTTGAGTACTGAAACTATCTATCATATAAGCCTCATACTTCCTCACATAATCTCTCATTTCATTTATTATTTAACCTAGTTCATCAGACAAACCTGCTATAAAGTCAAATAAAATCCAGCTTGGTTATTAAGTCTTGAAACCAACAGAAGGATCAATATAGCACACCACTGGCAAATTAAGCATTTGTAGAACAACGCATTCAAGAATAGATTTGGATTTAATTTCAACAATTAAATTAGTTGGGTGAAGAAGCTTTTATTTCTGAGAGTCCTGAACTATCCTCTTTGTCTCTGTAGCATCAGAGCAGGATTCTCTGTCCACCACCATCAAAGACTTTTAGAACAGTTTATAATTTGTGTTTTGTCTAAATTATTCTATCATTGCTGACATTTTGTTAACAGGACAGGATGCTTCAGGAGGCCAGAAGAGATCCTCTGGAGGACACCAAACACCTCATATCAAGAAGAGGAGCCATGAGGATAAAGGGACAAACTCACACAATCAGCAGCCACAGTATCATGCCAAGACAAGCGACGGATCAGGTTTTATTTTTTTTAACAGATCTGTGCCAACACTGTCCTCTAAAAATATCACAGTGGGCTGCAGTGGCCGCTGTGATATCTTTGCCCTTGCTAGTGGTCAAAACAAATGCTATTAAAAATGACAAAATAGCCTATTTTGAGGCAGTTCAGGTAAGCAATGTGGAAATGTATTGAAGAACAATGTTCTTATCTTCTCTACAGGTGGTAAAGTGAAGCTATACAGAGTGAAGAGTGAAGCTCCAACCTCACAGCCAACATCAGGAAACAGTAACTACAAACTCAAGCATATTTTAAGACAAATACTGACAATAATTTAACACTACAGACATATTTAACCTTTGTTTTGCCACAGGTGTTCAGGCCGTGTCCTCCTCTGTCCAGAGACCAGTCACTGTATCTTCTTCCTCATCTGCTCCCTCAACTGACCCACCCATCAGCCATGAAGCCAGAGAGAAGGTTCATATCAAGCAGGTGTTTGGCTCAGATGATAAGTCTTCAGGTGAGCATCTGTCGCAATAATTTTTATGGTCATACATATTGATAAACATGCCGTGCATCATCATGACATCATTAGTCTTGTCAATTAACAGGAACTGCCAGAAAAGTTAGCGGACAGTTTTACATTTGTGGTCAATCAGAGGAGTCAAATGGAGTATCCAAGTCCCAAGCTGCTAGCAAAACCTTTCACCACAAGGGGGAGACAACCACAGACATGGTAGAGGTTCCACAAATTCAATCACAAATCTTTAAACATGCACATTTGCTTTTGTGTCTTACATGCTCTGCATCTCTGAGTGTGCAGGTTCACTACAATGATGATGAGTGTGCAGTGTGTAAGGACGGAGGGGAGCTCATTTGTTGTGATGGTTGTCCTCAAGCTTTTCATCTGAACTGCCTGAACCCACCACTCACATCCATACCAAGGTGAGAAACTATCTATTTATCTCTCTATCTATCTATCTGTCTGTCTGTCTGTCTGTCTGTCTGTCTGTCTATATATCTCACTATTGTAAAAAATGTGTGTTCAGAGAAGGTTTTTTAAAGCCCTCTGAAAAAAGGGGGTTTTTAACGTCACAGTGGGTTTTCACTCCGCAGTGGCCCCTGGCAGTGTGAGTGGTGCTGTACTAACAGAGTGAAAATAGAGACAGCCCAACTGCCTTTACAACCTTTACAAGTAAGTGCATGAATGATACATTATAAGGCAATTTACATAGACTGTTTCTATTGAATATGTATGACTAAGTTCAATTTCATATTAAAGCCCATCATTGTTGAGCCACAGCAAGCAAACACAAGCTCCAGCAACTCCGTCAGAGACGTCTCCTTCTTCTCACCGCTGTCATCCTCGTCTCTCACTGCTGTCACAGCTTCAATGAGTGCCCCCAGTGGCAGAAACAAGGCAAACACTCAATGATGTTCTGCTTAATACAGCCTTTAATATGATCTCTTTGTATCTGTTCTTTGTCTTTTTGCTTACTTTGATTTTATTCCCTTTGCACATTTTGAAACCTTTGCTGACATGCACACACGTGTATCCAGTGCTCAGGAGCAGAGCTGGTCAGTCAGAGGGAGGTGTGTGGTGTTTGTCACCAAGCAGGAGGAGACTTAACTCACTGCCTCCAGTGTTTGGGGTGTTTCCACTCACACTGCCACTTCTCCAAGTAAGACATCCACCCCTCCTCTTCTAGCACTGTATTATGTGATGTGGACTGTATACAAATCTAAGTTTAACAAATCCTAATATCTGCCTCAAAGTGATCAATAGTCCTACTGGCAAAGAACTTCCTGTGTATTTCTAGTTAATGTTAGTATTGATGAACAATGTGCATTAGGATATGTGCTTACAGGAATCATTATCCAGCTAATGGTGACTAATGGAGTGTAAATAGATAGCTGCAGCAGGGTTTACAGTATAATGTATACAGTGCATTAAGATCGGTGATTTTACAATAGGTTACAAGAGAAACAGATCACAAATGAAACTAATGTGAATCCATGTGGTGAACCCCTTTAGTGTGTGCTTTGATGAGAAAGTTGAATATTTTCTGAACATATTTAGTAGAACATTATGTCAAAACCTTTAATGTTATGAGAGTTTTATAAAAGTCACATGGTTTAAAAAAGAAAAGAGCTCAGATCCCAACTAAACAGCCTAGTTTGTCATCTGAAATAGTCTTGATGTCTTCCTCTGTAATCGTCATAAGTGTCAGAAGTCACATATTGATTGACAGTAACACTATACAGAAAACAGTATCACTCACAGTATCCTTGTGTTTGTCAGAGGGAGATCCATCTGCTCGTCCTGTTCCAGGCCCTGGGGCAGCTCTGCAGAGACAGAGGCTGAATCCAGAGGCTTACAGGTGTGTCTGCACATACGTACATTTGAAATATCCAGATAATATATACACCTTCATTATCTGGTGTGTGATGGTGTAATCTGTGTAATCTCTGCTGTGTTTGTGTGTGTGTGTGTGTGTCTCTAGCTTGCCCCTGTCGTTCAAAATGCTCTCAGTCATGATCAGAGCTCGTCCATTGCTGAGCCTGTCCTCCATAAAGATGAACTGGACTCCATCCTGGGAGACGTGAGTGAGGCTCAGTTACATGTCGATGCCACAGACATGATATGAATAGAACCATAAGCACGCCGAACACAAGATGGATGACCTTCTTATCATGCAGACAGGAGACGAGTTGTCATGGTGGAATGAAGCCTTGAAGACCAAACATTAAGTGATGGATCATATTGATTGTGCTTTTGTCTAGTCTAAGATTTCTATGAGAGAAATCTGTGCACTGTCGCACTGTGCTGTAGAAGCATACATCCTTATCTAATTTTTTAACTTTAAAAATATTAGTTTGCATGTAACTGTATGTACTTGTTTTTACATTTATATACATATTTTTATATATACTATTCTTAGCAGTGGATGAGTTTAAAGTACATAAGCTTGTGTAGAAGAGTTAAAATCTTACGCCACAAAATTAAGAAACGAAAGAAAAAGTAGAGGAAAGGAAAAAATATTAATATAGCATAGTATATATATATATACACACATATATACACACACACACACACACATATATATATGATATACTATACATGTAGTATAGAACACTTTTTTTCTTACTTATGTCCAACACTGTAAATGGGTCGGGGTTGCAAGTAAACTAATGAGCTGCAAATGAACAACGAAAGTGAAGTAGAAGATGATGAATGATCAACAAATGAACCATTGAACTTGACACAACATTCTGTTTTTTTTAGATTTATGATGAATAAATATACATACATCTGGAGTTTATTGATATTAAAGGCAGTTTTTAAGATCAAGATAAAGGAGGGAGGGAATGAGGAGGTGATGACATCAATAATTTAATAAAGTACTTAAGGTGGAAATTTCTGTTTATAAGGAACAGACTGGTTTGGGTTTTATATTGACTTCATCATTGTTTTCAATACTCCACCTGTGCTCACATGGAGAAAATGTGAGTGTGTTGACAGAATGACTGAAAAATGTAAATGTTTGCCCAAGCTAAAAACATAACCTGATATTATTTAAATTGCAGTGATAATCTGGTTAAGTTTGTTGCTGTTTGGTTTCATGGTTGCCACTGACATCATGCACGTTTATCAGATGAAGTCAGGAAGACTTTTTTTGTGCTATGATTGATCAGCCTCTTTTTTTTCTGCTTTTGTTATCTTAGCAGGGCTCCATTGATGGTATCTTGCAGTGGGCTTTCCATAACATCTCTCGGCCTCTTCCAGACTCTCAGGGATGCTACCAATGACTGACGGATGATGAGCCCTGGACTCATTCATAAGCTCTCAGTTGATTAAATAAATATAACTGATTAAACCAAGATCACTGAATAAAGTGAGCAACTTGTTCAGTAGCTGATTTTAGATTCATCATAGTGTTTTTGTTTTTAATACTAATTTACTCACACATGAGTAATGTAAAATGTCTCTAACTTCAGTTTCTCAGCTGAATCATCAACAAAACCACACTCTTGGAGAAGTGCACATTTTTAAATCATCTTAAAAACATCTTTGCTTTTGACACATATAAACCCAACAGTGACTAATATACTGCAAACCCTGGCAGGATTAAAATGATTTTGGATCCTCTAGATGAAAAATTTGCTGTTCAAACCCTTCATATTCACTCCCATTAAATCCAGCACAACCAGCACTTTAATGCTGGCTTATTACTACTTTTGTAGAAATTCTACTTAACACAATTTTATTTAGGATCATGCACCATGTGAGTAATGTAAATACTAAAATAAAAAGGCAACTAAAACTAGATTTCATCACTAAGCCTCCTTCAAGACATAGCCATACAAAACTTAGCCAGTAATGGAGGACAAGCTTAAATTGATTTTGTGTGGTAAACATTTGTCACTAAATAAACAAAACCAGCTGTCACGAAGTGTTTCACCCAGCTGGTTTTTAATAGGATTTTTTTCTTTAATTTCTTTGACGATCCTTTTGACCTCAGTGTGTTGTGTAGCATCACACCATGGCTGAACAGAACTGATTGTGCAGGACAAGGGGCCAAAACGAAGACAACAGAAGTGATATGATATTTTCTTTTGGTATGCTGAAGGTGTAAGATGTTTTTTGGGCTTAATCCTGAATAAAGTGAGTTATATAATCTGACGAAGATAATTTAAAAGCATGAATGACATTCTCTAGACCACATCAAAAGAGAAAACACCTGATTTTGTGAGTTGCTTCTCAGTTGAAACTCGTTTTTTAAATGAGAGGTCATTGTCGGCACCCAGGTTTCTGGCTGCAGGTTTGACATTTGTAGACAGGGAGCCAAGATGTTTTTGTGAAGTAGTGATAGACTTTGAAGGAGCAGGAAGGAAAGGATGTTTCAGGACAATCGGCACTTTATTTTTTTGACACACATATACATACACACATGGACACATGCGCACACATCCGCAGTGGCATAAATGAGACCATGCAAACTTCCACATGTGTGAACAAAGAGAAATGTCCCTCTCGCTGTGTGGACCTGCTGAAGAATTCACATTCACACGTTACAACAGATGGTTTCAATACGATGAGGTATGCGGGCTGAGAAATGCCTCTGTTTAACAGGAATTCCTTGAAGACTATCACTTAGATGTGGAATGTTGTTTTTGTCATGGGATTCGAGAGTTTATGTGTGACTGCCAGAAGGATGGAGCTCGGCCAGGCTGCACGCAGATTTTTCTCCCCTCGGTATTTGGTTGCTATGGCTCCCAGCTCCTACAGGCCCAAAACAGAGGATGAGAAACATGTTCCAATGTGTGTGCATGTGTGTGTGTGTGTGTGTGTGTGTGTGTGTATGTGTCTTCGTTTGTTTATGAATCCCACTTTCTAAATGGTTCATGAAACATCCTGCATACTTGAGGGCTCTGCGTGCTTGCCAAGAAAGCACCATCAGTGACAGAGATAGCAATTTTTCTTTTAAGTATTTGAGATGTGAAGGAGAAAAATCAATAAATATTTCATGCAATTAGGACAATAGATCTGGCACAAATTGGTGTCAGAGTGTTTGAAAATAGCAATAAATTAGCATTACTGCCCTCAGATTGCCTGTCCTTAATTTGCAAGCCTTCTTAATTGCCTGTCCATTCTTCTTAAAGGGGGGAATTTTTGCATAAAAGCCACTTTCATTGTTTCCGTTGCTTTCCTTTTCTTTCCTTGCTGAGTAGGTTTCAAACATGACTCTTTCTTAACTATCATACAGCTTTCTCCTGGTTGTAACTGCATAACACATGAAGGACCACATGGAAAACTGATAAAATATCAAAAGAGCTCCCTCTCTTTTTTTAAAAGACAAAAAAATGCAAATACCTTCTCACCACTAGGTGGCATCAGTCTGTGATTGATGTAGAAAGTCACTGTTGGTTGTAAATAACTGTGTTTTACTGAATCATGATTCTCAAGTGATCATCAAAAGAGGAAAGGAGGAAATATGTCCTTTTACAAAACAATGTGTGTTGAAAAGTGGGAATTACTTATAACTCACCTGAACAAGAAGGAATTTGTCACAACTATTTCCAACAAAAATTAATAACACAGCACACAAATTAATGATACAGCACACAAATGGTTGGCAACATTTACAAAGACCAGTGTTTTACCAAGTACCAAGTACTATTGCTCAAGTTCTAGACTGTTCTTAACTATTTCCATTTCCTTTATGCTTCTACTTCACTATATTTCAGTGGAAAACTTTGTACTTTTGACTCCACTATATTAATCTGACATCTGCACTCAGAGGATCAACATTTTATATACAAAGCTTATTGCATAAATAGATTTAAGCAGGCATCAGCAACATTGCAACAATGCAACATTACTACACTGCACATATAAAGATGCACCATTAATAATTAACGACAACATGACACTTACACAAGGGTCACTCTGGTTCTTAGCAGGAATGCTTTCATTTTTGATACCTTAATATAGTTTTGCTGCTAATACTTAAGAAAAACACTTCATTGTAGAAGATCTTGATGTTTCTGACACAAACTTGAGGCTGTTTATCAGCAAACATCTTTTCTGTGCACTGCTGCTTCTTGTTGACCTTTTAAAAAAACATGATTCAAAAATTAAATCTAATATAGTTACTTTATTTATCTATGCAAATACCTAAAACACATGTTATCCTGCATTGAGATCTGAATGCAAAAAGTATTAAGAATGTTGTTTAAACATTTGTATGTACTTCGAAGTATGTCATGTAGCAAATAGTGCTGTGTTGCTGGCCTGATTCTTACTTATCACTTCTGTTGCATATCTTCCCTTCTTATCTTACATATCTTATTTCCTGCTGCACTGCATTCCTACATGATGTCTAATGAGGCAGAAATGTCACAATGCGTATCAGCAGCATGAGTATTAAGTTGTGTAAGGTCTCTGTCATCATGTATGCACTTTCACCCAAGGCTGTGTAAAAGAGCTCGACAGAAAAAAAAAAAAAAATTGACATTTTGGTTAATATGCCCGTGGGTTTTCTGGCTTTTGTGCTAAGAGTTAGATAAGAGGATTGATGCCCCACTCACATGTAATAAATGTACTGTTAGCTTAGCTTAGCACAAACACTAGAATCAAATACAGTAACAACTCACTGTCTAAAGGTAGCCAAAAATGTACATATTTCTTATTTAATTTGTATAAAACTTTAAATCAAACATGACAATTTAGTGTTTTTGGGATTTGACTAACTTCAAATAACTTCCTGGAGTCTTTGTTGGTTGCTAGTTTGTCACATCCAAGAAAGAGCCTGAAACACAACACCCCCATAAAATGACAAACTATTCATTTATAGGCTTTGACTTTAAATGCAGCCTTGAAGAGCTGGGAGTGAGAGTATGTTGACGTGCACATCCCTGATGAATGAGTGCGCAAGAATTAAAATAAATAGTAAGACACACATAAACACTCACTTTTTGTGTGTCAGTGTGAAAGGTTAAATTCCCCAAACACACACACACATCCTGTTACGCCTCCGTTGGTCACAGGCCTGGAATTCTTGGAAAAATATGATAGGTGGAATTCCCACGCTTTGGGCATCCTCTCCTCAGATTTTTGGCACTCTATAAGGATGGGCAGCTTTCCAGTTTGTGTTCCTGCTGGGCCACCGACGGTCTGAGGGTTTACAGAGAGGTGAAGCCTGCACGATTTCCAGTCAGGACCCATCACTCTTTGTTCATTCTATTGTTGTGGGCAGGAAACTGCGAGAAGCCCTTCATTATCTTGGCACACGGCTTCAGAGCAGAAAAAGTTACCTCTTTGAACCACTGAGTAATAACACCATACGACACTGAAAGAGACTCTGGAAGGTGCTTTCAATATAGCTAAAGATTTATTTGTGCAGATTTGCAAATTATACTCATTTGAATATTCAAAGGTTATAATCGCAAGCAGACTATTGTAGCCTGAGCTAGACAGTCTGTCTGCTTTTTGACCTCTAAGTAAGTTTTTTAAAATACAGATATGTTCACCGTTCCTCGTATGTTTTTGATGCCATTCTGGTCATAGATTTGGCAAAGCTGGTATTGCATTTCTGTTTTACAAATTAAAAACAGGGTTAGGATTAGGGTTAATTTTCCTTTAGAGAAAGGGTCTGACAGATCATAAATGTATGCCTTGCATTAAAAGTTGCTGCCTTATAAAAATATTTTGTTTTCTATACCCTCAGTGTGGGTTTTATGAGGAATGGTTGATCAAAAGATGCTCTCTGCTTTGTCTCATTGTAGGGCCTCGAAAAATCACTGAGTCTTATAACTGGAGACTATGAAATGCCATTGGGAAGAGTAAGCATGTAAGAGTGAGTCCATTCTTGATTTAAAGCTCTGCTTTAGCTGTCTATTCGTCTTTTTTTAAGAGCACACCATGTGAAATTACTTTTCTGTGACTCACTTATTTTTCCAAATGTTGTCTGTCTCTTGTCTCATCTCACTGCGTGTAACCTTATTTCACTTGCTGACTTGGGTCAGAATGCACAGATTTGATTGGCTGAGTAGCAGGGGCGTGAGATGATGTACAATGAATGCAATTTGTCAGGTACAGGTCCAACCCTGGACAGCTGTTCCCCTTTTATTGATATTGGGAGAATAAAGAGGGATGGCAGGTTGACAAGGGGGATGCATTTTAGATTAAAAAAGGGACGCATCATCCTCATATTGTTGTCCATAAAAGGGCCAACAGCAAAAACCTATTAACAAACTTTGCAATTCTCCTGCATGTATTTCAACCATATGCTTCTTATATTTCTTTTCCATTACATTGCAATGTCAAATATTTTACAATTTAGTCATTATAGACTTCAGTTGCTAGTTACTCAGCAGATAAGATAACATTGCAGATAATTATCAACAACAAAACGTCATTGTTTTAATTCAAACTAACAGTATATAAAGTAATTAAGTTCACATTCTTTCCTGAACAATAGTAATCCGAAGCCAATGTAAATATAAATGTATCACTCAGAGAACAGGCAGTTTTGCAAGGTGATAGATAACATATTTAAGATTGCAACCTGTGTTCCCTTCATAACATTTTGCCTTAGTAAGATAGTCCAGTTCCAACATTCCTGTGTTACATAAGAGTCAATAAGGCCTGAGTTCTTATTTGTGTTCCTGATTTCACTGAAGTATATCAGAACATACTGCTAGCTGGGGGTGAACACATTGCCAACACTCACAAGCACACACACACACACACACACACCGCCACCAACACAGCTGTGTCACATGCTTCTTCCATTCTGCCAAGAAACATTTACTCTCTACTCTCTACTGACATGAAGTTTCCACTTTTAGTAAAATGTGAGGGTCAGTTGTTTTCCTTCCTGGTTTGAGTGATGTTCAGTCTGTAACCTGACACGGGGCTTAAGGTCAAAAACAATGACTACTTTGCTAGGCTTTACAATTTATAGCTGTCTTTTCTTTTTCACCATGCTGGCAAGAACTATCACACTGAATAAAAGCAGCACAATAGGATAAATCTGACAACACGGTGGCTTTGCAGTATCTAGCTATCCGTCTAGACATCTCCCTAATTTGAAGTGGTTTAAAACAATTTATTACAACTCATGAGGTCACTGTCTGTGGTTGCCTTTTGTCTCTGCCTTCCCCTCGCTGTTTAGTAACATGGTCAGCTCTGAAGACAAACATCTAAACCTCTGGTAAGAAAACTCCTCCAACTCTCTCTGTTTCAGTGTGTGTCCCCTGAGGAGGCCAGATAATGATATGCTGGCAGGACAGATTGCAGGGTTGCCATCGGTCTGGAACTGTAAACACAGCAGAGAAGGCTCGTTAGGACATTCCAGAAAGGTCCTCAACTGGGAATTCTTGGAAGAGCCGCTTGTGTGTTTGCATTCTTCCTCTGGTACAGCAGGGCTAACAGCGCCTCCTGTGATCACTGCCCTGTCCCAAGTGAGAATTATATGAAGATAAATGAAGGCCAACAGATGTTGAACATTCCTCTGCACACTGTGAACCGGATAGTGGTGATGCAGGTGCCACTAATCATTTCACTATACTTGATGTTTGCCCCTTTTCCCACTCAAAATCCGGTTTGTTTGATGTTATAGAAAATTAAGCCTAAAAGTTTCTTCTAATGAAGCATTTATTGAGGCTAACTTTTGGACAGCTCTCACAAGTAAGAATCATGGTACGTTGCTAAAAGGTAAACCATTGTTTAGCTTTTAGCTAACATGCTAAGCTTTACTGCAGCAGCAAAAGTGAGAAAGAGTCATAAAGTCACCAATGTCAGACAGTAATGTGAACTTTAGAGCAATATGTTCTTAACACGAATTACAAGCTAACGTTAGCCAACATAAGTTGCCAATACCAGACCATGTAAACTGTAGCATTAGCAGCTTTGGCCACAGACAGTACAGTAAATAGTGGACTGAGCTAAGAATATTCATAATTATGTCTTTGTTGGTGTATAATTAAATGAAAATAAGTATTGTGTTGAACATTGTATTGTTGTGTTGTTATATCTGACACTTAGCCCATAATTTCGACTGAGAGCGCAGTAGGTTCTCCTTAACATTGTGAAGGGGAAGATGGGACAAGAATTATTCAATTGGTCTGCAACCTCACCACTAGATGCCATTAAAAGGTCCACAAACACATTTTAATGTAAAACTCCTGGTATCAAAAACTCGATGCAGTGAAGTTGACTGTAAACAAACTGAAAATTAAATCAAGTGGGTAACTGTTAACATGTAATCTCTAAATAATTGTTCCTGCAGCCGTTTTCTTTTACATAGCTGCATCAGAATGAACAAAACTGCACACCCAGGTCTCTGACAACTCAGTATAGTTTGCATTTAAAAAACTGTAATGTCAAGATAATTTCTTCACATTTAATTGATAAGTTCTGGGTAAGTTCAACCAAGAACTTATAACCAGTAAGTCTAAAGCTGTGTCACTGTTTGGTTGTTAAAAAAAAAGGAGATCAGACAACTTATTGAAATCTCTTTAAGTTTTAATCAGAAATAGAAATAATCAATTATTACAGATTTTTAGATTTCTAAAGGCAAATGGGTTGTCAGTTTAATTGAAACACGACTAAATTTGTTATCATCTTTATCTCCAAAAGGCTGAAAGGCAACTTGACATTTTCTCTGCATCAGAACAAAGTTGCAGATTTAATTTACGTTTGTGGTCAAAGGATAATGCCAGATAAGTGATGTACATTACACACAAGCAAATAACATAAAAAGAGAGAGAGAGAGAGACACATTCAGTCAACATCAAAAACATGTTACTGATTCTGCCTGTTGTCCAAAAACACACTGTGACTACACAGCTGATCCACTGACATCTTTATCTATCTGGGTCAATGCACAATGTGTCTTTTCTTTAACTTTAAAGTGATTCAAATGATTTTTTATCTACTTTGTATTATTGGCCATTTAAAATTGATCTCAGAATAGATAATTTTCCCCCTGGTCTCCCCCCCCCAGCCTTAAAAATAGACAGTCTGTGTACAATAAGACAATGAGCTTCTTTTAGTCGACACAATAGAGTCTTTGTGTGTCAGCAGACACATCCAGGCATTGAGTTGCAACCATTAACATATCTCACAGCTGAATCATCATCAGTTACTGGTACCAACACCAAGGCTGGAAGTCGTCCATAAGATAATGGATTTTTCCAGTTGACACTTTAAGAAATTGTTTGATTAGCACAATAGGCTTACAGCAAACCAAGAACAAAAAAACAAGCTGCCACCAAGGGAGTGGAGTTACAGTGTGTGCACTGTTGGGAGGGTTATTTTATAATGTTATAGACTACGCTTAGGGTTACCCTTAATGTAACAATTTTACTTATTGAATCAAAATAATTTAACTTATTACATTCAATAATTTCAGTTCTATTAACTATTTTTGTGTCACTGATTGCAGTAACATAAAGCGTCTGTCGCTATTTCCTCAGCTTTGACATTAAATATTCAGTGCTGTCAGCATTTCACTGCTGGTAAACAAGCTTAACACTGTTCATGTTTGAACCCTTTTCTGATTTCACAAAGACAATATTGTTGAATTTCTGGCAATTAAAGGCATTTGTACAACAACAGAGCTATCCATCTTGACGTGGTTGGCTGGTTGCAGGCATAGCAGACTCAGGTTGCCAGGAGCAATGCACATTGATTTGACTGGCAGACAGAAAGTACAAATTTAGGACAACCAGTAAAAAAAAGCTCTTAAAATTTGAGGGCTTTTTGTCCAATGACTGGGGCTAGTTTATTATAGATGCAGCACTTTGCATGGTCTGCTATTCTTGACTTACTCATGCTCCTCTCTATCTCTCTATATATCTATATCTATATCTATATCTATATCTATATATATTTGTGTGTGTGTGTGTCTGTATGTATGTATGTATATGTTATTTAATGACAAAAGAATAGATTAGAATGAAAATTTCTTGGGAAAATCTGCTAGAACAAGTGTCCTTATTTTTGACTTAGACTTTCTGCAAGTCTCTTGAATTCTACTGATGAGTTAAATGCCATTCTTTAAAATACTCAGTCAAGATTTATGTTTCATTTAATTATCATAAATTCAACACAAGGTTGTACAAAAAAATCAGTCTTTAGTCCCCCTTTGCTAACACTAAAAACAGAAAGTTACATGAATGTATTAAAAACCATTAGGTTTATTAAAGTAAAACTGGGTTTTACATTTGAATATGAGGGACAAGTTGAGAAGTCTTACAGCTGCAGAATAAAAGCTGACTTTAAGTCTGGTGGCTGCTTGGCAGCTTAAACTTCAGAATCTCTTCTTCTTGCCAGACAACTGAGGATGAACAGGTTGTGACTGGGATGGGTATTGTTTTTAAATACTCTTTATTTCTCTCATTCCCCTCGTCTTCAGAAGTCCAAAATCTTCCATAAAAGTTCTGGTGATTTTATATTTGGTGACTGTAAAGACTTTACATATGATTGACATTAGTTTAACCCTCATCAAACCGTACATTAACCACTTGTTTCTTAAACAAAAATATCTGCTCATGTTGAGTTATTCATTTTTTGATTTGCCACCACCTGTATATAATACACGTATTCAACTAAAATTGTGTCAGTAATTTTGTAAAGTTTAGTCAAGTATATGAGTGCCTTGTGAGTGTACAAAGTTTGATGTCTTAGTGTGTAATATTGCACAATACAACCACGGGCTGCTCCACAATGTCATTTATTAAACAGCATTATTGCACAATATCAGCATTGCGGTTGTGGGAGTGCAAATACTCGAGTAGTGACCAAGTGAAATGGCACAGAGTAGATGTTTGCAGATCATGTTTCACCTGAAGATTAAATAAGAACTTCCTTATTAAAAAATAATTTAGGAATAAGCTCCGCTATTGAAAATACATCTATACTGCATGCCAGAATGTGGTAAAACTGCGTGCTGCAACATTCTTATTATAGTTATTATTTATTTTAGATTTAAAGGCTCAAATTAACCTCCAATAAATTTCCATCCCTCCATCATGTCCCAACCCCCTCCAGCCTTTATGTTCATCACTTACCTGCTCACCCCCTCTTCTCACCTTTGACTGAACCCTCACACACCCCCATCAGGACCCCCCACTAACCATCCAAGCTCACATTCCCCTCATTGCTTCTGGACCATGGAAATCCCCTGGTACATTTTCAGAGCTGCTGAGCACCGTATACAGACTCAGAGCCCTCTCTCTCTCTCCCTCGCTCTCTTTCCACCATGCCGCTGGCCAAAGCCAGCCATCAGATCACATGCTATGTGCAGCCTCAGCAACAGAGGAGCACAGCTATTTGCTGGGGGCACACATGCTGGGGCCTGAATGAATGACTGGCATTCTTGTGACCTCCCAGGATGGCAGCAGACCCCTGGGATGGAGGGCTGTTTTAGGACAGGGTGTCATAGCTTGTTGCTGTGTCATTCGTCTGTGGTACAGGCATGTTGTCTCCGGGGCAGAAGGGTGCAAAATATTTTCACACCTCTAAAGGGCAGCTTTATAAAGGGCCTCAGAGTTTAACTTCAGTGGTGCTCAGTGTGGTGCAGTTTTGCCCTGAAGATGGGAATGACTGAGACTCTTTTTTATGGTTTAAGACCAGTTTGTCTATTCTGGGAGACTGATGAATGAGGGCTATTAGCTACAGCTAAGTCTTAATTTCTTGTATAATATATGACCCTCTAGAAAATTTAAAATGTTTGTTTGTTGTCTAGCCTCTAGCTCCAGGCAAAGAGCTTTTAGTTATACAACTTTATGACTTGTTTTCCAGCTTGACACTTGACCTGTCAAGATTCCTGTCACATACCAGAAATACAGTTGACTTATGCAAAACATGTGTGCAGTTCTGTGTTAACCTAAAGAGAAGTGAAAGAGGAGAGGCAGGAGAAATAAGGAGATGGGAAGAAAATGGAAAAGGGAACATCATTACACTGACACTCAGCTATTTGCCCTCAGCGCTGTATGAGTAATACGTCTGAGAGCAGAGGCCAAATATTCAGAGTGTTTGGAGGCAAAAAGAAACAGTAAAGTTGCCATGGGGATGTCAACATCTAAATCTCATGTGTTAAGGATGCAACATTTCAGTGTTTTATTAGCCAACAGCATAAAATTCCCATAAAATCCATTTTGAATTGGGTTGTTTGTGAATACCTGAAGTATTACCACACCAGGTTGAGTTGGGAAATTTTTGCCTCACATACCAATTTATATTCTTTATTTTGCCAGGCATTTCTGTTGTATATCTGTTCCTCTTCTCTACCTTGCCCCTCTCGGTTGCACAGCAGACTATTTGCCAAAACTACAGACTGCAGTGTGGCGTGTTGGTTAATGTTACGGTCATTTGCTTGCCAACAGAGGTCAATAACAGTTTCTGCAGCAGTGTATTGTGAAAGCTTCCAGTCAGATGGAGCACTTCTCACTTTAACCCTCCCTAAACGTTTGATAGAGAGTTTTCCATAGCAAAGAACAATACACAGGAAGACTTCTCAGATATCATGACTGAGGAGAAAAATGTGGATTTTCCAGTTCTGCAGACAGACGTGGTTGGGTACATGTGGTCTCTTTGAAAACACACCTGAATATCACAGTTAGGGTCAACAAAAGCGAATCGAAAAATTGGACATTTGTATATGTTATCATGAAATTTATAACCACTTAAAGGCATCAAGGTTGCTGTAATTAACTTCTCTATAGATCAAAAAACATGAAACAGAATCACACCTGTGCAGCCCTGCAGGAATGAATACTAAAATCTAGATATGAGTTGGAATCATCACACTTCTGGTCTTCTCCTCTCAGAGTAAATGGGTTTATTGAATAGGTTTTTGCTTAGCTTTTGCTTGCTTGACCTCTTGCCAAGAGGTATGTGAGAAGATTGACACCGCTCTTACACGTGTATCATAAAAATGCAGCTTTGAACTAGACATTAGCCTTGCAAAAAGAGTGGACACAGAGTAAAACATCTAGCATACTTGTATCCAAAGACAACAAAATCTGTGTATCAGCTTCTCTAAAGCCGGCAAATAAAAACATTGCATCTAAGTGTTAAAATGAAATGTTGTGGTTTTACTTTGGGCTTATACACACTCAAAAAAAATAATCGTACCAAAAACATTGACTTTAAGTATTTCAATTACATGAAGTTTTTCCATGTAATTTTATTAGGCAAGTTTAATGTAAGGGTCCCATTTAATTTGCATACTGTTTAATTATTCTGATCAAATAAACTTTTAATTTTATACATTTCAGTTACCGTTTACATGAAAATAATGCTTCATGTTCATTGGGGCCAGGAATAATTTTTTTGAGTGCACCGTTTTGTTCTGTTTGCAATCATTATGTTAGGCTAAGCTAACTAGCTGCTGGCTATGGCTTCAACTACAAACATGAAAATGGTATCAATCATCTTGTTGGATTCTTAGCAAAAAAAGTGAATAGTCCCATTATCCAAAATGTGAAACTCTCCCTTCAAGGTTTTACACACCTTGTACACTGGCTTTGATTTCTTTCATCTCCTTTCAATCAGCTGTGCAAGTCAATACAACAACACCTGCCCAGGCTATGACTGCACCCCACATCTGTTTTGTCATCTTTGCACACTCCACAGATTCATCTCTTCTGACTCATGTCTGAAGTCTGTAAACGTCTGGAAATTCCCTTGTATGAAGCGCGACTTGCTGTGACATGCAGCCATTTCTCTACTCTTCCCTTTAAAAAAAAAAAGTTGTCTATTTAATTTCTCCTTTGCTCCTCGGGCGTAAAAGTTGTAAGGCGTAACAGCAGATTAGCTTAC
Source organism: Acanthurus leucopareius (assembly GCA_029814765.1). Classification (NCBI taxonomy): domain Eukaryota; kingdom Metazoa; phylum Chordata; class Actinopteri; order Acanthuriformes; family Acanthuridae; genus Acanthurus; species Acanthurus leucopareius. Next base: position 1,954,498 of record JAQMCX010000009.1, on the reverse strand, counting down.
ACTCGCCTGCTTGCCTCAACATAATTTCATCAGACATCACAATCCAAGCTGTTGCGAAAAATGAATACATGGGAAGCTTGTTGTCAGTGGTTTCCTGAGAACAGGATACCACTTGAGTGCAGCGCACCTTGCCCTTGTCTATTGTCTACTGTGTGAATAAGGAAGCCGTCCATGGACGTGAGAGCCAAGAAGAGGAATCCATCCCGCTCCTTCCAACACTATCAGTTGCATTCCTTACCAATCCTGCCATATCAGATGACCTTGTCTGCTATTCTGTGTCATTCTTTCCCACACGGTCCAACACTGTCACATGCATCCTGTTCTATCCAGTCCCTTAAACTCTGTCTCAAGCCAGATATTGACACCATCCTCTCTGATAATCCATGAGTCCAAACTTATCTTTAGACTTTTGGATAAAGAGGTATAAAAAGAGAGAGAAAGAGTCAAATATCCAGTTGTTTTGTCTTCAGATTAAGAACAAATCTCTCTTTATTTAATCTCCTGTTAAAGCTATGATAAGTGAAACATCATCTAGCTTGCAATGTGTCCTGAAAAATGAGCTATAAGCTAATTTTAGACCATTCCAGAGTAATATGCAAAAAAAAATAAAAATAGATGGAGTCATTTATTACAAGCCTGTTCAGTAGTTGTTTCCAGTGTTTGGTCTATAACTTTCTTTAGCTCATACTAAACCTTTTCCAAGATGCTAATTTTCATTATTTGCTCATGTTTCACTACGTAGTACGTACTTTCCATGTAACTGGGTCAGGGCAGCTGCTCCCAGCTTCAGACTTTTTTGCCAGAAGGTAAATTAACCTGCCATTCACTGAAGACTTTAAAGGTTTACTGTGCAAACACTCTGTGAATCTATGTCTGAAACAAAACCCAGACAACTGGTGGGCGCTGCCTTCAGCTCATACTTTAATGGTGCTGTTAGCAAGTGTTTTTGAAATATTGTGAGCAAAATTGCAGAGCACAAACATAAATACTGTTTGAAAAGTCAGGTTTTTAATACTGTTGGAGTTGAGGAGCTGTGTCAAAAACAGCTTAAGTTTTTTTTCTTTGCTGTAAGCTTATTATAGAGGTATGTACTGTATTTCATGCTGACATTTTACATGTAGTGGGAATTACTTGTGTTGTTGCTTGATTCTGTTGTCAACAATATAAGTCTTTTTAAGTAAAGCTTTTCCTGAAATAAACTTCAACAGCTTGACTTTAGTATTGTTAATCTAAAGAGCAATACTGTAAGAAAAACTGAATCATAAAGGAAATATAAAAACATAAAAAATATGGTTAGTACCTAGCTGTGTTCAGTTTTATTAACATAGTTTGCTGGTGTAATATTACACTTTTGAGATGTTTAGTTGGATTTGTGGTATATGCATGCAGATTCTGTCAGTGTGTTTTCTATGACAGAATTAATTTTTACTACACGTCAATTCCTTAGTTCTGACCTTTTTTTTTAAAAAAATTTGCTCACCTACACAGTGTATTACAGTAGCCTTTTTTCACCTTCAGCATTTTCACCAAAATATCCCAAAATAAATTCTCTCAAGTTCATAATAACAAATGGAACACTAGATAATGTTGAATAATCTTCCAAATTTATGCAAATTCACCAATATTATCTGCATTAGATACCAAACAATGGAGTTTGTCTCTTTAACAATGACATTAAACTGGAATAAATATAAAATGTGTGTCTGTGATATCTTATTATTCTGTTTCACTATTATTTACTTTCTTTAAACTTTACACTAAAGGAAAAATTATAAATTTGATATCAATAAGGTTGCATTAAGTAGATCAAAGGGTTGATTTACAATAACAGAAATAGTAGTTTGTACCTTTAAGGGCCCCCCTCTGTTAACACACACATTTTGTCTTCCTGCCTCCCTTCCTTTGACAAAGTCATTTTTATACTGACTTTAACACAAGGCTCAGATCAGTAAATTTAGAGTCAGACTGTTTCCAAATGTGTAACTGGTAGTTTGTCCACTCTCACTGTTGCCTCGTTTGTGCTCATGTTTCCACCAAAACCTCAAAAGCAATATGATTTTACTGTGTAGAGCAACAACACAATTAAGTTTTATTTTGCAGGGTGTCCTCAAATATTCCTCAGAGCTATTCTTCTTTGCACAAACAAGGAATAACTCATGAAATTTAAAGTTTTGTCTGCTTTGAGCCCTCAGACAGTCAGGATTTTTGTGGCATGCTGTTTTAGATGTTCATCTCTGGTAATGACTTTCTGAAAGCGTCCATAATTTTCAAAGGGTCAGCCCTACATTCCTTTGGAAGTTCACAGGAAGTGTGGTACAATGGAGGACAAAATGGCCAGAGGCGTTGTCCACCAACAGAGGCACACACACACACACACACACACAGACACACACTCACATACTCACGCACACACACAGGGAGGGAGTAGAGGAAGTCGTGAGGTGGTGTTAAATGACATGACCAGACTTTTAAAAAGGTGGAGACTGTGCTGCTTCACAGTGTGGATCTGAAATGCAAACATGTTCCACTTTGCTGACCAGTCGCCTCACTGTGAGTGCCGCCCACAGAGACGCAGTGTCTGCATGTTTTTTAAAAAAAGAGACCGTTTAAGAATATACAGCATCTGAGACATGACGGGAATCTGTGTGCGTACGTGTGTGTGTGTGTATGCTTAATTAAGGATGGGGGAAGAGCCAGACAGATGATTGAGGACACATACCAACACAACAACTCAATGCAAACTCACTGGGCCAATAGATTTTTAGGTCTAATGAGGGAATCAGCCTAAGGCCCGTGGCCAAATACTGTACAACAATCAATCATGGTGGCCTGTTGTGCTTTGATTGTTCCAATTTCTTTACCGATTCAGTTAGAGACTGCATGTGTTTTTACTGTTGCATTTGCCTGGAGGTAAAATGTGGATTATGCAGAAGCAAGATAGCATCTGTAACCCTTCCTGTTCCTGTCTTTCTCTCCCTCCGTGCACTGCCCACAGACGTGATTGGCCTGTTATGACTAAAATATCTGCTATTTAAAGTGCCCATAATAAAGTCAGAGTCTGACTAAAGTCCTCAACGTAGTAGCAGTTAGGTCTCGGCAGGTAATAAATACCTCTGTTTTATCTTTGACCTGTAGAGAAATAAAACCTGTCATAAGGTGGGAAGTTTAAATGAATGTGTCAAAAACTGTCAATCATCTGGATAAGAAGCAGAAGGAAAATAAACTGTATTATCAATTAAATGACCTGATATGTGGATGGAAGGAGGGTTAAATAGATTCCTGGCTGCATATTCATCCATACAACCTCTGCATGCATGAACCTGTAAATCAGCAGGAGTGGTGCCCATGTGTGGCATTCTCCAGGCTCTGTTCTGCACCATGTAGTGTGATGTTGGGCACAAAGAGTCACTGTGTTTGTAGTAACGGGGCATACACAGACCTCAGATTCCAGGGGGCAGCTGCCACACACACCACACAGACATTTAAAGCATGCACAGTCTTAAAGCACTTGCAAAGACAAGAGTTTTTGATTATCCACAGTGTGCTGCAGTAAATGCTAATAACTTAAATTCCTCTCCAGAATTACATATTAAAGATACTTAAAAACAAACAGTCATTGTTGGATAGTAAGTGTACAACTACTCCAGTTATGCACATAAATACAATTTTGAGATACTTTACTTGGGTTGTTCCATGTTATGCCTCTTAACACATCAACTCTACCACTTCTTGTGGAGAAATGGTGAACTTTTCACTTCATTCCATTTACTTTAAGCCATGAGTTTAAAACATGTAAAATAGTGTCAAAACAACCAAGAATTTGTAGAATAAATAAAATATCTGTAACTTGACCAACTAAAACAGTAAAGAACTGCTTGAGTTACATTTATTAAATTTCAACTGTGAGTAATTTCTTCGGAAATGGATATATTAAAATTAATTATTTCAGTTGAAAATGCAAAAAATAAAAAAAAATCGTATAGCCTATAGATAATCAAAGAAATATACAGGGTTTCACATAACAACAGAGTAATAATTTCATCAACACATACAACTAAAACATAAATATATGAACTTTGTCCCCTTGTCCAAGCAGTAGACAACCAATTTAAGCATTTTTACAGTTGTGTACATCAGCTCAAATACTGTATTTGAATACAATTTTGAGATAATTGTACTTTAGATCTGCATTTCCCTTATTGTTATTCTATGCCTACTCTATATTATATTTTAAAGGGAAGCTTATGCACTCTTTAGCTTATTTCACCAAGTTTATTTGAACAATTACAGTTACTTTTTGGCTTAAGGTCATGTTTAAAAATATGGCTAGTCCATAAAATACTCAGCCTTTAAAACATAATAATATAGAGATAATTGTAACAATTATAATATATATATTGTACCTTCTTTTACATTTAGTCCACTTTAAGTAGATGTTAGCATATGTGGTACGTATGTGCTTTCACTTAAATCAGATGTATAGTGCAAGATTTTTACTTTTTATTAAGTATTATAAAAGATGATAACCCAATTTAACTATATAATCTGAATTCATCCACTCGGAATAAGTAAATCAAAGACACAAAAACAGTTGCAAGCGTCAAAGCTGCCCCTGAAAACTTCTGCAGAGTCTTTGAGGAGGGAGTTTTTTTGTGCCCAAACGCTTTTCCACTAAGCATGAACGCATTTATTCCCAAACACATTCACACAAAGCGCAAATTCCCTGTCCCATACTTCTTCTTCTCAGCTCCTCATTGGTAACGATCGGCGCATTGCAGCGTCCCTCCTCCCCCTCCCGTGTGGTTTTACGCTTTTGATCCCAGAGGGACCTCGCGTTTTACATTCCTGGCATTCCGACCTCAGTCCCTCCTCGGTTACTTATTATCGCCGCCTGCTCTCTCCACAATCATTTCACAGCAAGAGAGGACCGCGGCAGCCCGTCCGGGGGGAGGAAGATGAGACACGTTTGACTCAAAAAAACTCACGGAAAACATTGGAATAACGCTGAATTTTAACAACGAAGTCGAGAACAACGTTTCGTTATGATGAGCGCGTGAACTGGTAAGAAGAGCGACTTTTTTTTTCTGCCTTTACCACAACAGGAAAACGAACACAAAGATACATAAAGTCGCTACATTGTAACTTATGGTTGAAGCTTTTGATATTTTGCTCTGTTTAAAAGAGAATTATATGGGTTTACCGAGTTTTAAACACGGCATATGCTCCGAAAGACCGAAAATGAAGTTATTTTACAATGCGGTTTTGTGCGCTTTTGCTCCCCCGTGAGATTGGAATTTTTGGCGCATGCATTTTTTTTAGCCTGCTGTGGAAAATGTCTCCACATCCCTGTGTTGTCGCTGTTGTTAAAGTAGACTCAAGACTACACTATTCCCATACAATAATCGGAATAATACATTACTCAGAGCTTTATATCATTTTATATAAAAGTAAATATGTTTGAATGATAGCAAAGTCTGTGTTGCAAGTGTTGTTGCAAGGGTCTCCATGCTTCAGCCATGTTTTTTCTGCATGTGACTGTACTGGAAGTATGTTAAATGTTTTCAACTATCATTTGTCTTGTGTATATATAGATATATTTTTAACCTCCATTAATTGTCCTTCATTACCTCATTCTGCTCTTTTCCAGGTTCACTGCTGATTTATTTAAATATTTTCAAAATAAGAAAGAGCTCAACTGATTTTTAGAGAAGATACCAACGTACACAAAACATTATGTCGTCCACTGAAGAGCCGTCTGGCACGGTCCTGCACCGGCTCATCCAGGAGCAGCTCCGTTATGGAAACCCCACTGACACACGCACCTTATTAGCCATCCAGCAGCAGGCCCTGCGTGGAGGCAGTGGAAGCAACAGTGGACCCAGCAGTGGAGGCGAGATGGGCAGGAGCCCACGTTCGTCTTTGGAGAGTCTCACCCAGGAGGAGCCTCCACTTCCTCAGCTCTCTGCGAGGCAGGAGCCTCAGGGACAGGAGCACCAGGGGGATTACCACCACTCAGAAAGTGGCTACCAGCTCTACCAGCTGCACGGGGAAGAGCTGCCGACTTATGAGCAGGCCAAGGCCCATTCTCAGTATCTGGCTTCTCACTGGGCCCCTACCGGCCCCATCAGGCAGCTCCATGAGGGGACGCTCCTGCATGAGGGAGCCTTCCACGAAGAGGCAGATCTGATGGAGCTGAAGTGCAGCCATGTGCGATCCCTCAGTGAGCAGCGCATGCAGATATCTCTGGAGAGGAATGATGCAGCTGCAAAAGCAGAAGCCATCAAGACCACCTCTCACAGCTACCCTGAGCTTCCATACTACACACAACAAGGCCATCAGAGTGGGGGCCAGAGCCTGGACAAGCGCAGCCCACCTCCAGAGTACTCAGCCCCTATTCAGGGCCAAGGATTTATCCCTCAGCAGGTCCAGGAGCAGATGCAGGCACAGCAGCACAGGTACAAAGACAGTCTTGGGGGACATGATCATGTGTGCATGTGTTAAAAACTACTAAGACATTACATCATACTGTATGTGGTGTGCTTTTTGTACAAGAGCCAGGCTGGTAGCCTAATAATCTTCTAGGACTCATCATTGTGTTTCACCTGCGTAAACACATAGTTATCAGTATGAGTCACGGCCGTAGCCTGCGTACCGCCTCACATTACCTTCTTGGAATACCTAAAAGGAAACCAGTCCAGCCCTGTAGGTGTTTGTGATGCCTGGCATACTAGAACAGGATAGTTTCACATGCTTGTGTTGCCTCGGATGATTTTTACTAAACTATGTTCCTCATTTAGACTTTTACATTCTTCAGTCGCTGGAGTCAGCTTGTCTGCTTGCTGATAGTCAGGAATAGAGTGATATTTGAGATTCCTCACACTTTGAACTCTAGCTTGCTGCCCCAAACATTTTGATTCAGCCGATTCAGATGCAAGTGAGTGATATGAGTTTGTTTTTGCTAAGCAATATCTCATCTCATAGGTATGTCCAGTCAAGTCAGTCAGCAGAAGTCCCCTGCTACACATTCACCAGTCTGCCACCTGCTGGCTTGGAGGAGCCAAACCAGGTTGAGCTGCTGCTCATGGAGAATGAGAGACTGAGGCAAGAGCTGGAAGCTCACAGGGAGAAGACCGGCCGCATTCAGAAGGTAAGAGGAGGAAAACGATTTTATTACGCAGTTTACACTCCTCACAGGTCTTCTTTAAGGAGTATGAGTACACAAACTCAAACTAGACTGGAAAATTTACATTTCACTAGGGTTTTTTTTCCCGCAACATCTACAACTCAGTTTTCATTTAAAAGGTCGTCTTTAAATGTAGGATTAAAATTGTCTGGATTCAGAGAGAAAGCCAGACAAACATCCTCCATCCCAGCCACCTGTCCGCGAAACATAACCCCAGATAACAGTTGTCCCCCTCCGACATCCAACTCCAGACACACTCCCTCATCTGGACTAGACAGATGAGATCAGCAGCTGCTACCTTCCATACCACAGAGGCACAAACAGAGGTCACAGCCTGCTGCTGTGTTTACACACTCCTTTCATTGTGGAACTGACCTGGTGCAGGCCACAGAGTGTGTGTGTGTGTGTGTGTGTGTGTGTGTATGTGTGTGTGTGTGCACGTGCTTTAGTTTCAGAGCAGCCATAGATTTTCAGAGTAATCTAGGCCTTGTCGGACAGCAGTCGATCGGGGTTGTGACCCGCACACACAGCTGATAGGGGTGGGGGTGGGGGGTTCATGGCAGGTGGTAGGCTTCTGTGTAAAAAAGTGAAAGGTCTCTTTTGTTTTTTCACCAAACAGCACATTTTCCATGTTTTCACTTTTAACCTCAATGTGTTTCCAATCCTTTTTTTTTTTTTTTTGGCCCTTCATGATTGACTGCCAACCAAACAAACCTAAAAATACGATCATTTTTCTTGTTCAACATGGTCAAAACAGCTTCAAAGACATTTGACACCTCAGCCAATCGGTGTAAAATTTACTCGCTCTCTGCTGGAGTTATGTCACATGGCCCTCGCCTTGTCTCAGCCTTAAAGAATGATAATTGCCAGGGTTGGAAAGTTTTCTCCGTCAGGCCGCAGCCCTGGGTAAACATGCCTGTGTGACTGCTATAATGGTGGGTTTCTCTTTGCCGTTTCCACAACCCAGGCACAGGCATGCACACCTTCCCTCCACTGGCAGCCTTCCCAGACCTCTGTGTGTGTGTGTGTCTGTGTGTGTGTACGTGAGTCTAAATTGTGCTGTGTGGTGTGTTGTGTAAATGTGCGCTCTTGTGCGCTCACACACCTGGAACTAGAGCTATCAGCCCTCAGGAATGTAGATATAAATCAGTCTCACAGGGAGTGGTGCGGACTTGAATTCCTTCTCACAATTATACCACGAACACACACACACACGCAAACACACAGACATTGAGTGTACTGTATACACAGATTTACATATGTGCCAATATGTATACTGCAACAACATGAATCAACATTCCAGCTCCTCCCTGGCATTTGAAGTAGGTTAACCAAAAATTCCTCTTTTCTCCCCTCTCTTTGTACTCCTTTCTTCCTCTCCTCCTTATCCTCTCTTCTATTCTCCCTTTTCTTCCTTTTTTCAGTTGGAGCAGGAGATCCAGCGCATTTCTGAGGCCTATGAGACGCTGATGCAGGGCAGCAGTAAGAGAGAAAACCTGGAGCAGACACTGAGGAGGAGGCTAGTTGCTGAGATCAGGAGGCTGCAGGATTTTAACAGAGACCTTAGAGGTATGGCTGCTGCTAAAAGACACATACGCCATGTGGAAGAACTCTACTAGAATTTACACAGTTTGAATAAAACGGAAAACTTTGCTGTATTACAGAAAACCTGGAAAATGCAAGAACACATGTCGCAAAAGAAGTAGAAGCAGCTGACCATAACCAGAACATCATGGCCAAACTGCTTGAACAAAGTAAGTATGCCATTTTGTTTGGTTCGACTCCTCTTGCCAGCTCTCCTCTGCATCTTCCTTTGTAATCAACATGCTTGATTGGATTGGATTGTAGCATAGCATGGGGCCCTTTTTGTAACTAAGGGCATCCTGCACGCAGGAATTTCACTTGCGTAACCTCAGTTCATTTGGTAAGAAGGCTTAATAAAAGGGAATTCAATCTGCGCACCTCTCTACAAAGGGGGAACGGACAGGGCTCTAAATCACAGAGCAGCAGTGGAAGTGGTAGAAATGAGCTTCCCCCACCTGTTGTTAGTGAGATTTATGTTGTCTGTTTGAGGAACTGGACTCAAGCGGAGTGCCAGTGTTTGTATGGCCTTGATGAGGAATGCTCTGTGCTATGTGGGTCAAAGGGATAGGGCCGCTTTCTCCCCCCTTCCTCTCCTCAGCATTCCAGGAGTGCTTCACTAAATGAGGAACATTAAGCACCATGTTGCAACCCTTTCTTTATTGAGAAAGAACCTCATGCAGACTTGTAATTGTTTAATATTCCATTTCATAGCACTTGTGCCCTGCTTTCAACCCAAACTGCCATTAAGATCATTTGATTAACCCGGACACCTTTACTTTTCGTGTGCTTCAGATGAGGAGCAGAACTTCGAGCGGGAGCGCATAGAGCGGGAGCTTCAGCGGTTGCGAACCACGGCGGAGGAACAGAGCGTCAGGGCGAAGCGGCTTGAGGAGGCACTGGAGGCGGCACGTGAACGAGGTCGCCACCTCGAGGAGGAGTTGAGGAGGAAGAGGGCTTATGTGGAGAAGGTGGAGAGGCTTCAGAGCGCACTGGCTCAGTTACAGTCCACCTGTGAGAAGAGGGAGAGCCTGGAGATGAAGCTGAGGACGCGACTTGAGCAGGAGCTGAGGAGTCTGAGAGCCCAGCAGGTAAATATCCTGACTGAGGAAAACTAGAAAACTAAATGCTACCACAATATATTGTTTTGATTGTTTGGATAGTATTTCTCATCATCGGTTTCATCTCCCTCCACCACAGAGGCAGTCTCAGCCGCCAGGAGTGACCATGAGCTCCCTCCAAGAGCGCCTGCGGGAGCGCGAGGAGCGAATCCTGGCCCTTGAGGCCGACATGGTGCGCTGGGAGCAGAAGTACCTGGAAGAGAGCACCATGAGGCAGTTTGCTATGGAGGTGGCTGCCACTGCTGCTGCCCAGAGGTAAAGATCACTGAGGCTTGACATTTGCTGGCACATCCTATGTACAGATATTTTCCCAGCTCAATTGACTTTGCATTAAGCCCAGAGCAATGTGTTTTCCTTTGCAGAGACACCACCATCATTAACCACTCGCCCTGCCACTCCTCTAACAACAGCTTCAACGAGGACCTGCCAGTTGCTGACTACAGGAATCAGGAGATGGAGAACAGGTGCATATATTTAAACACTTTTGCTGTCAAAGAGTTATCCTGCAGAGTTATCCTTACACACCTGTCAAATTTTCCATCAGCTTATCTGCCTGCTGACATGTTTTTATTTTCTGTTTTGTATCAGGATCCGTGCTCTGTATGCACAGATCTTGGAAAAAGATGCTGTGATCAAGATCCTCAACCAGCGGCTGCACCAGGATCAGGAGCGAAAGGATGAGCAGAGTCCCCGTGCAAACCTCCTGAATGCAGCAGGGGCATCTCTCCGATCCGCCTCCTCCACTCCCTCCATCAGCACCGCCAACAGCACCACAAAGTCTAGAGGTGAGGAGCAAACTATTGTTCTTTTTGGTAATTAATTTTAGGTTGTACAGCAGCTCCTGCGTTTCGTACATTAGATGTGCTCTGTATTCCATTCAGATACACCTCTCAAGTTCTAGCACAAGCTGCTGAAACATATAAACTTTCTGTGAATAAAGTTTTTGTAGTAAATGACAGTTGCAAGAATGGCTGATGGAAACTGAATTTTTTTTTTTTGGGATGCTGTCTTTTAGGTAAGAGTCTTTCAGATGATCAGACGTTGCCAAAGTTCACTGCTCAGTCTGAACCTGGAACACTAGAACGGCAGGTGGAGGGAACCAGAGCCAAAGAGGCTGCCAGCACAACTAAGCTCAACAGCGGTGAGTGATCTATCAAAAATGCATGAGTGTGTTTGTTTACAAGAGGCCAAAAAAAAAAAAATCCAATAATGCTTTCAGTATAAAAAAAACTGAGATGATGATGAGTGATTTTGCCAGAAATGCACTCTTCTAATGTTGGAGCTCGACTTCATAGATGATTACACTGAGTAACCACACTGCCTGTTTAACCAGCCAATCAGACAGCATCAGTGCAGGTCATGGTTCATAATGTGGGGCCGGTGGAATGTGCATGGTTAGGAAATAATGTGGATCTGTTGACTGAGCACATTCAGCAGAGTGGTCTGTTTGACTGTGGAAAATCTCAGTTAACCTTTAGTCATTGATAGTTGAACTATATCTGGGACATTTTTTCCACTGTTTGAGCCTTTAAATATTTATATAATTACTCATCCTTTTTTTTTTTCTTCTTCTTCTTTTTCTTTCCCAGACAAGACAGCGCCTAAGAAGTTGCTATTGAACCCCTTCAGAGGTCTGGATGAGCTGGAAACAGAAGCAGTGGAAATCTTCATTTAAAGAACTGTGTGGTGGACTTTGAATGAGAGAGAGAGAGAGAAAAAAAAACAATTTAGAGAATCTGTGAAGAGTGCAAGTCTTCAAATAGAGAACGGATTGAATAACGGAAGCAAGAATGTGGAGGAAAGAGGCTAACGCACGAAAAACAAGGACAGTTTTCACATTTTAGAGACAGAGCTGTGCTCCGACTCCCTTACTCTCGCCGAGCTCGGACAGCTGCAGGCAGTTTGTCCGGCTGGGAGAGAAAAGACGAATCTTCTGAGGTACTTGGACAGTATTGTGGATTGTATTATGGCGACATGTTCTCAGAGAGTGTATGCCAAAATATTTATATATATATATAATTGCTGCTTTTCCCCTTTTTATTACCTCCCTTTATCTCCTTTCCAATCCAGTGAATTAAGAAGCTACATATTTATCTTATCTGGTTTCCACATTCCCCAAATATTAACTTAAGCTTCATGCTCCTCTAGATAAATATTCAATCGAAGGTTATCCGTGTGACCTGATTTCCCCTCTTCTCAAAAACAAAAAAATGTGGCGTCGACCTGAGTAACCTTATTCCCATCACACGGATCTTATCTGTGTTCAATAATTTAAGCTTATAACACATTAAGACACTGCTGATTTCAACGCTCTCGCTGTCCATGTTTCTGTCGCCTCAGCAGCTGGTTCTTCTGAGGCTCACAGATGTGTGAACAGCGAGATGCATCACCTGTAAAAGACAATTTAGGTGGTTTTCTGTTTTCTCTTTTAGCCAAACTGACACGAACGTGGCTTTGTTTGTAACTTTGGGAGGGTGTTGCATCATGGTGTTGATTTCATCATCTGTTGTTTTTCTCTGATGACTTCTCAGTGTATGTTTGCATGTGTGATTTCAGTATGTGAGTGTGTTTCCTGACATGGTGATTCTGCTGGTTCAGGTCACCACTGCGGGATAAAAGTTGAAAACTACACCGTGTTGTTTTTTTTCCTTTTTTTTTTTTTTTTTTACTGTGAGCTTTGAACTAACAAACAGGTTAATTATTATTATTATTATTATATATTTTATACAGATGTTTGTATTGTTATTTTAGATCTAATAGTGCTTTGAGCAGGACGCCAAAGAGTTTATGTATGTTTGTCGTAAGTTATGTGCCGACAATCACGGTCATGTCAAGCTGTACACAACCAACCGAGTGTTGACTTCAAACAGACATTTCTGTGAACTTAATATGAAGGTTTTTACAGTTGAATTCATGCAACATTTCATAAAGCAATAAAATATTCTAATATACATCAACTGCCTCCTTGACTTGATTTAAATAGGATTGTGCTCCTGGCAGAAAATGTCCCGTTTCTTTGCTTGCTCATGTAAAGATGATCTCAAATATGCTTATAAGTTATTCTGGTGCACGTTGTGAGTCTTCTCCTCGTGTCACTCCTTCTTCTTCTTCTCTCTCTCTCTCTCTTTGTCACCCTATCTCCCCGCTCCTCTCCTGTCCTCTCGTTCCACCACAGAGAGGAGTGCACTTCATTAATGTATGCCAGAGCTGCATTCTTTTGGGTTCAGCTTTCCTCGGCTGGCCTGCTCTCTTGTTCTCCTCTTGCCATGAAGAGCGTGCTCGGCATAGATCACATTCTCATAGGGACATGTAACCCTGTAAGTGACAAAGACAGGTTTCTTTCAGATTAGCAGCTGTTGCCATTTGAAATTCCTGCGTGCTTTCATCCACCTTTGCTAACATGTGCCGGATTCCTTAATGCTTTTATTGCCTCCTGTTTAACTCATACCCAGAGGTGTTTATGGAGTATTTCAGGACATGCCATTGGATATGAAGATGAGAGAATGAAGAGCTTTATTCTGTGGTATCTGTTTCAGGGTAGAGCTTTCTCTCTCTCTCTCTCGAACACACACACACACTAACAGAGCCACAGATATCGACTTGTACCAGTTTAGGGCGGTTGAGCAACACTGACAATGAGACTTCACAATGCAGAAGGACAATGATCAGTGAGCGTTATGGGGTCATCAGTGTCCACTCACATGGTTCAACAGTCATCCTCCTGCGTGCAGTGTGGGTGTGAAATATAAAATACGGCCATGACAAAGATGATTTCACACATTTTAAGGGGAAAATGCTGAGCTGAGTGGAGCAAGAAGAAGTGAAACTGCCTTACAGCTGCAGGAGTGGGTTTAAATGCTTGATTTGGTTTGTTCAAATTAAAACGTGTTTCACAAAACTTCATTACTCATTCTATTCGCTAAATTTAAGCGATAAAAGGCAACCTATCAACTTACTGGTAGGTGGTGCCCACACTATGTATCTGAGAACAATGAACTCCTGGACAGCAGATCAGCTGCTGCTTCATTGCCAAAGTTTAGGGACGGTTTGACTCAAAAGGCCACATACTTGTTACATAGAGCATGAGTATGAATGATCACTTAGACAGTAAGTAAGTAAATTTAATTAAGTACTGTATCAGCATGCAATTTTGACATATACTTTTCTTAAGACATTTTCATTTGATGCAATTTTATACTTGTACTCCGCTATACTGTAGAGGCAAATATGGTTCTTTTTCCTTCACTATATTTATCTGACTTACTTTTTGACATGCAGTTATGCATATTAATCTACTAAGCGGCATACAAAGTCTCTGCCTTCACAGTGATGAACAACAGTAAAATATTCTTAAATCTTTAGTAGTGATAAAAACAGAATAACATAATATTTGACAACAACAAAACACTATTAAAACTTCTTTTCTGCTACTTTTACTCACGATACTCTGAGTTCTTTATTATTTGTGGTGTTTTGTTTAACATCCCTGTGTTAAAGTGTCTTTGAGTAAGACATCGAATTTCACCTGCTCCAGAAGTTCTGGTTTGATTTCGCTCTGCATTCCCTGTAAAGTGAGGAAACCAAACTGTGAATGTCTCTGAAAGTACTACAGCACACATCATTGTGTTTCTACAGTCAAAACATAATAAAACATGGACAAGAACAGTCCATTAAAACCAGGGAGATCAAAGCTGAATATCAATGAATATCAGTAACACACTAGAAAAGTACCTGCCAACTGGAATTTAAGCTCCCTTACGGTTTTATTAGCAATTTTTTTTACCCTACACAGGTCATCCTCAGTTAAAAAAAACCTGAAATGGGTTGAGATGTGGATAGTCCCAGTGTGAGACTTGCTTTGTGAAGTTGGATGGGGAATATTTCAAAACACCTAAGCATGCCTGGACTTGGGCAGAGAGGATACGAGCTGGTGAGATAGTACGGATGCTTTTGACAGAGAGGCTTGTATGGGAAAACACAGGGCAGGAACTAGTGGTATGCGATGCCATCAATCTTATTTATGAACTGAGAGCTCTTATCTGGCGCGCTGACTGACAACATTGTGAAAACTTGCCAACATTCCTCTGTGAATGTGAAAGGCAGCTGACATGTTTCGACTGCAGCTCTCGTTCTCTTTCCCAGAATTGATACGATGAAGGAAGATAGAACATAAATGGGAGTCAGGGGTCAAATTCCATTGTGCTCAAACATCCAAGAAAATTACATTTTCTACACTTTTTGGAGCTTTCCCTCCTCTCACTGGCTCAGTCACATGGGAACTCCATATTGACTGCAATAACCATGAAAGGAATGGGTTTGTTGCTGTGTAAACCACGGAAATGATCTTCTCACGCTGTGTGTTTGTGTGCACTGCAAGGTTTATTGCCCTATCCTAATGTTTACAGTTTAACAGCACATTCCTACAAGACATCAGCTTTTGAAGTTTCAGCACATTCAGCAAATATGCAGATGGTGAATGATGATATCAAAGTCAGAGAGTAAAGACGAGGCTGTTGGAATTCAGATTGTCACTGAGTCATATTGGTATGGTAATTAAAAAGAACTTTATTCTATTTCTGAATTAGGCCAAACACTCATTAAAATTAGGAAAACTATAATTTAGGCTTCTGTGAGCCACATGAACAGTATTTGATGAATACACATCACAAGCATAAACACACACACAAACAAGCAAAACAACACAAATGAATGTTTATGCAGTGTGATAAGAGATTGATTGACCTGCCTCCTTGGAAGCAGAATATGCAAAACTGCTTAATGGACACATGAAGTAACTTGTCAGATACCCAGCAAGCTATGTGACGGGGGTATAGGAGAGCAACTTGTCACCACCTGCTACACAAGCCTGCCGCAAAGGCTGCAGCGGTGAAAGTCATTTGTTTGTACAGGGGCCATATGATTGAAACCACAGAAATGACCCCTGAGCCTATGTGACTTCCACACGCTCCCTGATGTGGTCTTAAAAGTCAGTAAAATGCAATGTTATGCAAAGGTCCTAAAGGTTCAACAGTTTTACCAAAAAAAAAAAAAACATTTTGAAAGTAAAACATGAAATACAATTTGACCTCAGGTTATTGTTTTTTAATTTTTTTTTTTGTTTTACTGTTGACATTATCAAGTTTAGGGTAATTTTAGGATTCTTAACAAGTTGCTCATCTGTTGAAACATTTAAGAAATTTCCCAAGTGGCATTACTGAACATGTTCAAGATGCATAATGTGTCACTCCTGACATCAATTAAAGGACAGAATTCAATAACTCTTGAGGATTATTTATACTTACAAGTCTTCGGAGGCACAAAGCATGAGGCATGCACTGTTGCAACAGACTGAGCTCCACCCCCTGGAAACATGTGCTCTTTGACTTTGGGGATTAAAGCTGTTAATTGCTTATATTAAGCTACACAAACACACACACACGCACACACACAAGTCATCATGCTATAATATTATAATGTAAATTGTTTAGCACATACTCGGGTCTCTTGTAAATAAGATCTTAATCTCAATGGGACTTTCCTGATTAAATGGATTAGATTAAATTAAACCTTTCCTAAGCAAATTATTACTGATCTCATATTTTGAAACACAAGTTAATATGGATATTTACAAAAGCTGGTGAGGAAAATTCAAAGTTGCCTTAGTATTGATACTTAAATGATTAAAAAAGAGGTAGATTACAATATTACTGTACCACTAACAACCACTGGCTGTCAGTCCACCATCCAAAACTTTTGAAGCTGATCAGCGCCACCTGTTGTGAGTTTCCCAGACCTGCATATAAGTGTGTATTTGCACTTGGCCATTATCAGTCTATTTTGAAACTTTAATTTGGTGTAAACTTTGGTTTGTTTCTCATAAGTGCTGGTCAATAACTTCACAGAATCCATAGAAATGATGAGTCTGATGATGGAGTCAACTGAAGGAGGGTAACAATGATTTAGTCGTTACTTAAGAGATCTAGTCGTTTTTAAGACATTTTAATGTCTAAATGTTACATCTGAAAAGATAAATCAACAAACTCTTTTCCATCCTACTAAATTCCAAAGTAGACGTCTGCAATTAGGATTTTACTTGTTCGATGGAGTTCTACAACTGACCTGTAGAGGGCAGCAATATGCCACTACTTATCTGTTGTGCTGCAAATTTATGTCACATCACAGTGGTGGTGGTGGATTTTGTTGAGTACAGTCACATGTAGGATTAAATGGTAATGAATTTACAGACAAAATAGCAAAAAAATCATTAAATCAGAAACATATAATCGACATTTCGTTTGGAAAAGGGAAAGTAAAGCACTAATTTAAAAGAGAGTATCAGAAGTGTGGCAGTAAAAGACGGACGAAGACAGTAATGGCAGAACATACTATCAAGTCCAAAAGACGGTTAGGGCACAAAGTTTTTAAGCAAGAAACGGAGCAGAGGAGGTGGTATCACTATATTAAGATTCGATCATACTGGTTAGAATCAGACACTATTTCTGATGGGAAAAGAAAATTTGCAGTTATGCACTACATCCTGAAATGAAGTGGAAAATGCTGAACATTTTTAATGCATTGTGTGGATTGTAATGCAGAAAGGGTAAGATTGCAAAACAGGGAGAGAGAGGCTGGATGAGAATGGGATAGAGAGGGAATAGTGGGAACAAATGGGGAGATGGTGAGGAAAACCCAGAGAGAGGTTAAAGATTTTTTAATAAGCACCGGATTGTGTAATAGAACATAGTTTTGTTTGTTTTTAAAATATATATAATTATATACAGTAGTATTTATGAGCTGGATCCATACTCCGGTACAGTAGGAGGCGGCGTGCACCTGGCGTTGCAGTCACACACAGACGCTCTCTCTCTCTCTCTCTCTCTCACACACACACACAAACACACACACACACACACACACACACACACACACACCCACCAACACACACACACACACCCACACAAAAAACAAAAACAGAATAAAAACCCACAAAGAAGAAATAGAAGCATGTGCAAGTAGCATAATGCTGTTGTTGAAGTTGGAAATAGATTAAACGTCCAGCGTTACCAGCGGATCCAGAGAGGAGGCTGGACTGGGTTCAGTTTCTAGCCGCAGTAAATAAGCAGCGTTTCAAATAGTCGTCTTGGACAGACATTGCCATTTGCAAGGAACATTTTGAAGATAACAGCTTTGAAAGGATCGCGACTTTGGCAAAATCCTGCTGACGTTAAAGCCCGATGCTGTCCCGTCTCTGTGTCCTCGTCCAGAGTCCGACAGACCTGAGCCACAGGTGGACAAGCCGAGATGTGCGGTGAGTCATCTTTGAATTCAAACTAATGCTAATAAATGAAAGAGTCAGTCAGTGCACGCACAGATAATTTATATGTTTCCGTGTAAATTTAGATCCACCGGGGGTGATGGTGATGGTGGTGGTTGGAGGCATTAACAATGTCCACCTCACTTTTCAGTGTGTGTATGTTGCTTTTGTCCAACATGAGATTTACTTTTTTTCCTGTGCATTAATAGGGGTCCGTTGGAATCTCAAAAGTTACTTGTCAGGGGGATGAATGTAAAAAAGGTGATGGCCCAACTTTCTATCCTGAACAATCAAGACTAACTTTGATGGGTCAGAGAAAAATATGATACCATATATGACATAAAGTGAAGAATTTTCTCACATTTATTTTTTCATTTGGTTTCATTTGTAGCTGCCCGAGAAACTCCAGAGGGCATCACAACAAATACTTCACCTCTTAAATCTGTGCATGGCTGATTGCATCCAGAAAATGCAAACACTGATATCATCTGAGAAAAGTAAGTTCTCTTCAAATTTGTGCTTAATTTCTGTGCTAATTTTGGCAACTTTTGAAATTGGTTGTAATTTTTCCTGCGACTTGTTTTTAGAGCTGCCCTTCTACTGATAAAAGGAAAGTACATCGTGAATGAAAACCGCCTCCTTCAGTTGTTTAGCTGTAAATGCCCACTATGTGGTTCAGAGGTAAATGTGGAGAAGGTCACCCGTGGGGTGCTCATCATCATGAACCAACAGTGCACTCAGTGTGAGTACAGAAACCAGTGGAAAAGCCAAGTCAATGCAGGTGTTTCAGCAGCTGAAGATCGACACATGATGAGAGGAACAGATGTAACTCCACAGACCCAGCAGGTAGGATGTAAAGAAATACTGTTAGTTTAAGACTTTAACATCCATAAAAATATAACACAGAGCCCTGAAAGGTCACATCACATTTTTTTTGTTCCTTTGTACTGAAGTTTTGCAATCTCTTGCTACACTTCTGCATTATCCTGCACGGATTACTCTCTTCTTTCACTTTGATTTTGATGTTTTTAAAACCAATTTATCTAGAATCAGATCATAATGTGTCCACTACTTGCTCCTTCCTTTTAAAGTTGTATATTTAAAACAGACAGCTGTACAGACAAGGGCATTTTTTAATTCTGTTCATTTTCATTCTTGTCTCATATCACAGGCGACACCGACCGTTGACACTCATAGCAGTTCAGAATCAGGTGATGAATCCAGTGATGAGGATGACATGGATGCAGATGAGCCAGCGAGGCCTTTTTTGCAGGCCAAAGTGCTTCAAAAGAAAACTGATGACATAACCAGAAATCATGATGTTGAAAGTGATAATTGTCCTCTACCTGCCGCCAAACACACCCAGCTCTGCGCAGAGTGTGGGATGTTTTACAATGAGCACAGGCCTCACACTTGTGAGCATAAAATCAAACCTTATTCTTGCAATATCTGTGGCAAGAGATGTGTCAGTGAAGTCGCCCTAAATTGTCACAGCAGAGTCCATGATGAAAACTATGAGCACCGATGCAAATACTGCCGTGTTGCATTCAAAACAAAGGTGGACAAACACAAACATGAGCAGACTCACTTAACTCAAGAAAAGGCCTACAAATGTCCAGACTGTTCAGAGACATTTTCCACAAATAAGAAGCGCAAAATTCATCTACAGGGTCACAGAGGTCCCCGACAGTTCAAATGTGACTTCTGTGGAATTGAATTTTATCGTCTCGTTTCTCTCCAGAGACACTTGCCTGTGCACACAGGATTGAAGCCGCATAAATGTTCAGTGTGCCAGCGTGGCTTCAAGCAGGCGAGCCACCTGAAGTCCCACATGCGTCTCCACACAGGAGAGAGGCCTTATGAGTGTCAGCAATGTGACAAGAGCTTTAATCACAAAGTGGGCTTGAAGAACCATGTGCAGCGTTTTCATACATCCAATACTGGACAAGAACAAGAGAAGGAAAAGATAAACAAAAGAGAAAGCAACGCTGGTGATGCTAGGTGTAATGGTAATAAGAAAGAAAAAGACCCTGAGGTTCACAGTTGTGAAGAAGGAGCTACAGATGAGGAGGTGAAGAAGTTAAAAGTAGGTGTGTTGAGGATTAAAAAGAGGAGCTCAGGTAGAGCTTGGTAGATGGTAGATGGGTTACTTGGTAGATGGGAAAGAGGAGGGAAGCGAGAGACAGACATCAAGCACAAAAAATCAAGAGAAAAATACAAAAAATTCAACAGTGACTCTGGTTTTAATCCGGGAGAAAAAAAGAAAAAGAGGTTCAGCTGCCAGAACAGTGTTAAAAGTGTGAAGAAGCGCAGAGGAAGACCAAGAAAAAGTCTAGTGGTGTGAAGATTCTTAAACAATTTTTAAGATTAGTTTGGTTTGAAAAAAAGTGAAAAATGAAAGATTCCTATTCAGGTGGATGTTCATACAGAGCTTGAGTGAGTTCCTAGAGAATTCCATGAGAGACAAAACACGCACAGTTGGTGAAGATCCAGTTCAGATTTTTATTGATTTCATTCAACTGCTCAGAGAAGCTGCTTGATTTTACAATGCCTTTAAATCTTGTTACCTGATGTATACTTTGTGTAATCCAACCAGATAAAGGCTTTTCAAACACACAGTGCATGTGCTTCTTTCTGTTGTCCAATACAATATTCCTGATATTTGAGCTTGAAAGTTTCAATTGAACATTTCTCATCAGTTTTTTGTCAACAAGGCTGAAAAAGGTTATATATATATATTATTAAAATTTAAAATATTAAATATTAAAAATTTAGAAAATAAAAAATAAACCTGTATTATTAAAATACAGGTTGTCAGAAAACTTACAGGTTGTGTTTATGGGGTAATGTGAGGCCAGGGATGGGTTATAATGGTAACAGTGACAACTCGTATTTTTTCTTGGCATGATGAATAAAAATGTATCAGTTGTGACTGAATGTATGAATGACTAAGAAACATATTTTTGTAATATACTACAATTTCAATACATTTTAAAAACAACAAAACATTTGCTCAAACTCCAAATCATCATACAAAAAGGCAACCCAAACCCCCTGACTGGCTGAAAAAAACCGCAAAATCTGGCAACACCATAGCCGGGACTCGCTTGGTAACAAACCACGCGAACCCTGTGGTAAAACCCCGCCCATATGTTGCCACAAACAGCGCCCGCCACTGGCGTAAGAGAGATCGCGAACTGGTAGCTCGTGTGTTTGGGATATGAGTTGATACTGAAGTTGATCACTCAGTCGCTGTGCAGACTGACCGCAACACTGCGTGCGGGGACCAAACTTCAACCCGAGATGTGCTCCGTCGTCGGATGTGAGTCGTGGCGTCGCAGTGCGCACCGGTTCAACTTACCGCAGGATCCAGATGAGAGACTGGAGTGGGTTCAGTTCCTGTTTGAAATTAATGGGCAAAGACTTAAAGAGTCGTCCTGGACTGATATCACCATTTGCACTGAACACTTTACTGACGATTGTTTTGAAAACGTGTCTACGGCGCCTGCCACGGTCCAACTCAAGTCTCGTGCTGTCCCATCACTGTGTATTAAGTCGGAGCCAGAGGAGCCCACGGACGCAGACCAGGTGAGACCTAAATACTGTATGAGGTGACTTTGCTTGGACAGCTTAAGTCTCAGGCTCTCAGTATATGGAAAGACACATAAGTTACCTGCTGTCTGCTACCTGCTTCAGATCACTGCTGACTATAAATGTTCTGAGGGGTTTGTTTTGATAAGCAAACCGGGCTGAGTGGACAGTTCATCACTCTGTTTTTTTATGACACAAGTGCTTAAAGTGGCTTTTAATTGATTTTTTATTTATAAAAAAATTGGCCAGAGCGACTGTACAAATTGTGTGTACATATAATTGTAAAGCACAACAAAATGACACACTAGAAATATGGGGTACAGTCAGTTTAACAAAAACTGATTTTCCCAGAGATTTGTTTTTTGTCCCTCACAATAATAAAGGGATAATTGTTAGTTCTCCACTTGCTTCCATATTATGTTGTACAAATAACCAATTTGCAGTTTTCAATCACCTGAAACAGAAATACCTCAAAAGTAATTAAACTCAAACTTTTGGCAAAATTACTCAGAGGGTCAAACTGCATATGCATGGGGGAAAAAAGCTGTGTAAGTTACCACCCTCTACCCTCTGCAACAAACCTATCAATCACTCCTCATATATGAAAGTGACATCTGACTGTTTTTATTGTCCAGGCTGAAATGTTGCTTTTGAGATAGATGTCCATTAGCGCCTTAGCACTACTGACAACAATACATGCTTTTTATGCTTATGTTGTTCACATAGTGACATCATTTCAGGGATATGATACTGTTATCTCATTACTGACATTCATAGACCTCCAAAGGAGTTATCCATGCTTATGGATGGAAAGCACCAAACTTTTTTCTAATTTTAATGTAAAATATATTCTGTAGTACTTTAAGATTCTTTAAATAGAAAAGTCAACCAAACGCAACTTTTGGTCTTTTGTATTTAGCTTTTGTTATCATGACTTATAGTCAGCCTGGGCTGCAACTCTTAAGTTTCAATTATTTGTGTTACTTTATGTAGGAAACTGTGCAAAGAGAAGTTGCAGAAGATGCTTCTCAGTGTGATCAACTTAGTACACATGATAGACCATCTTCCAGTTCTGAGGAATCTGAACCAACTTCATATGGTAAGAAACTTGAGATTGCCATGAGTTAATAAAAATAGAGTTGGTATTTACACAATCTTTTCTTTCCATGCTGCTAATTATCTTTGAATTTAATTTGCAGCTGCCCAAGGAAGCCCAAAGCTGAGTGATAATTCAGATACTTCCATGTATGATTATGGTCATATGCTTCAAAAAGTTGAGAACATTGATATTATCAGGGACAAGTAAGTTCATGGTTTATTACGATTGTTATTTAATAACATCAGTCAAGCTTTTTTTTAAGCCTGAATCTCATTTTTTTTCGATCTTTTTATTTTTTTTTTTAGAGTTGCGCTACTACAGATAAAAGGGAACTACGTTGTGAATGAAAACCGGCTCATCCCATTGTTCGCCCACAAGTGCCCATTATGTGGTTCCAAGGTTAAGATGGAGAAGCTCACCTACGGGGTGCTCATCATCCTGAACAAACAGTGCATTCAGTGTGAATATAGAGACCAATGGAAGAGCCAAGTCAATGCCAGAGTGCCAAAAGATGAAGATCGACACCTGACAGGAGGAATAGATGTGACTCCAGAGACCCAACAGGTGGGAATAGCAGACAGACCTCAGAATGCACAGCTAGCATAAGAGTTGAATCTCTTCTAAATATTAATTAATTGGTGACTCCTGTAAAAAAATAAAACTTAATTTGTTCAATTAGTTGATAAAGAGAAAAACAATTTTTATTGTTGTTGTTGAAGTCATTTATCAGGCAAATAGAACGAAAAAATCCTGAATTTCTTTGCCTCCTGGATATTTTGCTCCTGCTTTTGTTTCATATCGCAAAAACACTATCATTAGATTTTCAACTTAGACAAAGCAAGACATTTTAAGATTATTGGCATTTTTTACTATTTTTTGACGTATCTGAGACCAAATGATAAGTTAATAATGGAAGATGAGTTTCAGGATGGTTTAATTAATGCAAAATAGCATTTTTTCCCATGAACAAATGCACAGAATAAAGGCAGAGACAAAACAAACGGCCCCCGACCACACCACACTCACACCTGGTACACACAATTAAAAAATGGAAAAAATAAATATCAATCCAGCCAATTCATGCTTGCTGAGTTTCCATGCTAATTTATTGGCAAAATGTTTGTAATGATGGATGTATGGCAAGAAAAGAACCTGCAGAGCTGTAAATCTGCGGATAATGAAAATGAATTTTAGCTGCATGCCAATAAATAGATCAGACTGTACAAAATATCCTAATGTGTTCTCCTCTTGCGCCTTGTTTGGCATTTTTTATTCATCCTGTAAAAACTTTAAAAAGTTTTGACTTAACTAATTTCACTTTTTGACATTCTTTCCTTCACAGACAGAGTCAACAGATGATGAGAGCAGTGCTGTCAGAGGTGTGTTGGAGTGTGTTGCTTATGACAATAAGCTAGTGAGTGATCCCATGGATGAAGAGGAGGGATCAGCTAATGAAGGCGACATGACCTCAGATGAGGATTGGAGTCCAACAGATGAGGTTTTGCTGGAAGATGATGAGAGAAGCGAAAGTGATGACTATGACGATCTCCCCAAACACACCCAGCTCTGTGCAGAGTGTGGGATGTTTTACAATGAGCACAGGCCTCACACTTGTGAGCATAAAATCAAACCTTATTCTTGCAATATCTGTGGCAAGAGATGTGTCAGTGAAGTCGCCCTAAATTGTCACAGCAGAGTCCATGATGAAAACTATGAGCACCGATGCAAATACTGCCGTGTTGCATTCAAAACAAAGGTGGACAAACACAAACATGAGCAGACTCACTTAACTCAAGAAAAGGCCTACAAATGTCCAGACTGTTCAGAGACATTTTCCACAAATAAGAAGCGCAAAATTCATCTACAGGGTCACAGAGGTCCCCGACAGTTCAAATGTGACTTCTGTGGAATTGAATTTTATCGTCTCGTTTCTCTCCAGAGACACTTGCCTGTGCACACAGGATTGAAGCCGCATAAATGTTCAGTGTGCCAGCGTGGCTTCAAGCAGGCGAGCCACCTGAAGTCCCACATGCGTCTCCACACAGGAGAGAGGCCTTATGAGTGTCAGCAATGTGACAAGAGCTTTAATCACAAAGTGGGCTTGAAGAACCATGTGCAGCGTTTTCATACATCCAATACTGGTTTTGAACAGAAGAAGGATATAAAAAACAGAACTGTGATGGACACTGTTGATGCTCAGGAGAAGGAGAACAACCAAAGCACAGACGCAGGGCCTGACAATGTAGAAGAACATAATAAAGAAGAACAGGTGCAGAGTGAGAGAACAAAAGAGCCAAAAACAAGATGGAGGAGCACAGGTAGACCCATTGGAAGGCCAAAAAGGAATTTAGCAGGCAACTTTGAAGCCCAAAGCCGGTGTTCAAACATTAAGACCGCCAAAGTAAAGATGCGAAGGTCAAAGAGAACACGCTGCAGTGATGAAGAGAATGAGGGTCAGTCCACCAAAGTGACACATCCTTTGACTCGGCAAAGGAGGCAGAGGAGAGGAGTGACAAAGTGGCCTTGAGAAAGGCAGGTCTGAAGGTAGATAGAAAAATTCTAATGATGACTCTGATTTTGATCCGAAAGATATGAAGAAAAAGGGTTACAACAACCAGAACAGTGGGAGGGGCTCAGGCATATGCAGAGTAAGATTAAGAAAGGATCAAACAGTGAAAGACATATAAACACATATTCAAGTTACAAAAGGATCCTGAGCTACATATATTTTAGTATAATAAAGGCATCGAGAACTAGAGTGTTTTTCTTAATATTCTGTATTTGAAGTTGTATATACACACCTAGGATTGAGCATTTTTACATTTCTTTGTTGTCCATTATTAGAACATGATGTTACTTTGATGCTTTTGAATCCTGTTAAATGTTGTGGATACCACAGGATTCAACTGGGATTGTGTTCTACAATTCTACAATTCTACAATTTCATTTAGCAGACACTTTTGTCCAAAGCGACGTACAACACAAGCAAGAATCTAGAGGAAGTGTTTATTTAAGTGTTTATTTAAGTGTTTATCTTCCTTTGTGTTATAAATGTAAGTCATTCCATAATGTTATTTACTTAATATGAACACTGGATTTGTTTCTTGCTAAAAGGAGGTGCATCTCTTAGTAACAAGTTTTTATTAGTGTCTGCCTACAACTAAGTCATCTTTTGAGATGATGTGCAATTCTTATAGGGTATTGTCTATTTAAACAATTTTACAAATGCTTTTTTAGTTGTGTTAACAACCAAGTTTTTACATGATTAAGATGCATTATTTATATCAATTGTAGCGGATAATTTTAAGAAAACATAGCTAACTGCTTTTTTCTGTGTGGACACTTAAACTTCCATAGCATTAAGCATAAGGTGGCCAATAAGATGTTGGTAGGTGGATTAATAAGAGAGATGGTAACATTTAAAAGACAAGCCTGAGCAATGCCAGAGCAGGACAGGAATAGATATTACCAACATTTATGATGCCTCTGCATTATAAAGTGTTGCAGTACACAATGACAGTTGGGCCTTTTCTACTGTGAGACGTCAAAATATGGTTTATATTGAAGGCCTATTGCTCTTGTTTTCAACACTCAAACAACACTATTTTAAAAAATGAGGGACTTTCAAATAATACTTTATTGTAGAACACTGGCAACAGCAATGCAGATAGTATGTAGTACGTATTAAGTAATTATTAATCTCCCTTCACCTCAATTCAATGAGAATTAAGGAATATTTTGTGTAACTTGGAGCATTTAAAGTCTACATTGATTCAGGATAATGATATGGCTCAAATATGGGCTGTATGCAAGCTTTTTTTGTTTTGTATTTTTTTGTTTGTTTTTTTAATTTGGGTGAGCTGAGCCCTACAAGAGCAAGAAATCTGTAGTTTTTACTGAACCTAAAACGGGACATGCCTGATGTCAAAGCATGCAAACCCGGTCACAGAGCCCCGCCCATTTTGTAACCATCACAGCCCGTGCCCCGAAGGCTATTCAAGGAAGGCTCAGACACGGGCTCTGACGGCTCAGACACTTAGGGAGTACTGCACATGCGCAGTGTTAATGGAGCCTCGCCGTTGAACGGTTACGCATACTGCGCATGAGCAGTACCCCGTCGTTTTAATGGCAACAGAGCCCGTCTCCAGCCTGGTCGTTACCTTCCTTGAATAGCCTTGAGTCGGATCCGGAAGCCGCGCATGTTTTTGCTTCATGCTCCGCCTCCGGTGCTGCATCCAGTTACAAATACATCCAACGTTACAGCCACTAGCAAAAATGGCTAGTTGTTAGCATGTCAGAGTTAGAAATCAGTCAACCTGTAAGATTCCTGAACAATAGACGCAGACACTTTAAAATAGCGTGCAGGGACCAAACTTCAACCCGAGATGTGCTCTGTCGTCGGATGTGAGTCGTGGCGTCGCAGTGCGCACCGGTTCAAGTTACCGCAGGATCCAGAGAGGAGACTGGAGTGGGTTCAGTTCCTGTTTGAAATCAATGGGCAACGACTTAAAGAGTCGTCCTGGACTGATATCACCATTTGCACTGAACACTTTACTGATGACTGTTTTGAAAACGTGACAGCGTCTGGCACGGTTCAGGTAAAGTCCAGCGCTGTCCCATCACTGTGTGTCAAGTCAGAGGAGGAGCCAGAGGAGCCCACGGAAAGTCCACCAGATGTAGTGAGTCTGCTCTGACACCTGTGACATTGACAGCTGTTCTGTTCCCTTTACGATCTCTTTATTACATCATAGTCCGTTCATCCATCATGTGGAAGAAAACACAGCTTAATGAATTTGAGTCATTCCCTTTTTCGCTCAAGCACTGTACTATAATTACTTGCAAAAGTTACTTTTTGGGACTGGTATACTCAAGTAACAGGTACATAAAAGAAACAATCAGTTGTTAAGACAGTATGTCAGTGCTAGAACCTCCTTCTTTATTAAGGAGGTGTTTTTTATAAAAAAGGAAAGTATAATAATGGCAGAATACACAAGTGTGTTAAGTGTTAACATTACAGACATTTTTATGTTTATTCATTATGTATAATTAACTTAATTATGTCACAGGTATACTTTTGAGAAAAAATAGTAATAACTGGGATAACTTATCCTTTTATTTATTCATACAATCAATCTGTCAACATACTTATGAAATAAAAATCACATTGTATTTAATTTACTGCCTGCTTACATTTACACTGAATAAAACTAAGTAAACAGTAAAGTAAACAAGATGAGGAAAATCACATTGTTAAATAATGTTAAATAATAAATAATAATAATAAATAATGATCAAAACAAATGTATTCATTGTGTTTTAAGGTACTCTGAATGGAAAAGTCAATCAAACACATCATAACGAACTGTATATAGTTTGTGTGTAACTGCAGGCTTTTACTTTTATCATTTGTGTAGGAGGTTGTGCAAACTACACATATTCCTTCTCATTTTGTTTCCTGTGGGCCATGTACTAGTCCTACTTTCAAGTCTGAAAATTCAAAACATACTTTAACAGGTAAGAAACTGTACATTTAACAATAAAAAATTAGGGTAAAAATCTGTAAAACTATTTCTTTACACGAGTGCTAAACTTAATTTTGTAGGTTCTGAAGCAAGTCCTGATGAAGACTCTGGTTTTGACCACATGCAACAAAAAGTCATGAATATTGATTCAAACCATGAAAAGTGGGTAACGTACAACATATTTGCTCACTTTTTTTCATTATGCATAAAGTTGGATTTCTAAATCTTTATTTTTTATTGATTTTTAGAGCTGCACTTCTACAGATGGAAGGAAAGTTTGTCGTGAATGAAAGCTGCCTCCTCCAGCTGTTCCGCCGCAAGTGTCCATCATGTGGCTGTAGACTTAAGATGGAGAAGGTCACCTATGGGGTGCTCATCATCCTGAACCAAAAGTGTCTTAAGTGTGACTACAGATTTGAATGGAAAAGCCAGATCAATGCCATTATCCCAACAGATGAAGATCAACACCTGACCAGAGATACAGAAGTATCTCCAGAGACCCAGCAGGTGGGATCTGTAGTCAGACATCCTGCAAAATGTCAGAACCTGCTCTTTATTACGCCACTCAAATGTAAATCTGTTTAATTAAAATAATAAATCTAATTGTTTGCTCTGCTTGAACATGCTTTTTTGGTAATTGGCTGTAATATTCTGTGCTTTGTAGTCTTGGAAAAGTTACTTTCATGCCGCTGTCATCTTATTTGTTGCAGAAAACGCCAACAGATGGCAACCCCTGCAGTGCAGTTTTCTCTGAGATAGTTACTTTCAGTGATGAAGAAAGCAATCCCTCAGATGAAGGCGAGGAGGGTGATGAAGGAGGACTGAGTTCAGATGGGGAATGGAGTCCAAGTGAGGATTTTATGCTGGAGGAAGAGCTCACAAAGAAGTCTGAAGAGGAATCCGAAGGTGAAGGTGAAGGTGAAGAGGAAGAAGATTTTAATTCCCCAGGTGGCCTCAAAATTAATGAGCTCTGCACAGACTGTGGGCGTTTTTTCAGCATTCTGAAGCCTCACACGTGTGAGCACAAAATAAAACCCTATTCCTGCAATATTTGCGGCAAGAGATGCGTTACAGAGAAATCTCTGAAAGTTCATAGCAAAATCCATGACGAAACCTATGAACATCCTTGCAAATACTGCCACGTTACCTTCAAAACGAGGGTGGACAAACGAAAACACGAGCAGAGCCATCAAGATAGCAAAGATCCCTTCAAATGTCCAGACTGTCCAGAGACATTTGTAACCAGTAAAGAACGCAACATCCACCTGTCAAATCACAGAACCACAAGGGAATTCAAATGTGGAGTTTGTGGGATTGAATTTAAGGATGTGCATCATCTCCGTAGACACTCTGTTGTTCACACAGGACTGAAACCATACAAGTGTTCAGTCTGCAAGCGTGGCTTCAACCAGACAAACCACCTGAAATCCCACATGCGTCTGCACACAGGGGAGAGGCCTTATAAGTGTCAGCATTGTGACCATAGCTTCAATCACAATGTGAGCTTGAAGAGTCACGTCCAGCGCTTCCACTCCTCGAGCTCTGGATGTGAACAAAAGAAAAATAAGATAAAAGAAAAGGCAAGTGACACAGATGATGCTAAGGAAAATGGGAATAAGATAGACATAATATGTGAGTCTGACGGTGTAGAAGAAGAACAAGTTGTGGAAAAGGAGGCACAGAAGTTGAGAACAGAAAGGCCTCAAAGCAGAAAGAGGAGCACAGGTAGACCCAAAGGAAGGCCGAAAAGAAATGCGGATGGCAACATAGTTCTGGCAGGGAAAAATCATGGGCTGGGTTCGAAAACTAAAACTTCAAAATCAAAGGTGCAGAAGTTAAAAAAAACAGGGTCCAGTGACGAGGAAAGTGAGGACAGTGACATATCCTTTCACTCAGCGGAAGAGGAAGAAGAAGAAGCAGAAGAAGAAGAAGAAGAAGGGGAGAAGGAGCCAGTGAACAAAAATACAGGGAGATCAAGATTAAGACAAAATAATGACAGTGACACTGACTTTGACCCAGGAGAAGAAGCAAAGAAAAAGAGATACAGCAGCCAGAGCAGCAGTAAGAGTTCAGGGAAATGTAGAAGCAGACCAAAGAAGAATCTACCAGTCTGAAAAATTCTTAAAGCACTCAGAGTTGAAGAATTATTTGGTGTGAGCGATACTAAAAATAAAAAAGCTGCTAGGATTGGAGTGCCAAGAAAGGCCAATTAGATACAGGTTGATAAAGAGTTAAATGGATTTGAAGCTGAAGTGATCTTCATTGTTTTGAACAACAAGTCAAGTCCATTATACCATAAATGTATTGCAAATGTGTACCATGCAAGAAGATAATTGTAAGGTAAAAAAAAGAGATTTCTTTATCGAACATGTAAGAATGAAAAAGCTGTCCAGCTGCCATATTTAGAGTCTGTCATCTTTTTTTAGTCCATTAGTATTACCAGTTTTTAACATTTCCAGTCAAAAGCACTAAACCAGACAAACTGGTCCCCAGGGGGGAACTGCTCTGGGTTAAGTTTCATGCCAAAAGAGTTGATGCATTCACCGACCTTGCAGTTTTTGTATTGAAATGTATGAGTGTATCTGCGTCGAGAGTTCCCACTTTGATCAGTAACCCTAAATAAATCCCGGCTGCTTACATGCTGATCCTTTTTCTGTGTGTGTGTGTGTGTGCCACTGCTTAAGCTTGCTTCAGGCCCCTCAAGTTTTTTCTCCTTTTTTTTTATTAGAGTGTTGGAGAAACTTCCTCAGCTTTGCTCTCTGGGAAGAGGCAGCCTGTTGCTAGCTAAGCCCAAGGCTGCTTAGTGGATTAGACATGCATATGGTTTGCAGATCAAAATTTCAGAATGATGTTTAGAGAACTGAAATAAAAGGAGTAACTATCCACTTTTAATGAGGTCATAGACTCGATGAAATTTACCTAAAGCTGAGTATAAATGTGCTATAAGCCCTATGTCATACATGTGAACCATTCAGTTGCAGTTTTGGTAAATGTCAAAATAACAAGACAAATCAAAAATGAGCTTCCTGTGCAGTCTCACTAGTTTTTCATATTTTGTGAAATTTGAAAAAAATCAATCAGATTTTATTTAGGACTGATCTGATTTTTATCTTTTAAAATTGGGCACATTACACATCGCTCTACTTCAATAATTGAGGTTTTATACTGAGGACAGAGTCTTCAAACTAATAACACAGTAATTAGTTTAGTGTGGATAACAATTTTATTTAGCAAATTGCATTTTTAGTTTCTTCTGCTCTAGGAATTTATTAAGGTTCATTTCCATGTTGTCTAAGTTAACTATTAACACCTTAATAAGGGTGAGACACTCAGGCTTCTGAAATCATCACATTTAGGTACATACTTAATTGTTTGTTGATAATTTTGTTGGCTACATTTTTCAAAATTATTTGGTGTTCAAAAATTTTATTTGAATCAGGAAGCATGGTAATGGCACAACTTTATGACACTCAGAACTTTCCCAGAGTATCTCTGCAACAGCAGTTTTTATCCCAAAATGTGAAAAGGACAATGCAAGATGAGATCTGATCATTGGAACTTTATGTATTCAGGCCAAAACACTGACATCATGTTGCCACTGTATTCTTTTATTAGCTCATGCTTTTATCACCAGTGCGATCACAGTGTCCTGCTACTCAAACATAAACCACTAGATGTCCTCCTTGTGCCAGAAAAGACTAACTCATTTTGCAAAACAAGTCACATCACAGCCATCCCACTTACAAAAAACTACAGCACCTGAGCCATCCTTTCAACATGTCTCTGTGTTTCTGCCTTTCACTCCTCTCTCTTTCTCTTTCTCCTTCTTTTCCTCCTTTACCTTTCTCTCCTTGTCCTCCTCCTTCTGTGTAGCTTTGCGGTCTCTTTTTCTTTTCATTCACATGGTCTCTATAGGTAAACCTCTGGTCTTGCAGATATCCTAAAGCCACCCCCTCAGAGAGCATGTCAGTATTAAGTAGGGGCTAAGATACTCCCAACAGAGCCAGTTACTGTGGCTTGAAAAAAAGATGTAAGTAACTCTGGTCACGAGGACATCATTATGCAGTTACTTTCTCTACTTTGTATTTTATTAATTATTTTTATCATGGCTGTGTATTATTTTCCTCTCTTATTTTCCTTTTTTTCCCTGGAGCCTCTCTTTTTACTGGTATAACTCTCTGTCTGCCTCCCTCTCCCGGGTCTGATGATTTGAAGCTGGCCTTTTTGAGATGTCTTTTTGTTGACAGAAGACTAGACTGATACTCAGAGATTTGAGATGGAGAGTGCCTCGTGGAAATAATAACTGCTTTGGCATGAGCAAGCACCATCAGACTGAGGATAATATTTATTTGGCACCATAGGTTTACTCAGTAAGATACAGTGAATAGTATTTCTGCTCACTCCTCATACAGTGTAAGTCAGAGAAGCAGGAGTATCATGGCAAAGAAGAAAGGTAAAATAGCACGAGTTGAAAGCAGAAAATAAGGATGACTACAAGCAGCTAGTGCCACAACAAACTTCTTGTACTAATTTTGTTTTTGTATTTTTTTAAAGAAAAAAAAACGGATTTGAAATTTGGGTTTCCCAAAAGGGAACTCAAATGCCTGCCAAATGTCATGAGCCGAACAGATAGGAATCCACCTGGACCGAGTGACATTTCTCGCTTACCATTTCCCAGACCAGGCAACATTAATCGGTTTGTTTATCCAAAAATGCGCTGGCCTCTGAACTGTTTTCTGTCGTCCGCTCTCTGCGTTTTAATATCCCTGATTTTAAAGGAATCACTGTGTTTAGTCACAAACTCTTTGACCTGTTCAGTCCATATTTAAAGCTTAAAAAACAAAGCTCAGTTAATAACCAGATTATGAGAGGAAGTGATTGTAATGATATTTGATTACACTTGTTGTTGCTCTTTAAAAAGATAGTTTGACCTTTTGGGAACGATGCTTATCACTTTCTTGCTGTGAGTTAGATGGGAGGATTAACACCACACTTGTGCCTGTGTGGTGAATATAAAGTTGAAGCCAACAGCTGGTTACTTAGCTTAACTTAACATAAAGACTGGAAAGCTAACTAAGAACAGCTAATCTGGCTCAGTCTCAAAGGCAACAAAATTCGCTTGCCACCACCTCTAAAGGCTCAATTATATTTATATATTTATTTAAATATATTTAATAAAACAAAATTTTCAAACAATTCAGGTGCGCAAGCTTCCCACTGAAGGAATATTCCGACATTTTGGAAAAAATACTGAGGTTTTATGTCTGCAGATATTTGTTTGTGCAGCCACTTTGTTGTTTTTTGTTGAAAATCTCTAAATTTTCAAAAAGGTGCCGATGTCTTCAACCAGCCATGGGGTTGAACTCATCAACCATTACCCTGGTAACCAAGAAAATGGAAAAGAAGCTTCCTCTGCCCTCGTCCTTCTCATGTGTTAAATAGAAGGAAGCATAGAGGCATAAAAGCCTGTTTGATCAGCAGGACTCTGAATGTTGCTGGTGGGAGAGTTGGTGTTGCTGTGTTTTTTTTTATCACCCTGTGCCTTATTAGCTTGTTTTTAGCTGTGTAATCAACCCTCTCAAGTTAGCTGCTAATGTCAATCAAAGCCCATGTGCATCGTTATGTGCCGGGCTGTGTGGACACGGCGCCTTATTTGAGAAGGTTCAATAATTAGCTGGAAGCAGCAGCATAAACACTGCAACCAAACGTGCTCGTAGGCGGATTCCAGTACCTTCAGTCAGAGCAAAGCTAGCTTTTTTTCTTCTTGTTTTCAGTCTTTATCATTTAACAGGACTCATTTTACTGTCAACAAGAAATCCATTGAGTGGGTTTCCTTAAATGTCAAACTATTTATTTAATGGTGGGATTATCCAGCTGAACTGTTTAAAGATCCCTCGAGATCAAAAATGGTTCTGCTTTCCATCTTTTAAAGATTTTGCAGAGCCTCCCTCTTCTTCCCCTGTAAAGTTTCACCGTGTTATTTTGTCATCACTGGTTAAGAAAGGCGTCCTCCTCCACTGACTTTCACAGGGACGACATGGTGCTGTCATACAGTATTTATCAATCACACTGCATTTGTATTCTGTTATTTACCATAGCCTCACCGCTTCCTCCTCCTTTATCCACCCCCTATCTGTGCAAAATTACCCCCATCAGCAGCACAATCACTTGTCGGCTGCTATCCAGCCTGCTTGACTGGCAAGCATTAGTTTGCACCTTCTGTCACAGTGCGGCATCGTCAATCCAAAACAGCAGGGACTGAGTCGTATGTCAGGGGTGTCAGCAAGTTTTCTCCGTGAGCTGGAAGATGTGTTAGATCTTAGTCAGAGATAGGCATAAATTTGATGGGAGAGGGGCCAAAAAATCCATACTGTTGTCAGTTTTGAATTTGATTCTACATGAAATCAAAACTCTGAACTCTTTCATAACAAGTAACAAAGGAATAATAAAAACTTTCCAATGAAACGTATATTAGAGTGTTTTTGAAACAGGCCAAACAGACTAAACAACAACAACATGGCAAGAAGTACTGATATCGAGCAATACTTGATATCAGGGTGGGGTCTCCGTGAGTCTTTAATATACTGTTAACATACAAACCACGTTTTCAATGTCATAATATTTCAAGTATGTTTACTTGCTAAAATTCATTCAGAATTTTAATTTCTATAATTGATTTTAAATGAAAAATAACCCCTGACCCCCTTTCCCCCACAGTTTTAAATGCCACAAAATGTAAAATAAAATTGGAGCAAAACAGCTTAAAACTGATAAAGTAAAATATCTATGATCATTCCACAGCCCTCTGTCTCACTTTGACTCACTCTCACTGAGGGAGTCTTGCCTGGATGTGGGAAGATAAAGACACAGGAAGAGAAAGTCGTTCATGTGTGCAAGATCTGTCATCTACTCTCTCACCCCCGCCCATTGCTGAGTTACAGTAATGTGAATCCAAAATTTTAATCATCCCCTTAAATGTTAATCACTCTGTTGCTCGCAAGTACACACACACACGTGCAGAACGGCAGTCTGTGGCAAATCGAGGTGACAGAAACCCCCGAGTGGCGGTGACACTGGCAGCCTGAGACAGAGACAGTTATCTGTACAAGACTACTGTGTTCCTCCGAATCGACACAGGCATATTACATTTCCCCTCACAGCTGATTAATATGTCCCTCCAGGATCCAATACACACGGATAGTCGCTGTCACTAGTCTGTTTGCAATTTTGTTTTTAAATATTAATAACTGAAGACAATTCAGGTACTGTTTTTATTCAGATATGTCAGAGAGATGATGCAGCATACTGTCACTGGTGTATTTGTGTTTTTTAGCTTGAGGAATGACTGTAGAATGGGGTTATGTCATGGTCAACCATTTTGTTCCAGACTTAAAATTTACAACAAATATCAGATGGATTGCCGTTAAATTTGTGCAGACATTCATGTTCACCAGAGGATGAATCCTACTGACTTTTCATCATGAAATGTCCCACCGACTGGATGGATTGTTATGAAATTAATTACAGACAGAAATAATAATGAATTGAACCAATTTTTCGTCTAGCATGTGTAAAAACTGACTTTGACCAAACACCTACAAAACTGGTGACATTCCCAACAGCTTCAGTAGTTTCTGTGATTAGTACCAATAAATAAATGTTAGCACTTTAGCTGGCGAACAAACTAGTGAGCATTTTAAACCAAATACCAGATAAACAGCTTGTTGATGGCCATTCTGAAGATGTTAGCATGCTGACATTAGCATTTAGCTTAAGGCACCGCTGTGTCCAATTGCAGCTGCAAACAGCTGGTGGCAAGGCTATTTTCTTAGCACACACTCAGACTGGATTTGTGTCTCTAGGGGAGGTAGGGTGATTAAAATATCACCTGCTCTGGTCCATGATTTTAATTCCCTCTGGAGTGTGTATGTATTAAATATGTCACACCCACCCGTGTTATAATTGCAGCCACAATTACTTTTGTTTTTTAAAAAACCACTGCTCTTCTTGTAATTATCCAGCCCCAAGTGACTTTCTTGGAATTATAAGTGGTTCTTAGACGTTAAAAGGGCTTTTTATCAGCTCAGCATGAAATTTTACTTTTGTGAGCAAATGAAGAGAATCAAATATGTTTTTGCTAATATGATTGAAATTTGTCTGCATGGTGTAATTTTGCAATGGATAAAATGCTGTCCATAAAGATAAGTTACACTCCAGAGGAGCACGGTGAATATTTTATTGGCCTTCTCTCCTTGCTTGAGTCGATCTCCTCTTCCTATTCTATGTTTTAGATTGATGTGTGAAGAATTTTCAGTCACAGTAATTTTCCTGCACTGCATTTACATGTGTTTCCTGGCATCAGATGATCAGAAACAGGCAGCCAACACAACAATCTGTAGGATATAAGTGTTGACATCTTTTTTATAGCCTTTGGTATAATCTATATCTCTGGCAACCCCAATTCCCCCACTAATATCGTCATCAATTCCCTTCCCCTGCCAGCTTTTTAATGGTACATTACAAAATGCCATTTGAGTGGTGCTTTGATCCTGCTGTAAACCACTGGAATCATAAACACTTTTATCATTCCTCACCTCCATCCTTCTGTGTTACCTCTGTCCTCACCCAGGTAACATACAGTTACTCACTGTCTTTCTAGATTTATTGCTTTCCTTGCTCCCCTCTTCTCTTATTGTACGATGGTCCTTGTTGCCTTTGTTTTTCCTTTACCTGTTTTTTACACATCCTTTCCTTGCCACATTCATTTTATAATTCCCTCTCTCTGGATATACTTCAACTTTTTTATTTCTCCATCATCACTCAACTCAAGCATTTCTGCTCCTTCTCTTTCTTTTCATACCCCTGCTTTACAATCATCACAAGAAGTAATTATATTTGATAGAAAAAAATATAGATTTGGCTTCAGTGCTCTGGGTCAGCACATGTTATTCAGGTCAAGACCTTATGTGTGTGTCTAAGTTGTGTGTGTGTCTGTGCGTGTTAGAGACAGAGAAAGAGAGAGAGAGAGAGAGAGAGCATATTCGTTTCAAATGAGTTGGTGATTCCAAGGTCATGAGTTGAATACACCATTGAAATCATGAATATGTATAAAATATCATTCGCTTTCAAAGAAGAGGTTGTCAGGCTAAATACCACCGCTGAGTACAGACAACAGTGAAGAAAGTGGCAGAGTTATCTTTCCATCTCATCGCAGTCGTTCAGATATGTGCTCTGCATGCCAACTCCCACAAATGTAATAGAAACTCTACTGCCGCTGCTGTTATCCTGCTAGCAGTATCACAACTCTATTCTTATTCTCATAATAGAGGTCAACAGTATTTGGAAATGAGGTGATGTGACTGCTTCAAACAAACAACTTTTAGATGTATTGCCTTTTGAAGAGGTAAGAATAAGGACTCTCTTAGACAATATCATTGTGAATGATACAACAGGTATTGCAAAGCACACACCTACCCTACACGAGTGGTGAAATTGCTGTGGGTAATAACTGTTGTCAAAATTGCCTCCTAATGGTGCTTGTAAATCATGTCCCGACGGTTTGTGGAAGTCATGAATGATACGAAGTGCTTTATATTATTTGCTCCCAAATGACAACTCTTCAAGGCCCATGGGTCGTTTCTTCCAAACGAACCCCTCCCGCCAGGTGAAGTCACAATGACGACCTTTACGGCATTCATACTGCTGCTTGACTGTGTGGGGAATGAGGGAGAGGAATATGATACATCAGGCACATTATGGCGTCTGTAGCAGTGACTCTATCAACTTACAGTGCCATTACACCAAGGACAAAGTGGACATCCTCCTCGGTGAAGTCCATTCACAGATCATATAAAGAATATATGGTGTGTGTAATGGTGTTTGATAAGCACTCTAAAATGATTATCATTGGCCCTGCCTGACCTTGCTGGCATACAGTAACACTAGTTTTCTAATACACTGCACACAGATGAACTTGCACTGTGCATAGGGCTGCATTTTGGTTTGAAAAACTCAGAAAAAACTTAGAAAGTTGAGATAAAAATAATTTATGATGCACCGCTGCCCAAGTGACAACAAGTTCAGAGGTTATGAAGTAAATACATCTTATGCTATACATACTGTATGAACTGTGTGGGTTTCATAACGCAAAAAAACTCCCTGTTTCAGTCTCTCAGCTCTCAGTGCTCAGTACTGTTGCAGGCAATGTTTTGTTGCATAAACAGCACACAACTCCCAGTGGCATAAAATGCACTTAAAACCACATCTGTTCATCTGTAAAAGAACTGGTTAAGTCAAGACATAGACAATAAAGCTTCTGCCACTCAGTGGGTTTTAAGACCTGGAGGTGTGTTTGACAGAAGACAAGTGGACCTTGAGTTCAGATTTCTCAAGGTCAAGAATGACCTTTTCAAGCTCAATAAAGTTTTTCATTACCAAAGACACTCTGCTTGAACCACAGTCAGTTATTAGACTGCTGCCTTGCTGAAATCAGGAACTGATAGCATATTGCTGCAGTCAGACATTTCTGGAATAATGTTTAAATCCCCACAAAATGTTGAAATTGTTTTGGAAGCTTCTGTGTAAACTAATTGGTGATTGCAAACCTGAAACATTTACCAAAATGGGACAGTATACATGGCATAATGGATGATGTCTATGTAATGGCTTAAAAAGGCACATGACATGATTGTTTTATCACAGTTTAAAGTACAGTAGTAACTTATGCAGTGAACAACAAGTGCAGTTTGAAGAAAAACCAATGCACATAAGCCAGAAGAGGGGAAGAACAGTGAGGGAAATTAGAAAAAAAGGTTTGAACATAAGGCAGAAGGTATCAGCAGGTCTGTGAAGTAAGTTTGAGGACCAGTATGAGGCGTCAGGGATATAACTGGAAGCTGAGAATGAAAAATTATCATTTTATCTCATATTATGTATGAAAATGGACAACAACTCAAGTCTGCATTCCTCAAGCAGTCCTGACGTGGAGGCTAGCATTTTACATTTTGTTTTTTGGCCTCCAAAACAAATCCCACTACATGCTCTTTGACACTGAATCACAGTTCACTTTTTTGTGCATCAACATGTCAAAACAAAAGAGGAATGATGTTGTTGGTGCTCTGAGGTGAAACAGAGGAAAGGTCACAGTTGTTTTTTGTTCTTTTTCAGGCCCTTTTTTACAAACTTGAAACAGCTTGCGTCTTACACACTGCTTCCGACAAAGTCGCTTGTGTGCAGGAAGTCATTCCCTTGCGCCTCCTTTGACATGATGACATGACTCAGGCTGTGAAAGATGGAAAGCCACAGTTTGACTGAGTACCAGCATGTAGTGTTTCTTATCTTTTGGCCAAGTCACAACTAGAATTAACTATAAATTCATCTAATCTGTCACAGGGACCATTTTAACAGACAAAAAAAATCAGGCAGTCAAAAACTGGCCTAAGACAGTGTCAAGTCCAGGCTTGTAGCCACACTTTCTTAATCCAACATTTTAAGCATTGACTCAAGATTTGGTTAGACACTGAGGGCCTCCAGCAGACACATCCAACCAACTTTTGGTGACAGTGGCACTGGCTTTTGCATCAGAGCACAAACCCTCAGAATACCAACAATTTAAATTTTTAATGGAAGAAAAGTCATTATTTATGTGATTGAATTTAAATTAAACAAAATGCCAGTTTAATATATTAATGATTGAATAAATAGCATACATTGATGAGTGATGAAACGCATTGCAACACTGTGAGTCTTTGAAATGCATTTACACGTTAAGTCACTCACACTGTCTTTGAAAAAAAGATCAGTTTGCTCTGCATGTGTGGATTTAATGGACATTGCACATGTAGCACTTCAGCTTTAAGGGACAATATGCAAAATATTTCACTTTTTTCCCCCCACTTCTCTCACTTTCTGCAGTGACAAAAAAAAGGCCCAGTGCCAATTCAGTGCATCAACTTCACAGTGTATAAACAAAACCGAAGAGTCAAAGACAAGCTGTTACATGAACAGTTACAGTCCTGTCATAAGTATTGCGTCAAAATGAATGTCCCATTTGGCACTTGGATGTTATATCAGCTCCTCCAGCCTCATCCTTTGCAACACCCAGATGTATGAATTCGACTTCAGGCTGGAGAGGTGAGTGTACAGGAGGGATGATGTTTGAGAACAACTGAGAGGAAGGGAGGGGGGATAAATGGAAGCTATGTTTGAAATTATAATTTAGCTCTCTCCACACATCGCTTCTTCTCGCCTGGAGCTCAGTGCTGCTCACAGTTTGCGATTTGTTACTCTCTCTCTGTCTCTCTTATTACAGGGCTCTTATGGTAAATCCTAAAGGTAAATCCCTGTCTATTAAACCAGCCTCCAAAGCCCACTATGAAACCCTGTGCTTGCCTGTGTGTGTGTAAGCCATGCTGATGGAGCTGCTTGCATTCATACACATGCACATTTATGATATATATCTGTGTGAGAGTTTCTGTTTACTATCAGAGCCTGTTTTAATAGTTTATTTTTCTCACGCTCTCACTAGAGGGTAGACATTTTTGATATGAGGCATGTTTTTTTTTAAAAATGTCAGATTATGCATTTTGTTGGGGGTGGAGTGAATGATCCCTGACAAGTTGAAAAACTACTGGTGGGGTTTTTTGACTCACAAAAAAACGGTAAGTGGATTAAGAGCTTGTTATCATCTGGGAGGAGAGAGAGGGAGCAGACACGTGAAATTAATACATATTAAAATTCTGCTTGGATTCAGTTTTCCCATGAAGTCAGCTTGGTAAACAAAGTCTGCACCTGCTCTCTCACTTTTAAACCTGGTCTTTGGCTGTGCCGCATCCTGCAGGAACATCTAAGATTTACCTTGAGTTGCAGCCCAAGGCAAAGTATTAACTGTATAGCATGTTGTCCGTCAGTCAGAGTTAAAAGTTACAGGCGTATCTGTTGGGAGAGATTGGGAAGAAAGTGTAGGATGAGGGATGAAGGAGGGATGGAGATAGAATAAGAGGGAGGAAAAAGTGTGTAAGCCTCATCTCAATTACATCCCATTATCTTCCCTTTAGCAGACTGTCCCTTCAGGACACACACACACACACACACACACACTTATACCCACAAATACAGATACCGTACTGTAGAGTCATTGCCGCTGGACAGGCAGCTGGTCACTAAGATTGATGGGCTCCTTTTTTAAATTCAGAGGAGGTGCCAGGGGCATTTAGGGCATACGCACTCTCTCTGTATCTCTGTCACATGCACACTCAGACTTTGCTCCATTACCTTAATGGTGATACAGCTCTAAAGAGAGAGGAGAATGGGGAGACGGTGAGGAGCGAGACACAGAGAAGTAGTTCTTTGCACAATAAAGAGAAAAGACGCAAGGTCAGTCTTTGCCATGTTATTTCACGATCGCTTGGTTTCCCTTTAGAGAGCTTGATGGCGCTTATCAGCACATCAGGTCATCCATGTGAGTCCTGACAAGTTGTTAATGGAGTAGAAGGGTTTCACAGAATGGCTAACTATCAAAACCATTAGTCAACACCATGAATTGTTTTAAATTAATCATTAATCTGTTGTTATAGCAAGTGAACTAAGAGAGGCAATGCATCTGCAGCAGTGGTGCAGCTGGAGACACTGGGGGGACAAGTTACAGTTTTAATGCGTGACATTAACGCTGTGCAGTGTGGGAATCTAAAGCAGCAGACACAAGAGCCAGAGGCAAAAAGAAACATGATAAACTTTCTTGTGCTTGACTACCATCAACAGAGTGGAATAACTTGACCACAGCAGACACAGATTTGTTTGAACAATCTTTTCGTATTTTACACTGTGATAAATAAATAGATATTTAAGGTATTTAAAGAGGGAAAGGTTCCCACTGCCTCTGCAAGAAAGCAATGTCATTGTAACTGCATGGTATCTCCAGCTCAGACAAGCTTGCTAGAGCTTTAGTCCAATAAGATCACAGCTCATTTGTAAACAGTCTCTCAGAGCCCGCCCACTTCCAGGTATTGATATCCTCACCTACATCAGTTAACTCTGTACTGGTTTTATTTGATATCTTTGTATAAGGCTTGGTCATTGTTATTATGTGCAAACAATATGAGATATTTTCCATCACCAGTCAGCTAGTTGACAACTTTTCAGGAGTGTTCAATGACCATGAAAATACAGCAGTTGTGAATACACAGACTATAATACACCGCACATTTGCTGAAGCCTTTGGATTTTATTTGCTTTCTGTTAGGTTAAAAGACAGCGAGAGCCACAAAAGTCTGTATCTTAGCTGGTATTTAATTTAATTCGGGCTGGTTTAACCTAACAGGCTATTCTAAGGGAGAATAAGGAGGGATGCCATCCCCCTTGTTAACCTGCCATCCCCTGGTAAGGGAGAGAGGATCCAGGGGCAGAGAGGTTATTTAGTTGAATGTGTTACTCTTCTGGCCCATTGATCTCTTACCTGACTGAGACTTGTGCAAGATAAAATTTAGCCTGACCATGAATCTGGCATACCAGCAGCCTAACTGTGATAAATCCATGGTGCTGTCCGTGGTGCTGAAGTAGCAGAATGATTTGTAATGTGTCTTTTCTCTCAGTAAATCACTGGGCTCATATTAAAAGAAATCCATTTTACAAAATGATAGTATTTTACAAAGGAAATCAGGGGGATAATAAGTTTTTGGTATTTGTATGCAGTCAACACCAGGCTCTTTGTAAGTAGCTGTTTAGAAGATTTGATCGATTTGACTTTTTTTTTTTCTTTTGTGCATTCACATTCACATTCTTGGTAAACACAAAGGTTCATATATCTGTTTACTCTTAAAAAAACAATTACTTCTATTGTCATATTGAGCTACTCCATAATCTTTAATCCACACACCCTCTGCTACCTGCAAACACACCCCCTGAGGCTAGTCTTAACACTGATTGAAAATCGCTGATAAAGAGCATGCTAAAGAGTTCATTATCACTAATGATTAATGCTTTTGTGCACACACAAGTAAAGCATCACTTTCTGGGGATGAAGAAGAAAGAAAAGTGTCTGGATGTAAAAAACCATCTACATTTCATCCATCCATTATGTTCTAGGTCAGGAAAATCATTCCTAAGATGCAACTTCAAGGATTATGACCTGAAACAGTTTGTCAGCGCTGCGCTGAGCTGCAAAGACACAAGCTCTCAAAAACCGAATAAGACACTGCAGACTATAAAAAACTACAGAAACATCAGTAAGAAAACTTTTGACGTTCCGGGGACATTCGGAGCAGATTTCTCTCTCTACAGGCTGTCGTTTGTTCTACAGGAAGTTCATTACTGTCCTATCAGCTACATAACAGATCAATAACTGTCTGGAAACACTTTTCTCTTCCTCTCTGTCTGAGCATGTGTGCATGACAGAGCGCATGTAGGAGAGAGTGCCTGTCTGTGTGTGTGTGCGTGTGTGCATGTCTGTGTGTTGACATGAGATAGACAGAAAGAGAAGGTACCAGATTGAACAACGGCGTTAACATCCCTCCACTCAAAGATGTCCTCATGGCTCGGGATGGGTGGGGGAAAAAAAAGGGACGGATGCAAGGAGAGCCGGACAGATGACTGACAGGAGGGAGGAGGGGCGTTTGCTTTCGTGATCGCAGCTCTGACATCTGTAAATTTAATTAAAACTGTGTGAGTGAGGGAGAGTGAGAGACGGTGTGTATTTTGGTGTCAGTGTGTGTTCCCCTTTCTGGCTGCCTGCAGGCACAGCGCTGCCTCTGTCAATGGTTTGTCCTTCATCAAATGGCCCAAGGTTAACTAATTAGGGCTGCGACACATGCACATTTCCTCTTTTCCTCTCTCTTCCCCTCTACTTCAAATTTCCTCATTTATCTTCATTTTTATATCTTTATTCTACCCCTGCTTTTCTCCGTTTTTTAACATTTGCAGCAGTTATTCAA
This sequence comes from Acanthurus leucopareius, assembly GCA_029814765.1. Lineage (NCBI taxonomy): Eukaryota > Metazoa > Chordata > Actinopteri > Acanthuriformes > Acanthuridae > Acanthurus > Acanthurus leucopareius. Next base: position 1,910,161 of record JAQMCX010000009.1, on the reverse strand, counting down.
TTCTTACATGATATGCTTTATAATGACAGTGTTCACTCTTCATTACAGCTTGTCACGATCCCCTCTGGACCATTAGGGGGCACTCTGAATATCTATAGTGAAGCTAGACTGTTATCCAGTGATTGGTGAAATAAAGGTAGATTTTTGAATTCACAGAACATTTTTATCAGCATGAGTCACACTAAAGTTCCTCTGTGGAAAGTGGACACGACTAATACAGCCAACATTCACTTGCTTTTTTCAAACATGACACTAATTTTTCTGTTTACTTTCAAGTCCCTAAAATAAAGGCAGATGGTTCAAATAACCTTTAGAGGATGCATTATGAAACATATAAACATGCATTTAGAGAGTCCTTTTATGCTGGGACTGAGTGAGTTCCCTCTGAGTCATCATTCAAACAGAAAAATATCCACCTCTGCACCCACGGGAGTCAAGATTTCAGTGGAAAGTATAGTCGTAGGTATCTTCCATCAATTATTTTTCTACCTACATTTGTTTTGAAAGCAATGAGAGCATACTGGATCATTGTACAAAAATGCGAAATTACAACCAAACATAACCTTTAAAATTTTTGCTCTCTACAATATCTGGTAACCACCAAGTTGGTAACCACAAGAGTGGTTTCAGATTCCAAATGGCATGGCTGCATCACCTGGGCTTTAAACTGAACTTGAAACAGTATATCTAATGTAACAGTGGCCATTTAAGGGATACGTAGATTGAAAATGTAGGATTTATTGTTTCTGGTACTTGACTCAATTAAGAATCATCCAGTATGGACGTAACTCCTCAGGATGATTTCAGCCATCTGAGAAATCCCTCCACTGCTCTTGCAGTCTGCACATCCCAACCAGTCATACTTGGTGTGAAAGTATGACTGGTTGTGCAGTCCTCAAGAGAACACCTAACCATCTGAACCAATTTGGCAGACAGAAAACAAAGCCTTTTAAACTGTTAAAAGTTCGCCAAGTCATACTGGGGATTAGTCTTGTTTCAGTTTATTTTATCAGCATTTGAATGTCATTTATTACCAAAATATGTGACCATAGATGACAGATGAAAACCAGGAAACTGGTAATGATGATGCAAAGTACAATTTCTGCATTAAAACAGTGGTTAATTCTACTATTGTGGTCAATCCCACAGTCCTTTTAATCATATATGAACTAAATCTAGACTAACCTGAACTCTTTTTTATATAAATTTGACAGTCCAACGTATCACTTAACTCTGAACAACAACAAATGTGCAACCTTTGCATTAAAACAAATGCTATTGCAGCCATCACACAGAGAGTAACATCTCATATTCACAGCCTGTAGTCACTCAAATTCACATTAACAAGTAGCTTCAAAAAAAAGTAATACTCTTTCACAATAAAAGCTGTATCTCTTCACCTTGGAAAAATCTGATGGAGTATCTTCAGGAACAAAACATTCATGATCAGCTTGTGGTCCTCTTTGCAATTCATATGTAACACATGAAAGAAAATCCACAGCAGCAGAACTCAGACATTTCCCAATGGACTCCCAGGGTGCTATGGTGGACACCTAGTGGCAGCCTTTTACAGCAGCGTGTGTAAATCATCAATGGTAGTTGCGTAATCCGTCTTCGTAATCATACTTGTGGTGGATGTATTCCCCAAGGGGGCAGAGGTGAGACGTTCCGCATGACTTTGCTGCTCTTTGATTGCCTACATGAAAGTAACTTCAGACTCCAAGTAACTGGGTGCAGAAGGTGTGAAATTCTTATTTGCAGTTGCAGAGTTGCAGGGTTGGTGGCATCCTAGCAGCTAAAACATCCATCTCAGATGCCAACAGTAGGAAATAGTCAATGGAAAGAAGCAAGTGTTTCCTTAGATGGATTGAATTTGAAAGTAATCTGTGCAAAGGTTTTGTGTCTGTTCCCTGGATATTTTTCCAGCTAAATGTTCATGTTTAGCAGCTAAATTACACTTCATTTTCAGCTGAGTATTAGAGCAACATTTTAAGTCAAAGTAGGGTTTATGAGACAGCTTGCTGTATTGCAATTACATCTAAATTGCTTAGCTGCTGTTGGTTTACAGTGCTGCTACACATAGCTACACTTATTGACTTATTATATCATTTATTTGCACGTACTGGTGATCACACACACATGACATTTCATAAGCGCTCTTCTGCGGCATGAATTCTTGCTGGAGTTACAGTTAAATGCACTAATGAATATTTTTGTATTATCACTGGATCAAATGTTTTCAATGTAACATTAAAGGGGTCATTCAGTGACCAATTCCGACTTATTTTATACATGTAAGCAGCTGTTTCAGCTTAACAAATCCTTATAAGCCTGCTGTATGCCACCTGCATAGCACCCAGCTGCAGACCACGTTAGCAAGTAGCTGGTGAGCATAGCAGAGCTTGAGTGGCTAAACAGCTAAATGAGATATCTCCCTCAGGGGGTTGGTAGAGACCAAATCAAAGCCAAAATCAGTGTGAATAGCAGACCTACACCCTCAGGCTGGCCATAGCAACACATTCTCACTCCTCCACACATACTGGTGCTTGGTTGGGACCATTTTGGAGTCATTTTTAAGCACTGGGTGTCTATTAAGCATCTGTTTGTGAAGAGCAAAGTCTGTCTGTAAATGTTTTGCTGTTTTTTAAATGCAAGTTTAATGTGTTGAAAGGACAGGGTTTGATTAGGTTTAGGCACCACAACCACTTGCTTTGGTTTCAGAAAAGATTGCAGACTTTTGCTTTCACAGGGGACTTGAAGCCCCAGTCTCCTAGTTTGAATAAAAAAAAAACAAACAAACTAATAAATTGTGTGTGATCCATCCTTCTATGCCAACCTGGTGCTAACCTGCTTTGTTTGAGGCTGGGCTTTGCTCTGAGTGTTCAATATTTCTACAGATTGGTTTACATTGTAGTTGAGCTAACACTAAGAAGGTTCCAAAGAGACCTTGCTAAGCTGCCATGTGTGAGGAGCTGTAAGTGAGAATGAGTTGATCAGAGATATGACTCCAGAAGAAACTATTGTAATTCCATTTGTTCAAAAATTGAATAACTGTTTGCTAACACGTTAGCCATAATAACTATATACGATGACAACATGTCAGTGTTAACTTTAACAGCTTGTAGCCCTGCTGCAAGTGGTCAAAAATTCATATGGAATGCTTTAATAATTATCTGCCATATGACTGATGTAACTGTATAACTAACATATATGCAGTACAACTTCAAATGATTGATGGAGAGTGCCTGGTATTCACATATATGGTGCTCTCTAGATGATATCTAATGCTTTTCTGAGATCTGCAGTATGGAAAAGTGATTATAAGAAGAAAGACCGAGGACACACAGGGCTTATGAGGTTCTCCATTTACCTTTTTTTCTATCATGTTTTTCTATGCAGGTCAGGAGAACTGCTTGTCCTATTCATTCATAGATATGAGTGTGAGTGATTGTCTATTTATGTTAGCTCTAATAGACATGAGACCTCTGCAGGGTTTTTTTTTTCACTTTTTATTCACTGTATCTTACCATAGGCTGCACATCACAGCCTGCTATGACCCTGAAAAAAAGGCATGAATGAATTTTTAATAACCATGTTTTAAATTCAAAACTGCAGGTCTGTACAGGTGGAGGATTAATGACAACTTCCAACAGACTTATAAGCAAAATTAAAACTATTTCCTTATTCAGAGCTATTCCACAAAATATTGTCTTTTCATAGTAAAATTCTACGCTGGAAATTGTCTTAGATGAGCAAAACTTCCTCACTGTATCTTGACTACTTAAAATTCTACTGCGTGTGTGTCTGTGTGTACGTGTGCATGCATGTGTGTATGACTGAGTGGGTGAGTCTGTGTGTCAGCTAGCTTATGTGCCTTGCTCTGACACTAATGCAAATAGCCACCTCAAGGGCAACATACAGTAGGAGGGCGGGGATATGTCATCACTGATAAAAGGCCTGCACACACACACACGCACGCACGCACGCACGCACGCACGCCCACACACACACACTCCCTCTTTCTCTCTCCCTCTCACACACACATACACACACAATTGCTGATGCCACCCAGCAGCCAAGTGTCCAAATTAATTACAGCCATCCCACGTGAGAACAGAGGGTCTGGCAAAGGCCTTGACTGCTGCTCCTCCCCTCCACTCAACTCTTCCTCTGGCCTGTTTCTCTCCTTGCCAACACTTCACTTCCGGACTATAAGTTTTGAACACAATTTTAATCAAAAAGACTGTTCTTAGGAGTTTGAATCCTTCACATTTTAGCCTGCGAGTTCAGTGGATGTTTTGATTTTAAGAGAATCTTTTCAAATGTTTCACTTTCCGTTTCTCCACTTCATCCCAGCTCCACTTTTTCAGCAATCCATTTGTAAATACACAGAAAGACAGTGTTTCTTGATTTACCTCAATCTGAATTCATCTAAGAGCTGCATGTGTAGTTTTACAGTAATATTTTGCCAAGAGTGCACAACCTCAATCTGGGGATTTAGTAGAAGTGAAGCAAAAATCTCTCTCTGATTTCTTGATTGTCACTTGTCTCCTCACTTGTTCTCTCACAGTGACAGATTCTGCAGGCAGCAGCTATAAAAAGAGTTATACATACTATTATAATCACATGTCTTTCAAACTTAAAGCTGGCTTTATGAGAGAAAAATGGCTGCAGGAACTTGTAAATTCAAGCACTGGAAACAATAAAATGAGACTTTTGAATAATTATTTGTCTTCCAAATGAAAACTTGCATTCATAACACATCATCAGACAGCTAGTATTATGCAAGCACATACCAGTGGTCACAAAAACATGTGTAACTCAGGTCCTGATGATGATCAAGCAATGAAACTTGGAATAACTATTTCCAAAAGTCACAGCTCGAACCTGCCACATGTTCGGTAATATGCAGCACTCCATTCGTGTGCAAAGGGGACAGTCTTGCAAGTTTTTGATCACACCTTGTAATTATATTAATGCAGTGCAATGGCATTTTAGCATCAACCAGTTACCAGGCAACCAGTGGAGACGTTACTGGCCAAGAAGATATAGTGTAAAACACAACCCCCTGTGAGGGAACAAAAAGAAAAATGACTGTTTTTAAGCTTAGTCTATAATTACATTAATTACAAAAGAAACATTTTTTGATCACTAAATAATTCAAAGGTACTAGAGGGGGATTCTGTTACATGGGGGACAAACCTATGCTGGTTGCTTTCCTTTGTTTTCAGTCTTTGTGCTAAGCTAAGCTAACTAGCTACTGGATGTATATAAAATGTACCCTTCACACTGGTGTTATATTTATCTCACCTTTATCTCAGTTTTTGTCAAGAAATTAAATAAGAGTAAAAGATGCAGAACTACTAATTTTGGAAATTGTTCTCTATCTTGTAATAAAGATCCTCAACAGGTGACAATATGATAAAAACTATTCGAGCAAGACTCTTCGCTTCCTTAAAATGTAGCTGTTTTTTAGGATTTCAGACATGTGAAAGATAATCCAGTTGACCTTGTTCAGTCAAGAGTTTTTGTCCTGTAAATTTTGTTGCTTTTAGGAGAGTGCATGAGGCCAAATGGAGATCACACATCAACGGTCAGCCACTGCTGAGTGGAAAAAGCCCTCAGGCACTACATGATGGCAGCAGACATCATTCTGTTCACTCCAACACTAAGAGGCAACACAACACCACTGGAATCAGAGTGGCTGTGATTTCAGTCTCAGTTTTGGGCCTCCTGAGTGAAATAAAAGCTATATTCATAACTAATATTTGTGGATATGTTTAGATCTGACAACACATTTTAAAATACTGTAGCTGCAAATATGGAGCAGTCTGTTTTAATTAGGCCAATTTTTGTGACTATAATTCAGAAAACAGGAAATCTTAAAAAAAACACAATGCTTTATGTACAGTATGCACTGCAGCATACTGTAGCTGGTTTAGATGCTCATTTACATGTGCAAAGTTTTATATTACTCTCACCATCTGCTGCTTTAATATGCAGCAACCTTCCTCACTCTGATTCCTGCTTACTTTTCTGATTTCTGTAACAAGCAATACACCCAGTTTTCCTATCAGATTTGCACAATCCTTTGTGTTCTGTTACTAATTAAAGATGCAGACAAATTGCTGCATTCTCAGGAGATGAATCTTCAGTCAGCACTTCAGCGGGAATGCAAATTGTATCAAGTTGGCTCAGTTCTGCTGTGAAGAGTATAGGCCCACTGATTTCTTCATTATTTGCACACTGTGAACACAGTCTTGTCATTTGGCAGTTATCAAAAGGGTGTGATGTTTGGTGTGTGAAGTCGATTAAAATTACAGTATTTCTCCTCCAGCCGCTCAGAAATTGATACCTCTCATAAAATATTTCTCCTTCAATCAAAAGGTCCATTGCTGGTAATCAGATATGATGATAAAAGACATTGCTTCTCATTTCTCATTTCCCTTTGAGTCAAGCTTGAATTAATAGTTTTAAAATTCTTAGCTTATTTACTCTATTGCCAAGAGTTAGATCAGAAGAGAGCAATACGCTATCACTCTTATATACTATAGAAGTTGTGCAAGGAGATGATTGGCTTAGCTTAGCGCAGCTCAAAGACTGGAAACAGGGGGAAACAGCTAGCCTGGTCACCTACCAACACCTTAAGAGCTCACAAACTAACAGATATCTATTTGTTTAATCTGTAATCAGATGCAAAAATAAAGAAAACAAGAAGTTGTGGACTGTTTGTGCTTTGTTGCTTTCTCACTTTTATTTTATTTTCAGCCATTAGTGATGATCTTTTTCGACCAAATAGAAAACAAATTCAAAATGTAGAACAAGTAAGGTGAAAGGAGGCAGCGTTGGATTTTCCAGAACCTCATTTTGGAGGAAATGACGAAGTTGCATGAAAAATGACACCCTTGTGCAACTCTTGTCTGAAATAAAAAAAGATCAATCAGTCTGTGCAGGTGCTTTTGCTGTTGGCACTCTTATTAGTTCATAGTTGGGTGCTGGTCAGGGCTTCTGGATATCTTTCTCTGCTCAACCAGCCATCATCGCAGATACACAGAGCGGGTGGCTGGGATTTCCGTAGGTGTGAACCACAGCTACCCTGCAAAACCTCAAGAGCTACACTTACCAAAGCACCTCACCTCATCTCTCTCTCTTTCTCTCTCTCTCTCTCTCTCTCTCTCTCTTAATAACCAAACCACATAAGCCTGTTTCGGCCTGTACACATCACTTGCTGTAACCATTATCAGCAGCCCTCCCCTCAGAGTTTGTGAACCACCAAACCACCATTCTCATTTAACATAAGTGTTGATCTTCTGAAACATTTTTTACAACAGAGACACCTCTTAACAAGCTGTAGCATCTGAATTCATTACAGCCAAATTATCTGCTCCATCAGGAGACATCAAGTGTTCACGAATATGTGTATAATCTCCAGAAACCTGCTTCTTCCCTCTCTGCGCCTGCACAGAAGCTCCACTCTATTCTGTGAAATGATATGCTAATCCTATTGGAACAGACGCATGTGCTTGCGTGCGCGTGTGTGTGTGCCTCCATGCTGACACCTCCACATGCATGCTTGTCATCAGACAGTGTGTGTGTGTAATTGTGTGTTTGGCGTGCATGTGAGAGAGTGTGTCTGTTTATATGCAAGATATGCTGCTGAACTCTCTATGTGATAAATGAAAGGAACTAATTGCCTGATAATTCTGAGGAAAAATGAAACAGTCTCTGCAGTAACTTTGTGACACTTTTCTCCCTCCACATTTTTCATGAATACATTTTTTGGGATGGTTCCACTTATTACTGCTTTGTGACTTGGAGGAAGTTGACATTTTTGTGTTAAAGTAATTAAAAGTTAAGAGACCTGTTTTGTGTTGAACTGGTGTCTCTTTCCGTTGGATGAAATCACGACTGTTTGCCACTGTGACAGTCATACTGAAATATTGTTCTTAATAAAATAGTAATAATAAAAAAGAACTAACTGCCAGTTAGACTCTTTATTCTTTTTTCTGTTTGATAACATTCTAAAATGACTTTAAGTTTCCTCAAGGTAAGTAAAAGTGTCAGACCTCTTATGAATGAACTGTGATGAACTCCAATAACAAAGATTCAAAAGGACTAATTTGGGATTTTGGGAGGGGTATAAGAAGTACTTTCAACCACTGTAGCAAACACAGAGCAAATGAAAACTTTATTCATCCCAGCAAAAATAATGTCTCATTTTCATGTAATAAACTTCTGAAACAATCCTAATAACACTCACAAATTTTCAAGGTGATAAACCAGTGACAAGTCTGTTGTTTGAGCTGAGAGCAGCAGGTCTGCATCTTCACTCTGCTTTCTGTCGGTGCTGCATGTTTTTAGACAGCTTGAAAGCAGAAAAAAAAACTCTCACTCTGACATTTTAACTTACTTTACAAATTAACAACATTAGTAATGTGCATTCCACTAATGTGTGCCAGAAGAGGGTCTCTGGGATTGTTCATTTTGGCTCACTGCTATTTGCACAACTAAATGGAAAAGAGCCATCTCTAATGTTATTAATCTCACATGTTGTTTTTCCAGCTTTGTCAATTCAAAATGTCAGCAGTGAATGAGGTTTGTACTTTTTTATCCTGGTTTATTGTTTTGTTCTCTATTTGATTCTCTATTTTCGCATATTTATGATTATAATTGTCATTTGTTCATCGTCAAATTATAAAGAGTGCGCACACTGCAGGCAGGCAGCACTTCTGTTCATATGCTTTGTTTTTATATACTTTATTTGACTGAATTTGGTTTAAAATTGCACTTCGGTCTCAAAATGAGGAAACCAGTGCAATAAATCTAAACTTGAGAGCAGTTTTCACTCACATTCATGCTGTTTGTCATCTCTTAAAAAAGAAACTGCCCAGACTTGGGGTGTAATATTTGACACCAAATAATTAGAATCATGTAATCTCTCTGAAGATCATAGCTAAATTAAAGTCTTTTTGGTCTTTACAGTCACCAATCTTGAAAAATAATCTCATTTGGACTATTACAGGCCCTTTATTCTGCAGCATATCCACAAGTCAATCAGCCGCCTCCTGCTGATCCGAAACGCTGCTGTTAGGCTTTTTATCTAATTACAGGAGACAGGACATTTATTACACCCACAGTTTCCTTTCTTTCATGGTCTCCCTCGGAGTTTTAAACATTTTTTGCTGATGACGTTTAAGATGCTGAATGTTCAGGTAACTTTTGAGATGTGCTGAGTATTAAAAAATCCAGGCACAGCCTGAGATCTTCAGGCAGGTGTCGGAGTGAGCAGGCTTTCAATCACTTCTAAAAATTCACCTTAGCTGTAGTTCAAGACTTTCCTTTAGTGTTATTGGGTCTATTTAACTTGAATTTTTTTTATTGCTGTCTTATAATATTGGTGCTTTATTATTTTAAATAATTTGTTTCTGTTTTTGCCATTGCAATGTTTTCTCCATTGCAGTCTTTTCCACTCTTACATTAGCATCCGTAACCTATATTTAAACTAGCACATTTAAATATTAGTCAGGTTTTCACATGTTCTCTGTACCTGACAACAGAGTGCCCATTAATGTGGAGAAAAAACACAGTTTTTTTCTTTGCAAGACACTTGATGCTGGCAGCTGCATGGCTCTGAATCCATCGCAGTTTGCTCGGCCTTTGATGAGATTGGAAACTATTTGTTTTTATCATCTGCATGCAGAAGCGTTTGTTTACCGTCACCAGTGCTGCGAGTGAGCATCCGAAATCTCAAAGCAAGCAAAGCAGCATTAACAGCTGTTGTTTGGACATCTTTTCACTGCTCACAAACCTGGAAACAAAAAAAAAACCTGTGTATCATCAATCCTGCCGCATTATGATTGTGACAGTATAATAACAAATGATTTTAATATTCTGTTGTGTAAAAGGGATGAAAAAATCTCTTCTGCAGTAAAGGGAAATGAAAAAGAAGTTGTATCTTGTCACTTTAGAATAAAAATAGCAAGTGAGAGAAATTTAGACTTTTGCTTCCATTTAAACAATATCAAAATCAGCAGTATTTCAGCTACTTTTTGACCTATTTTGTATTAATGTTTGTAGCACCGGTGTTCATTTCTTGTGCTCAGAGCCTCCTGACAATAGAGACTGCAGTGTGCTGTACACCACTAAACAAGTTACTGTATTGAAAGACAAAGGGCCGTAATCTCCTCTGGGGTTACTGAGAGCCTTTAATTATTCATAGATTAATAGACTGTAAAAATGTGTGTGTCCCTAGATGGCCACTTTATGTCCTATAAGTCTAACTAGCTATTTTTCTTCTGCTATGCACTGGAAAATAGTCTCGTTCAGAGAGTGGGTATTTTCAACAGAAGGATTTATGCATGCTCCCATTAATGTTTATTGGATATTAATATTTAGGATATGCCAATTATATCCACAGCAGAAGCGGACTTGTCTGAAGATGAAGATCTGAAACAAGTTTTGGAAGAAGAAGAGGTTCAAATACAGATTCCTGACCACAGGACTCTGAGGGAGCAGCAAAGGACAGGCTACATCACTGAAGTCTTTTTTGGTAATTACCAGTGAATTTTAATATGCTCTCATGGTGACAGGCGGTGTTACATGTATGGCTGGTACATGGACTCAGAGAGTTGTGATGGTCTTCTGTTAGACAAAAATTTCTTCAAATTAAACTACAAAACAGACAGTTTGCCATTGATCTTGGGGGTTTTTTTTATCCTGCCAGTGGAATGGTGTTTTTTGTCATTGATTTTCAAAGTGCACAAAAATGATTTATGTGACTGTTTTTTTTTTAATCTGCTACACAGTATTTAAGCCAACAGCCGTTCAGTTTAGCACAAAATCTGGACATAATGTGAAAATGCTAGCATAAAGTGGGAACAAAATGGGCCTACCTTTTACATTAAATTGATAAAAAATAGTGTTAACCAGCTGCTAATAGGAAGATTTTGTCACATCTGTAAAGTGCAAGGCTGTTTCCCTTCTTCATGCTAAACTGACTAGTAGTTGGCTTCAGATATATATTAAATACAATGCACAGCAAAACGTAAATAAGCTTTTTTCCAAAAAATGTTGTCCTACTACTTTGTATCACAAAAAGCTAATCGGATAAGGTTTTGGCCAAATTTTACACAGAGCCTACCAAAGTCTGTTTACAGGTCTTAGTGAGTAATACTGAATATGTGGAAGAAAGTTTTACAGCTATGCTAAGGGAGCTGTGCTAAATATAATAAACTCTTAAAGTGACGTTAGTTGCAGTCAGTTGGATTCGAAGACAACATGTTTAAGAGTTTGCAGGTAAATTAGAAAGAGGAGAAATAAGTGCGCTAACCGGATTTCTGCTGTCCCCCCCTTGTCTCTCTGCCTAAGGCCTGTGATTTGAGGCTACATTAGCCGCTACTAGCATAACCCAAAACTTAGTTTGGACCAGAAGCCTTGTCCAGTAGTAGATGTACAAATGGAGGGTAAAAAGGCATTTAAACCTAATTTAAAAATCATTGACTTTTTTTTTTTTTTTAATAAGCAGTGTTAATTAAATTTGACCAACGATTCTATATATGCAGTTTTTATGTTGCGTTGATTATTAAAAGTAAAGTTATGGCCTTTACCCATTCACTTTGATAAGGGCTTGGTCTTGTTAGCCTGAAATAAGAGCCGGGGGGCATTGCCAAGAAGCCTGCTGAGTAAAGGGGTTTGCATAGAAAGACTAAATTGTAGCCTGTCAAGTTGCATGCTGGGAGGTGCATGAGATGTTTGAAATAGAAAAGATAATATTTCTGGTTCTGTTGTATAGATTTTAATCCTTTTAAAGGACTTTTGAAAACCCATGAGGAATTTTTTTAAAATATTGCAGTGATGAATTAGTAGAGTTCTAAAAAAAATGAAAAGGATGCAAAAAGTGGCCTCCAAAGCCAAATCAGAAGCCTCTTTGACAGGTTTTAACTTGCCTTTTTCCTGCTGTCTTATTTGCCTCTGATTGGCAACAGCTTTAATTTTAGTCAGATGAGATGAATATAATCTAATGTAATATCTCACTTGGTTTTCCATCTTGTACCAAACTTGTAATCTCCATAACAGATACTGCAAAAAAACGAGGAGTAAATAAATGGTGTATGGGGTAAGATTAAAACACCATCTAAAGTTGGTGCCTTGAGTAAAAATGTGCCTTTTCCTGATGCAGATGTTGTAATTGTAACTGTTTTGTCATCATGACAGGCATCTTTATGAACTGCCAGCGAATGCAGGAAATTTTAATGCATACTAATTCACAACTTTGCTGCATGGCCCGCTCTCGCAGTAAACAACAGGTTTGAATGACAAAATATCAGCCTTTTGGGTTGAATTGGTCACCAGAATCAAGGACCTGTGAATTATGACTCAAAGAAACGTCAAAAAACAATGTTTTGTTAGATCACTGTATCATCCAATAGACCATCTGAAATATTGTTTGTCTGCGTAAAAACTGAATTGATCTTTTTTTATGAAGCGCTAAGGGCTCTCCTCTCTTATCAAAAGGAAGAGTTTTCTATTCCTCTTGCCGGGCATGTTGTACAATATAAATTCTTCAAGGGACTTAGACATTTTTTGGGCCTTTATGATACCTGTAGCAAGAGCTCCAAGGAAACAGCATGCATCTGTTTTTTAGGATTTTTTTTTTTTCTTTTTTTTGCTGCAGACCAAAATAAAATCCAATTATTTTCTGTGAACTCTCTCCACTGGCACATCAGTAAGCTTCTCAGAAAGGCATTCATGATGCTCTCGAGTCTTTTCCTCTCCAATATGTTTTCTGATAGTCTCTCTTTCCTTTTCATCACACACAAACACACATGGCACACATCTACAGACTCTGTGGATGTGCATAACAGCACTACTCGTCCAATCGACTTGACTGATCAAATCACCACTCATCAAGAAAGGATGTGATCAGTTTCAGTGGTTGACTGTTGAAAAAGTCAATATGGTTTTCTTGCATTTAGACATTCAAGCCTACACCAACATGTATCTGCATTTACTCGCCCTATCTGGCAGTCTTTACCTCTTCTTCTCTTATTCAGCTGCTATGTCCTCTTATTCATATTACGCCTAATTGTAACTGCCTCTTTTTTTAGCTCTCATCTTCTGAGTCTTATCTCCTTTAGTCCTCACCTGCTCTTGTTTAATCCTTCTTCCCTTACATATTTACAACTAGACTTATCCATTTTTCTTTCAATTTCTCATCTGATTTGTCCTCTCATATCTTTTACTCACTTACTGTTGCATCTTGTCATCCTTTTCTTTCTCCTTTTCTGTTACTCCCCTTCCCCTTCTTCTTGTTTCCTCGTCTCTCTCCTTTTATTGAAATTCACCTTTATTTTAGAGGGATGCATTTAAAGCTTCACTGGTGGTGAGCAAATGAAATCAAATAGTTTATAGTTCTCGTAAACAGATGAAATGCATAACATTATTGCAGATGTATGTATATAATTTTATGAATCATTGCTTTTAGCTAATGACTAGTCCAGGGGTTGCAGGGGCCCCTCTTGTTGTGCAGAATTTATGATAGATCCAATTTGTCTTGTGTGTTTTAAGTAGTTGCAGTAAGCGCGCAAGACAACTGCGACATCATTAACCAACCATCTGGATACGAAGAGAGATCTTTGGAACTGTCATACACGTAAAGGGACAATATATCAGCCGCTTTGGCACATTTTACAAACAATCCTTAATTTCTTCAAACAGCTAGTGATGGTTTTCTTGAAATAACTTGATTACCTACAAAAGCCTGTAATTTGCTCAAAACCCTTCATCTCTCTCTCTCAGTGAATACCTATCACAGCGTCAATGCCATCAGAATGATAGTTCCTAAAAAAAGACATTGTAACTCTGAGTCATATTGCTATATTAACACTGTATTTTGTATCTATATTATGTAATAAATCCTTTTTAATCTAGCTAAAGTTTGGCTGATAATGATTTAAAATGCACAAGACTGCATCTTTATTGGCAATTTTATCTGTGCCAAGTTCGTCATTGCTGTATGTGGGAAACTGATTGCACCCACAGAGACTGGACAGGATTGACATTCATGTCTTTACTGTTTGTTGTGTAATTTGTTGACAGACCCTGTCATTGTGATACAGAAAGAAAAAAAAAAAACAAGACAGTTTTACAGGACTCCATAGCACACCCACAGCTCAGTCATAACTGTACATGCAGCTCTGTGAGGTGATTTATAGTGCAGTATTTCTGCACCTCCTGACGCTTCTGTCTGTCAAACCACCGATTCTTCACATCACAACAGACTTCTTCCTTTTTCAATGCAGTGCAGAAAGAATCTTTTGAAACGTCTATCCAGCCTCTGTGGGCGTCTGCTGTGATGTCCTGACATGCTGCATCGGATGATCCAAAGCTTGGCACATTTCCTTTCATTCGTACAGGTCAAAAAACTCATCAACTAAAAACACATTACATTAATAGTCAACAAGAATGCAAATAATATATGCTTAATTGATTATAACAACTTGTTCAAACATCTGGGCATATAATGACTAATGGGAGGGGTAAAGACTATTTACAAGAGAGCCTGTATGATGCAGGGTGATCAGTGTGAAACAACTGATAATGTAGGAAACAGCATGCAATTGTTTATAATTGTTTGCATGATTGTTACAAAGCATTTGCAGTTTGTTCAAAAGAAAGAGGAATTGCTTTGATTTTGTGCATAATTGACTAGATTTGGAGGTTGAAAAAGCAGCTTTGAGAATTTCAATTCTGATCTGGGAAATGTTAGTCGCTGTGAAAAACTGTAAGCAGTGTGTATTTGTTTGAAAACAAGCCTTCCCTGTTCACAATCACTAACTGGTTGCTGTTTAAAGACAATTTAGTCAGTGGTTTTACACTGGGGAGATTACCTTTCAGTCAACCAAGACAGCGTTTCAACTCATTGACTCATGTCTTTGTACCGAGAGCTGAAAGGAATCAACAGAACAAACCGCACTGCCCACGCAGGACAGTTTACATAACATGCTCTGTATAATCTATCTTAACTACATCACAGCTGTATCTCTAAGATTTTCCTGTCTGCCTTTTCATAATGCAATGGCGTTTTTGTGCAGGATAAATATCTAGACATTTCTCCTTTTTTGGGGGGAAAAACTGCACTAACAGGCCCATCTGAAATCCACTTTTTCAATGATTCCACCTCCTCTGCATGTCAGCCTGCGCTCCCAGCAAACAGCTGCATGTCAGCAGGTCACTGGATTCACACTGCACACCTGCTCTGCTGCTGAAATGTAAAGAGCCGATAATGATCTGGAGAGATTCTACAGGGAATTAAATGCTTTTTGGTCTCTTGGTGATATTCATGATTTTGGTTGCCAACCAGGCGAAGCAGACAACAGCCCTGAAGGCCCCAGTATTCTCTGTGTACCAGTTATGTGGGGAATTTAGTTAATTGCACATTTGTTTGGGAATATGCACCACAGAAGAATACCAGCTGAACTAGTAAGAGCCTTAAGGCACTAATTAATTATTACCTATTACCTTTTGTCTTTTTAAGGTACCCTGAGTTAAAATTTACATGCATGTTTTGTAACTTTTAGCCAAATGCCAAGATTTTTAACAAGGGTCTGTTTTTGCCTGAGGCACACTAGCAGGTTAACATTATATTAGCATAGAGTGATATTGGCCAAGGAGTAAATCTTGCTGTGAAGAAGTTGCTGTTACTCAGAATTTTTTATGAGGACACTAGTTGACTGATATTTTGATATTTTTTAATGATCAAAATATATGAGTTGACCACTGAAAACTAAAATTTTATACTTAAACACTCTAAGTTGAAAACTGCCTGACTGAATGTGTAAAATGTATGAAAGTGTCAGCAGCACAGTATATTTATGTCTCATGTCATGTGACGAAATGTATCTGTCAGTGTGAATAATTGATATCTTCAACTACCAGAAGTTCTATTGTTTTAATTTTGTAGGCAGGCAAAGTGATCTATCTTTCTTGCCTGGTGGTGAGACACATTTATCTCCAAATTTTGTGATTTTGTAATCAATTTTTTTAACTAACAGAAAGATCAAATACCCTTCATGAGTTTAAAAAAATCTTTTGTTTGACCTTAGTAAACCATATAAAACCAAGGGGACTATTAAAGAAATTAATTATGACAGCCATTTTTCTGTTGCACACAAACAGTTGAAGTAATGGAGACTCATAGTTTTACTGGACAGTGATGTAGTGTGATATTGGCTTGTTCCAATCACAGTGCTCTATCATACTGTTTGTTTTGCATTCACAATCTTATTTTGAAATGTCACCAGCAGTGACAAACACTAGAAAAAATGCAGTGTAATGGGCATCCCGGTGGATTAGTGGTCTAAGGTGCATATACCATCTAAAAGCACCTCACCAGTTCAATTTCAGCTTGGAACTTTTGCTGCATCTCTTCCCCCTTGCTCTCTCCCAACATTAATTTCTATTTTGGATTTTTTTTTTTTATTATTATTTGAGTTTCTGCTTTATTATTGCGATAGTGACAACTGGAGACAGGGGATGACATGCAGCAAGAGGCCAGGCTGGAATTGAATCCGAGCTGCTGCAGAAAGAAGTCAGGCTTGATACATGTTATGCACACAACCAGGTGAGCTACCAGAGCACTGCCTGTCTCAACTGTCATCTATCAAATAAGGGTAAGAACAAAGACGAATATGGTGGGGTAAAAAGTGCACATTTTACCTCTGACATGTAGCAAAATAAGAGTGAGACAAAAGCTTAGTAGTGGCCAATTTGTGTGGTAAAGTATTTTTATGCCTCTGTGTGGCTCATTAAGCAACATGAGGTGAAGCTCGACTTACATTAGCAAAATATAAATAACTAACTTGTCACACATGCATTGCCCTTGTTATATAGGCTACCTGAGAGAAGTGAGGCATTACTTTTGTCCTACTTTCAGTTCTCATAACAGGCTAATCTCATGCATCTTGCTGGAGCATGGCTATAAATGGGTACAATGAAAAAAAAAACAGGCAGGTTTTTATCTTTTAAAATGAGAACCATGTCATTATTTTGTATTTGTCTTTCTCTGCAGTTTACTAGTATTGTAAGTTACAAACACCTTCATGTATGAAGACTATGTGTAGCACAAAGGTGTAATGCCGTGACATTACCCTGCAGATTTTATGTTATTGGTGCTGTGATTTTCAGCCTCAGGGTCAAAGTTCACTGATTTCATCTCCTCCTGCTGAGCCGCCTGCTTACCGTCGCCATCAGCACTCCAGTCATGCTCGGCGCAGTTCGCTGCTCCTCACACAGTCACCTGGTGAAACCAAATCCTGTGTGGCCTCAGACTGAGTGATGACACAGAAGAGGAGACTGAGCCGCTGTAATTTCAGCCTCCCCTATCACATCATCACCAGTTTGTCTGACACTCACTTCTTCTCTATTTGTGTCGACCTCTTTCTTGTCTTCACTCCGCTGAAATTCGACCTGAAAAAGTGTCTGCGAGCATGTATCTATTCGTGTTTCGTGTGTTTGCTCGAATAATTGTTTGAGTGCATCTGTGGTTGCCTGTGTTCTCGTATGGCTGCGCTGAGAAGTTGCGAAGTCAACAAAAAAAAAAAGGGAAACTTCAAAAGCATCTTCTCAGAAAAGTCAACTACTGTGAAAGTCATTGTGTGAGAATAACTCCTCCTCTGCTGCTGCTGTCAACATTGTGGACTTCAAGGGAACACAGCAGGGGCACAGAGAGGAAGCACTTTAATTGGACACAGTCTGAGATTTTCAATTTGCATGGAAACTTGTGCCGGCAGGTACACGTAGATACACACACACACACGAGTACACACACATGCATTTAAGCAAACACACACTGACATACAGGCTGACTGTTGTCACTTCAATGGAGCTGATTAATTCTCATGTTTTGTGATTGTGGCAAAGCTGCAGATCAAGTATTTTTGTCAGTTTTTTTTTTTAGAGCTACAAACTTTTGTGAGGGTTTGTCTTAGATTTGAAGCAGTGCATTTGATTTTTGTTTTTTTCAGACACTGAGTCTTCACAATAAATGACAAATTTAACAATCTTGTGCCAATGCAATTACTATTCCAGTCTCCTAAACTCAAAAGGGTGTCAAAAAGTATTTTCACTTAAGAAAACAGGACAGTATTATAAATAAAGCCACAGACGCACAGAGTGAGAATTTGCATTTTTTTAATATAATACATATAACCCTCGCTTAATTGCAATCTCAGGCGCGATGGTTTGGGAAAAAAAAAAAAAAAATTGAGGAGTTGAGGATTTACTTTGAGGGCAGAAAAAAAAGAGAGGGAACCAATCTCTGAGCAAGAGGGGGATTAAATCTGCAGGCCACAAAAAGAAATGACATACCTCTGGATATAACACACACTGAGCCACAAGCAGGCAGATAAAACATTCAGGAGTGGGCTGTGCTGTCTGACAGTCGGTGACAGTCGCTGCCAGCTCAGAAGAGCGAGAGCCGAAAACTGTTGTACTGTCCTTCAGTCGGAGTAAAGGCTGAGCACAGCCTGATCCAGTTTCGTTCCCTCTGAGCCTTCTCAACAATTGTGTATTGAGTGCATTTATCTTTGTATTTTATTTCTTCAGCACTTTTTCAAAGGACGGTCATGAAGTGCTTTACCAAGGTGGAAATGAATACAAAAAATAACAATGGTACACAAACCAAACAGCAACATAAGCACAGAAGCGAATATCAAAAGAAAAAAAAAACAAGAGAGACCAAGTAAATGAATGAAAGACGCTTATGTAAGTGCAGCTCAAAAGAGTTGGAAAAGGAACAAAATATGTCGTGTCTACATCTGAGCTGACAGAAGTCTGTAATATAATTGGAGGATAGTGCCTGATGAGGTGTCCATTGTTAGAAATCAATGGCAGACCTGATTATGGATATCTCAAAGGGCATTATTTGTGTTTACTTGTTGAAGAAGTGAGAATTAAGACCACTGATTAATATTTTCATGCATTTTGCGTGAAAAATATCACGTTTTTCTCATGCCATGATTCTGTTTCCCACCCCTGCCACAGTCTGTTCATCCTGCTGCTGACTGCAAAAAGTACACAAGTATCTACTTACTTACCACCAGACTGAAGGACAGCTGTTACCCTCAAGCTGTGAGATTTCTCAACTATTCTTACCAATAAAATGTTTAAAGTATTTTTTTTTTAAGTTTTCAAGAATATTTAAAGTATATACATATTCAGATAATTTTATAGTGTTTTTACTCTGATATTTGAGTTTCTAAACCAACTGACTAAGCTGTTTGGATGCACAGTCAGTTTTCCTGCTGGTTTACAAAGGTTTGACCTCCATCAGTCTCTCTGACATACAAGCGAAAATTTTGCATACAGGTCTCTGTCAGCCAAAACAGTGCAAACCAATTCACATAAAAAAAGCATTGTAAGCACATATGAACTCCCACACAGAGCTCATCTCCTGGAGGTGTTTCTCTTGAGCCTTTGATATTGTTAATAATTATTTTTCCTGACACACACATTTTTCTCTGCACTTATGTGCTTGTAATGTCCTTCCTTTAATGATTTTGTTGCTGATGCTGATAATCTTGAGATTAACTTTAATTAAAAAAAGCCTAAATTTAAAGCTCATTGAAGAATAAACATTTATAATGCTGTTAAAGGCTTTCCCCAACAAATTTGACTAAGAGACACAGCCAGTGAATAATGAAATGAGTTTATTTTCTTGTAAATGAAAAACACAAAAATGATCATTTATTTAATTTAATTTGATTTTGATTCAATTTGCTTGAAATAGTTAAGAAAATAATAGGAGTGCAGGAACACTTGCCGATTTAGTGATGCTTTTTTTCTTTTTGCACTTTTTGCACTAAAAATCTATTTAAGGTTTTCTTAACAGTCCAGTGTTTAAGGTTCAGTGGCATTTATCAGTGAGGCTGCAGACTGCAACTCACCAAATATCCCTCTGCTCATCCTTCCCTTCCAAGCTTGAGCATGTAGTGGCTGTGAAACCTGCGGAAAACATGACGGATCCATCCAAAGCTAATATTAGCTTCTTCCATTTGGGTCTAACAACCCTCTGAGCAGGTCTCTCTCTCCAGGAGCCTGGTGGGTGTGCCTGAGAGCAATCAGCAAACTGGCAATACAGCTTTGGCCTAGTGCACTAAAATACTATAATGCTACATACTATTAAAATGTTCTTGAAACACAGATGCTGACCGCTGTCTTCCATTACTTTTACTATGCTATGTTTGGTTTTATTGTGTTTAGTTTGTCCTTTTCATTATATATTTTGTATAAAAAGAAATATGGCTCCTGATATTATACATATGACCAATAATATAAACCTGTTGAATTGAAAAGAAATAAGTCTGCTGTGGAAAAGACCTTGATCATTTGTGTTGGTTACCCTCTGCTCTTTGTGTCTTTTGCAGAGGGCGCAGACCATTCCTCTATTTCATCATTTCTGATGAAATAGAAGAAGTGGAAGCACAGTTATTAGTAACATTTTCTTCTCTGCGTGAGCATTAACTGTAAGTTGTCAAAAGAGTGTTAAATTAACACACCTGAATTAAAGAAAAGGGAGAAGAGCAGCACTGTAGAAACTAAAAAAAGCAGATGACCTTTGGTGGTGTTACAGATCCATGGCAATGGAAGTCATTTAGCTGTATGTTAATTATAATACAAACATGTCCTCCAGCCTCTGTTGATAACCCAGGTATTCCTGACCTGTCCACTTAGAGTCCTCACTTGGATAAACTTGGCTAATTAAATCACAAACCTTATTTGTTTGTAAAACTAAATGCTGTGACATACATGTATATTTGTCATGGATATTGATATGTGTTTTTTTTTCTTTTTTTGAAAACTTTATATTTGCATGCTTCCTAAAAGAATGTGCTGTTGAGAGCAGTGTTAATATTAATCTTGTTGACAACTGGTGTAAAGGCCGTGTTAACTCAAACGGCAGGTGACACATTAATGTTTTAATTAGCAGGTGAGAAATACTGCAGTTGTTATTAGGGACATGTGACTGGTGCACATCCTAGCAACAGATACAGCTGTTAACCCGCTGAACCCTTTTGCATTTTTCTAACTTTATTCACTGGTTTTTGGCTTAATTCTCACTGTACATTTCTTAATCAGTGAAACTGTCATTTTCATCATGAAGAAAATAGTTTCCTGAAATAATCTGATCTCCATGTCCCATGACTAGCTTTTTCTAGAGCTCTGAGCTGCATTTCAGAATCTGCGCTTGGGATGGTTTTTTTTTAGCAATGACCAAAATGTCATGAATTTGATGCATTATGTCTCTATGGTTTGGTTCATATCTGTTTGCACCTCACATGTAAAGAAAGGTCTTTACTTATTAATCAAGGGCAGTATAATAAATTATAACCATCAGAAACTACAAAAAACAGTCACTATCTTGCTGTCGCAGTGAGCAGAACAGTCTAGTTCTTAGTTAAAAATAGATGTGTGGAATTGCCATGAAGGCCAAGTCTCGAAGAGCTGACAAGGGGGCTGTTTTGAGCCAAGACTACTTAACAAGCGCGGAGCTGCCAGCTCTCAATCATCTGGCATAAGATTCATACTTTCAGTGTCAGTCTGAGGCTCTTATGCCTCTTCAATAAATGTGACAGGCTCTGGTTTCATTTGGTAAAATATGAAATTGATGTTGGCATCCTGAACCAAAAGAAACCAATCTTCATCTATTGTCTGTGTGTTTTTTTTTGCTTGTCTCAGTCTCATGCATTATGAGACTTATCTGCAACAGGAATGTAAATGTGACTAAAAACAGGTTTACATTTCACACCTTTCACATCAAGAATTAGGTGCCAATCATAGGCATATATAAATTTATCTGCATCAAACAAGCATAAAAATACAGCTAATATTGAGTTCTGTTTTGCTATGACAAATAGCAAATGACTCCCCAAAGACTCTTTTCCATCCAGTGTCAGCCTGCTAATTTTATTTTTAAAATTAGTCATAATTGTCTATATGTATGGAATCATATGTGTGAATATGGACGTCTGTTAGAGAGACAGGAAGCGAGAAAATGAACTGGAGAGGCAGGATGTGTTTTTAATGTAGCATAACTGTTCCTGAGGTTGCATTTGCTTTATTCATTTCACATGCAAATTAGTTCCATCATCATGCCACTGCGCAGTTTAAATTACATTCACCCGATTAGTGTCATTACATTTAAATCTTTATCTCCCATGATCTGCTCCAGCTACTTATTCACTCATGCTCTGATCAAACCAAGTACCTGAAGTCCCTGAGAGTAAGAAAATATATTCTTTAGCCCTCTGGGTAACACTTGACCCCCATCTTTATGGTACTTATGAGCAGTATAGATGCTTAAAATGCTTGGAGTACACTTCAATGTATTTATACACAGATGGAGCAACTTTTTAAATAAATTACACTTGTATTTGCATAGACAGCATTTAAACATGCTTAATAAATGATGACAATGAGAGAATGATAACATTTTGCTTAGTGAAAATAAATAAAATATGTGAAAGACATTTTGCAATTAAAAAATTATATTTGCAAATTATTCTTGCAGATACATTTTCATATTCAAATCACAAATTATTATTTTTTTCAAATTATTAATGAATCTTAATTTTTCTCATTTGGAGATCTCCCTTACTTTCTCCAACAACTGGGCAAACTCCATCTTCTGATGAAGGCAATAACATGTGCATTAGAGGCCTGGCTAAAAAAGAGGGAACATTGAGGTTGATTTTTTTGACAAACCAAAATGTACATTCAAGCTCATAATTCTAAACATCTATGAATAATAAGGACATGAGTATACGCAGTTATTTAATTCCTTATAACTTACTGAAAATTGTGTATGTTTACATAATATTACATGTTATTTGTGATACATTGTGTGCTTTTATCGACTGTTTGCAGTTACACATGATAATAGATAAGATGTCATTGAAAATAAATTATTTAACACTTAGAATTGCTCTAATTACTTCTTACATCTTTATTATGACATGTTATGAACAAGACATTAATTATCTAAATGTTTTAAATAAATTACAAACAGTCAACTTTGTTAATGTATCATAGTTAATGTGGTTACAAACATTTAAAAGCCATTGTTTTTTGAAATAAGGAATAGTTCCTTTGGGAGCCTGCATTGCATTAATGTAACATACAAGCTTAGAGATGTAATTTAGCCTGCTGCCGCCCTGCTAGCTTAACCTAGTTTAGTCTACCAGTTAATGTCACAGCCAACCCAACCTAATTATCTTTGCTATCAATCAATAAATCAGGTTTATTTGTCACATCTAATCACATAAGGTAGGATGGCTTGTGTTCAGTACAGACACTGGAACAAAACAGAGTGACATTGAAGCTCTGCAGGCCTAACCCTACTGTATGATGGCTGAGACCCTAACAGCTACGAAACAACTAAGTTAATTTAATCTTGGAGACATACACAATCAGTCTCATCCTCCACAAACAATCTGTCAGAGGCTGAAGTTTGTCTCAATTTTTTTGATTTTCTAACAGTTATATATGATTAAATTTGTTGATAAATACAAACATACATAGAATTTAATTTACACTCAATTGTTACATTCTCTAACTTGCTTGCTCCAATTATCTTTCCATACCTCACCATCTGCACCCAGATTTTTTTACTCGTAAGTCCTGACTAAAAATATACAGCCTGAACATGAAAGCACCTTGGTTAACATTTTAGCCCCCTTTGTTTTGTGCTGACAAATAATCAGTGACAGACCCTTCTCCTGGTGCTGGCGTTGCACTAAAAAGAAGTGAAATGAAGTGTGGAGACACCTGAGATTACTTCAGTGGCCAGCTTAGTAGATCTTTAATTAGAAGAGAGAAAGAACGTTTTCATGTTTAATTAAGTTAAGAAATGAATGTTTCCTTTTATCATTTAGAAGCTGGATGTTTTCCCTTGGCAATTAAACTCCTGTGACAGATGTTCAGACCCCGTTCCCATTTCTAGAAACTTAACTTTAAAGTGTTTTAATCCTCACAACTCAAATCTTTTGACATAAACTGACGCACCCCCCTCTGTCACTTTGTCTGTCCTGCAACTGGAGGTTGTTCAAACTGTGTGTGTCACTCCCTAAAAGATGACTTCTCAACTTAAACATCAAATCCTCACCTCAGAGGCCCCGCATCCAGGCAAATTTTATCTTGCAATGACCATTTGAAGTGTGTGACATTTCAAAAGCATTATAAGTGTCAAACATTAAGAATGGGGTTCAATATTTAGCAGCAGTTCACGTGTGTAATTGCCTAAATGGGCAGGCACCAGACAATTTGCAAAGGTTAGATACGGTTCATTTGAATCAAAATTTTTCAATGGGTGGTAGCTTCAGTTTAGAAAGGCTCCAGATGAAGTAAGATACTTTGAATCCATTAAACTTTTTAAGAACATGTGAAAAATTATCAGTAGAATGCAAATAAACCAAACCCTCCTCCACCCATGTAATTTATTGCGTAGCAACCTCACTACTTGCTAGTTTGTTAACACCGTAGCATCCCCTTTTTCACAATTAGCATCTGTGCAAACCAGACCGTACTTTAATTGCATTATTGGCACACTCAAGTACCAATGTTTAACAACAGGAAAGCCTTATTGATCAAAGTGTGGGAGGTTTTATCTTCAGTCAGCAACCCTGATCCTCCTGAACACACACACATACACACGGTTGGTATGTAAACTCATACATACTTGTTCTTCTCTTTGATTCTTTTGGTATGTTTGTGCTGTTACTATTACTTTTAATGTTTAAACCACCAAATAACCAAGAAAAATTGCTTGTATGTGTAAACTTACTTGGCAGTAAAGGTTTTTCTGATCTTTCTGACAGTGCAGAGTACATATCTTTTGTTATTCTTTTGTCTCAGTTTTATTATAAATCAAGGTTTCACTGAGTCCAGGCTTACTGCTTCTGCTACATTTCCCAGGAAGAATGACAGTCTTGAGTCCTATGTGGCTCTGAAATGGAATCAGCTTTCCACACTGTAGCTCTATGTTATTATTAATTCACCATATAGGCTACATGCTGAGTGTTTACTCAACAACCACTTTCCTCAGCAACACAAAACAGGCTTTTCAGCATTATGAATAACCAAGTTGTTTATAAAAAAAAAAAAAAAAAGGATTAAAAGCCTGATTTAGTTCAGTATCACATCCAATCTCAAGTATCTCAAAATACAGACAGCCTTGCCTGTGGCTTTGCTCTACAAGATATGCAGTGCTATAAAAATAGAATAAGACCTGTTTAGCCTTGTTTGACAATGTAGTGGGAAGAAGAATATTGGGAGCAGCTAAGGCCGAGCAGAAACAGGCTGAGGTTATCTGCATGTGATTGAAATCATTTCTTTCCATCAAATTTTCATGAAATAGTCCACATACCCAGGCCCATAAATGACAATGATGCAATGAATGGCTGTACAATGTAGAAAATGCCATTGGCCTCGCATTTATACCGCATGAATATTTCTTACAAGAGGTAAATAAATCGGAAACTCACTAGAGCAGCAGTGAGTGCTGAGTTCTGCAAAGTGCAGCTTGTGTTATTGTATTTTGCATGAAAATGGCTGTTTAAAATAATCAGCATAGCTGTTGCTTGTAAATCATGGCCGTTCTTTACAGCCCGGGAGGAAGAAACAATAAATTTTAATGTCAATTTATTTTACAGCAGGACAGCAAGTCTTATCTGCTGATTATGTTTCTCAGTGGATGAATCTTTGTCTTCAAGAGTGGGTCTGTAGACATGAACCCAAAGACCAAAAACATTCAAATTTAAGACAAAACTATGTTTATTTTTATACTATGGCTCTATAGAGGTATGATTTTTATTTGGATTACGCTGCAAATTAACAAGACAGTCAATTTAGGGGTGAAAACAGGTTTCAAATCTGTTTTGAATTCAAGTGGTTAGATTACCTGCTCATTAAATTTCTTTTTACCATGAATAACATGCTGGACTCTTATGTAAAAGGTTTACATAGTAGCTGCGTTGTTACAGAATCATCTGAAGGCCCACCACCTTTTATTTTACTGTTTTATCATGTTATAATGTGAATATTAGCAGAAGATGCAGTTTTATTATGATATGTTGCTGAACTTTTTTTTTGTTTAAAGTTCTCACAATGTTATGAGAAATGCAAAGGTTCATTGCCTGCAGATCAAAAAGTTTCCCATCTCTCTGATGAAATAAGACTCAAGACAGATATAACCAAACAAAAAAAATGAATTATACAGGTGAATTGTATTCTGTAATGTTTTTTCTAATAAACTGCAGCTGCTGTAGCTACACTGAAAATCACGGTTGGTTTGCCCCTTGCCTCTTCCTCTAAACATCCTAAGAACCATTTGCTCTCTCACAGAATCCTAATTTGCAACTCATTTATTTGTTTTGGAAAAAAATTGAAGTCACTTTGGACTTGGGTACCACTAAAATGAATATGTTTCCTGTAATTTAGAATTCCCTTATTTTAAAAATGAAAATATTTTTGCCTACTGTAGATACAAGCCTAGAGTATTGAATCCCAGGAGAGATGCACATAGCCATTGATTCGATTACTTTTGTTAGATGGAAGCAATATTTGTACTTATTAGAGTCCAAAGACATTGATTTGGTGAAGGTGTCAGTGGAAAATAGTTGGATCATTTATTGTGTGTGTATCGCTGATGTCTTTATGAGTCTGTTACTGTGTTCTCCAGGAGATATTGTAACGTTCATTGTTATCTTGCAAACAAAAACATTGTTTCTGTTATATTGTGTCTTGTATTTATGCAGAGAGTTGCACTAGATTTAAGGTTTTTTGATATACACACAAAATGTATATTATTGATCACTAATGTGCTTTTTCTGGTCTTTTAATGTTGTTTCAAATATAGAAAACATTGGTAATCTTAAGGAAGGCTAAAGACTTTAACACATGGTTGTTGTTATATTTACTTAAATGTACTGAATTTCATATGTCCAGTTTATTTTCATATCACATTTTCAAGAAAACAATTGAAATATGGATGTGGAAAAAAACATGCGAATGTTGTAGAAAGTGAAAACACTCTTTTGATTTTTCTCACACTTCTTAAGGTGTGATTTCATAACTGTATTCATCTTTTTCGGAGATTTTCTTGCCGAGCATTTCTAATTAGCTCACCATGGTAATCCCTGCATAAGCCAGCAGGTTATCTCCTCTCCAAAGTCTGCTCATCAGTTGTGACACCTAGCATCAGGTTTCCCTCTATACCTGGCTAACGGCACCCTATGGATCTCTATCTAGGCCAGTGTCTTACTGTTTAGCCCACACATTATTCTTTCCAACACACACTCACATTTATCTATCCTGTTTGTTGGAAAGCCTGAGGTATTTTTGGTTTATCTCCTGTGGTGTGAAAACGCATTGACTCCTGTGTTGTTTTGATGATTGTAAACACAAGTTGAGGTGTGTGCATGCGTGCACATGTGTGTGACTTGCTAAGAATAAAACATCAGCATTCCTCTTGGGGTCCTTTTTTTTTATCATAACCTGACAAACATGTCAACAAACAAATCAACAACATTAAAAAACACATTTTTCTGCACTTTGGCTGTTCTGTGTGAGATTATTTCTTCCCCAGCACCAATTTCCTGCAAAATTTTTCCTTCACTGATGCAAAGTAGCTCACAGCCCTTTTAGTTTTCACTCAAAATGTTTTTTTTCTCTTTCTGTCTTAAAGTTGATCAGTTGATGGTAAGATATAGATATAGATTCTTCCTCCACACTTCTACTGCTTGTGGATTGGTGAAGATACTCCCTCCATTCCTCCCTCCACTTCATTGATGAGGACATGTATTCCTCAGTAAAGGATGCTCATGGCAAGACATGAGAGGAAATATTAGGTTAAGAGAAGAAAGTAAGTCTTATCTTTCTTTTGGTTGGAATTCTTTCTATTTAATAAAAAAGGATATAACACCTGTAGTTCTTTAGTGCCTTAACATTAAAAAGTGTTAAGAAAACATGTCCCTCTCTCTCTTTTTACCAGAGATTGATGATTGTGTTTACACATAAAAACAAAGATTATAAATTATGCAGTACAAATCTCAATACTCATTACAAAAATATGAATTAATCTGCAAAGTAAATAAAATCATTATTGTGCCACACTTTCATCAATTAATGCAATAATAATCCTTGCGGCTGGTACTTCTTCTATGCTGACTAAACTTAAACTCTGATACAAATGGAGCACTGAACAAATAAATGTAGGAGGACTTTGTATGGGTAAAGTCATTTTTAGCTTTTATAATGGAAATCTTTTTAGTTTATCAGTCAAACATTACTTAAAGGGAAACGCTTTGGTGCGGGAAAGGCTGACGGGCCAACAGGGAAGGGGCTCTCTAAACTTCTTCAAGTGTCAGTGAAAGTTTATGCACAGAGATGATAAAAGTAAGTTTGAAAATTTGACTTTACATGTTAGAGATAGAATAGGAAATCCTTTGATATTATTTAATGTAACTTTATTATTGTGGCCTATTCATTATTTGATGGATACCACATGATTGCACAAGTTTTTTCTTACTTTAAACTTTTTTTTGTAAATACATCAATTTGATTGAACTACGTATCTCTGTTGTTGCAATACAGCTTTCAGCCACTGATGGCAGCACTGAACACAATGTAGAGTGAGGCATTCTTTGTCTACAGGTGTAGAGACATCTTGGACTGATTGAATGTGATTGTTGACTTCAATGTTCCATCACTTTCACAGTATTGATGCAAGTTTGTTTTTCATACCATTTATTTTGGAGGACAGCTAAAATGTGTGTTTTAACTCAGGTGAGTTTGCTCTCCAAACTTGTAATTTTTTTTTTCGTAGTATTAATTTAGTTAACCACCAAGTGTATGAAGTATTAGCAGACTCAGGTCACGCTAACATTATCGTTATCTGTTAGCTTTATTGTAGCGGTAAATGACTTTGGCAGGGGTGACAGTAGTAAAATCAAAATCACTGTTTCTCTTACCTTAAAACACATCTTACCTAAATTGGCTGACTTATTTGTTTTAGATTTCCAATAAGACTAACTAGTTCAATACAATATGATGTAATATACAATTGTAATTTTTGACTGACAGGCAAACTGTTTTCCAAACTTCGTAAACAAACAAGCGAGTGCTAGCTAGCTAACTTTTACGTACTTATGATGCTATTTAGCTAAGTTGCTTGTCTATATGACCAAAATCAGGAATTCGCAAACAGTGGCAAATAATATTAGTAATAAAGATAGTTTGCTCATTCACGTTCAGTTTTGAAACAGCATAAGTAACCCAACACAGCACTGGAATGCAGTGTATTTATTAAGTGGTCTTCATCATCTGCTGTATTTGACTACTCTCTTGGGTTGTAATGTTTAAATTACATCCCTAGTTTATGAAAAGGCGTAGTATTTGCTCACCCCTTTTAAAATGTTTCATAACATGCGTCATAAAATCAGATGAGATTGTATCAACTTGTCATATATCACTATAAACTGAAAAGATTATTTTTGTTAATAATATAATTTAATTAAGTCAATAAACAAATCCTTAGTGACAAGTGAGGTAGTATTGTATTGCATTAGGTTAAGATTTCATCTCCTAATGTTGATTTTGTCACTTGTTTTTTATGTTGTTTTTTCTCCAGTAAAACATTTTTCATCAACTACAAACAACCTTCTAGAGAAAGAGATTAATCGTATTGCCTATAAAATGTAAAAAAAAAAAAGGAAAAAAAAGACCAAAACATTGGAAACTGTAAATTTCTTCAGTCTTTCTTGATGTCTTTAAATTGCTTATACTGTTGAACTAAAGGTTAAAACTCTAATTAGTCAGATAACTGTCAAGAGTGTCCCAGAAAAGCATAAAATCATCATGTTTTGGAAGTGGGAACCTAAGAAATTTTGGGTGTTTTCACAGACAAAAATGAATTAACAACTTAATTTAGTTGTCAGTTAATATTCTCTTGATTGACTCATCAATTAATCAACTGATCTTAAATGCTCCACCCTAGCCTTACATGAATAATGGATGTTAATAAATGATAGTTTTAATAAAACTGAGAGTATTTAAAAGCCAAACACTTGGTGGCTCAAACTTTTGCAATGTGGGGATTTTTTTTCTGTTTATAATCATTTAAATTATTTATCTGTGTTAAGGGTTTTTTTTTGGTGGGACTGAACAAGATGTCGCCATTTAGAAACACAAGTTTATATGACAGTGAATTAGCTAAAAAATGTATTTGTTAAAAAAAATGTTTTGGATGTTGGTACCAACTCGTCTCCTGACGAATTCTCAACACAGCCTCATGTTCTCTATGAGTAAAATTTGATGCTGATTCTATGAGCAGCATGGAGAGACGGCAGCCACTAGAGGCTGCACTAGCAAGGACACTGGTACACAGATCAATAATGAGAGAGAAGGACTGAGGAATCAAAGAAATCAAAGGAGAAATGGCAAAAAAGATGGTGAGATATCAGACACTTCAGAGCAGCAAGAATGAGTGACAGAGATAGTAGGAGTGAGAAATACAACCTGAGAGAGAGAGCATCTGAGCTCACTAGAGAGAGAAAGAGAGAGAGAGAGAGAGAGAGCAAGGGAGGGAGAGAGAGAGAGAGAGAAAGAGAGAGGGAGGGAGGGGGAGTGGAGCAGCACTCAACCACGTTGCCTATCCTCAGCTTTCCCTCTGCAGCTGTGCGAGGCAGAGTGAGCGGCGGGGAGGAGAGAGCACATCTGAGTCTCGTGGAAAACAGCAGGACCACGTACCACTTGGCCAAGAGATCGATGCACTTACGCCACACAGGAAGGGTGAGCAGCCCGTAGGACGTCCGTGTACTGCCAGAGAGAGAGCGAGTGAGTAGCCAAAGGGACAGAGAGAGTGAGGGGAGCGAGAGGAGAGAAGATTACCCAGGGCCAATTTGAATGCTTTCAGCTGGCCACTCAGAGCAGGTGAGTTAACTTGTGCCTGTATGGAACGGGGGATGGATGTTTGGCAGGTGCATTGTGATAAAAGTGTGCATGTATGCAAGTCCTGTATCTCCACTGATGCACAGTTATATAGTTATATGCCTTTGTGTTAGTGATGTATGTCCTGTTTTCTTTTCTGTTGGAGTTTGTGCATCACTTGCAAGACACTGTGCATTTATAGTCACAGGCAGGTGATTAACTGGGGAACCTTAGCATCAATCAACCTGTTGTCATGCTGAGCGGAGAGCAACACAACAATAGCTGCTTAATGACTCCCTCATGCTGGTTTGTGTGTTTATGTGCATGTGTGTGTGGGTTCTTTTGTTGTTTAAATGCAAATGTGTGTGTTTTTGTTGTAACAGGTGAACTGTGCCTAAATTACAGCCACATGGAAAATTATTAATAGTCATTATAAAAGCTTGCCTTGAGAAAATTAATTGGAGTAGTTGATTCTGTAACATGATAATTTGTCACAACTGTCATGGAAAGGATATTTGATTAAAACCAGTGCTTTTGTATTTAGATAGACAACTTCTTGCACCAGTTGAAGGATTTTATTCTTTTTGACATTCTTTTGCTTAGTTTGTATGAATATTTGAAATTGATTTTATGATCATTCAGCTTATTTAATAGACTGCGGATGTTGAAGAGAAACAATATGGACTTGTCATTTTGTTCTCGTAATGTGATAAAAAATAACCCTTCACATTTCTAGCTTAGGTATGATGTGGTGCTTTTAAATTTGTTCAGTGGACTGTGTACATAGTTGTCATAGTTTTCAAAGTTGTCTCCATCAGATGAATCAACATTCATTAAAAAATGGTAAATGATTGTGTTTTTGATCATTGATAGTTGTCATTGTCCAGTATTTAAAAAACTTGTTGACTGTTGGTTTTTAAGTTCAATTTACTATCTGTGCTTCATAGATAATTCAGTGTGTTTCAGCTGAAGTGACTTATTATTATTAACTATGGTGACATTTAGAAATTCCCTCTATGTGTGCATCATTTCTGCATGTATTCTCATGCTGTACCTGGTTTGGTAATAGCATGCCATGGTCGATATGTTCCATCATCCATCTGTATGTGTCTCTGTTTTTCAGCCTCTGTTCCTCTCCCTTTCCCATAACTGCCCCCTCCTGCTTCTCTCTTTCCCCTCATGTCATCCTGTGAAGGTTATTGCCATATATTGAGTCGGTTTAATTTGTCAAAGTCAGCCAGGCATATTGTCCACGGTCACAGCAGGGGGACAGGTTGGGGGATCCAGTGTTAGGAATTGACATCATACTGGAAGCTGACAGTGACAGAAAAAGGCAGACGTAGGGAAAAGAAGAAACACAAGCAGAGAGAAAAGCACCAGTTCAGTTTCTAAGCTGCGCAGTTAATTTCTGAGACAGTTTTTTTCCTTTTTCTGTGTGTGTGTTTGTGTATGTGTGAGTGTGTGTTTCTGTGTAGGCTGTGAGTGGGGAGGCTTGAGGTTATCGGTCTCTGGATTTATCATATCTCGCTCAGAGCTTGGCATTCCCTCTCTCCCATGTGGGTCCTGTGTCATTAAGCTGAGACACTGAATCTGAGAGATCACTTTCCCTCCTGCATCTCTCTTTCTCTTCCTGGATTCACCGGACTCTCTCTGTCTTTGTCTTTACCTTCCGCTGGCTCTTTATCTGTTCATCACTCACTCTGTCTCTCTTTCTCACGCACACACATAACCTGTACATATGCAGAAACATGCACAGAAGACATTCACGTAAGTATGACTGTATTTGTGAAAAACTGCCGCTCATAAAACATGTATTCCTTATTGAATTTAGAGTGAGAGTGAGCAAGAATCATGTGATGGAAATTCAAATTAAATACAGATTACTGTACTGTGGCTCTAATATGATATTTTTACCATCCGCAATGGTAAAAAGAGGCGTCCTGTCCATTTAAGAAAATTGCATGCGAATGTGGACGATTTCTCTGGGACGTGCATTACTATTTAACTGCATACACCAGTTTTATGAAAATGCGATAGTGGTGACATCTTACTAACTAGGAAAAATGCAAAATTATTCAATAGCTTACTCTCATTGTTTGTAGTTTCCTGTTTGCATTTGTTGCAGTTCAGTTTGGATAAAAGCCTAAGTGTAGTGGTTAAATTACAAATGCAAATTGTTTCTATAAATTGCTTAAGGAGCAGGTGGTAATTGTTAAATTTTTCTCATATTCCCACTGTGTTGGGATTATCTTTTATATTTTTTTCCCTTCCTCTCTTTCCAAATCACTCACATTTATTGGAGTGCCAATGGGCAGCCGAACAAGATTGCAATCGTCCATGTTGTGATTAATAATTTACATACTTCTTTCTGTGGGAATTTTATTTTTCTCTGCGACAGTGTTAATTGTGTTAGCTAAGCTACCACCATTACTTATCGTTAGGGAGACATTTAAATGTGGACATATCCAGCTCTCATTAGCGGCTGAATCATCCATCAGATACTGCACAGATTTAAGCACAGAAGCTAAGGAGAAACTGCAGGCGGAGGTTAGAAATCTTTAAGTGTTTGTTCTTCTTTCAATTGTAATTCAAACCCTCATCACACAAGCAGATTGTTTCTTTCTTTACAAATTAGATAAGCGCTATAGTGCTTTAGATACAAATCCGTACAACTATTATGTATTAAAGAAGGGGGCAAAATTTATTTTGTGAGATTTTTAAATAATTCTGTAGATTCCTAATTGCCTTCCTTATTTACTAAAATAAGAAAATTATGTATTGGTAAAATTATTAATTATGAATTCAATGATTTTAGAGTCAAAAGTTTATTCTTTTCAAAGCTTTTTTAAAAACCTCTTACCATGTGACCTGATGGAGGTTTCTGCATGATATCCTGCGTATAAACCCCCAAGGTTTCCTCTGTGCCATTCTTCTTTGTGACTGAGAACTAAAGGTATGTGTGTCTGTTTGACCAGGGGAAGGGGCTACTCTCACACACACACCAAGCAAACGGCGGGCCACAGTGGACAATATGAGCATACGCCTAAGCTGAAGTCACTCAAAATCTGACTTCCCGCAGGGTTCTTTGTGCTATAGAACTTAACCACTGTGCAAAAAACGGAAGTAATATTTTATTTCTCTTATTCACTGCTTTGTTCAAAATGATGCCGCTTCCTCTCTTTCACTCTCTTGCTTGCTCTCTCTTTCTCTGTCCCTTTGTAAAGAGGGTAAAGAGGTGCCATCTTTGAATGGTGTTTTTACAAACAGCAACTGACAAATGCTGCATAATATTTTACTGAATTAAGGCTTAAATTTTAAGAAGGGGGGGTGTCAGTGCTGTTACCTATAACTGCTTTTTTCCTAAGACTGAGTGGAAGTTTCCTTTAAAAATCTTGGAAGAGAACACAGATGAAGTCGACCTTAAATGTTAAAACACCACTGCTTAGTGCCGACATTTTCAACTTCTCCTTGCTCAATTCATACATAACACATATTTAGTGCAGTATTTAAAATTCTTAAAAAGATCAGTGAACAGAACATTTTCCTGCTCATGCTTGGTTCATCTTTTCAGTAAGTATCTCAGCCACCTCAGGTGCTATCATCTCAGTCCGTGTGATGAATCCTGTATGGGCTGCTCTGATTTATGTTTAAAGATCGAGGAGCCAGACATGAGCATCTGCCTGAACAAAGTGTGTGAACTATTACCTTTCTTTTTTTATTTTTGTCTTTCTTTCTTGCTTTATGTTAAGATGTCTTCGTTTCTGCTTTCCTCAAACCATGCTCTCGTACCATTTTCCCATTTAGCAATGTCATGCACAAATGCATGCCGACCAAATTTGCATACCAAATTTTTATGAACAAGTAATTGTGACCAAACATTTCATGGTTTTTCCACATCAATACAATAATAATGAGTCCTTTCTGTAATACTAACTTTCCTAAATTAATATTTTCATGTTTTACATGATTGCCCGAACAATATTTTTGTCTACTGTGTCATATTAGGCAAATATATAGTCATAAATTCTCACTGTGACTTGGCCCACATGACAGACTTCATGTTGGTACCTGACTAATCACAGCTTGCCGTCTTTCCGCTGAGTGATGTCACCAGTGAGGAAATTTTAGGAACAGACTTCTGCCAACAAGAATGTGTATGAACAATGACCTCCTAAGCAGTGTGATTGTGTGTAATACTGGCTACCTTGAGTTCAGAAAAGCCTAAAAAAAAAGAGAGGAAAAGTGACTGTGACCCTTCCTCTTTGTTTATAGTTTCACTTCACAGCACCACAACATGTTTCTGTTTTGTGGGGATGTTATGATGTGTCACAAATGGGTGGTTGGTTGTTTTCCACTTTGATACAATACAGTACACTGGATAAAATGATCAATTGTAAGGCCCCATGCTCGTTTTTGTTCCCCAATGCCTGACGCCTGTCAGGTTGAACAATTATTGAGCTGACATTGTTTAGTCTGATTTTGGCTACTGAAGCCTTTGTGGTTTTATTTGTATGTTGAAAGGTGGTTTTATTGTGCACTAAGTTGAGACTTTTAATGAATCCACCGCAGGAGACAATTCCCACAGTGAACATCACACATTACTGTTGATCTCTCGACCACAAAGCACTTTATTAACAGAAGACGGATGAATGTGCCAATTATGCTGATCTTATCAAGACACTTGTCTGTTTGACTGCTTGCTCATTGTGTGAATGTCTCTTTGCTTTTTAATAAAGAAATACAGATAAAGAAGAGCAGCTGCACTGTATGGCTGATGGAACAGCAAGTTTGCTGGTTGTTAATGCTTGATCAGGCGGGACCTGCTAAATTTCACATACGCAGCCGTAAACAGCATAGAGTGACAGTGCTGAGAGGGGAAAAAACAGGAATCGATGGCAGGATGTCCAAGAAAGCAGGTCTCTGCTATAATCCGGAGCACTGATGAAGGACATTTGTGTTTTTCAGACTGCTTTGATGCTGTCTGATTTAACCACTCCATTGATCTTGCTGTAAAAAATGTCCGAAAGTGCTCCAAAAAAGATGTGTGCTGTATATCACAAGTGATTTGTAGACAGGAACTTGGATTGTTTTTTTTAAGCCTCTGTGGAGCTTTGTTTTACTATGCGTTTAACAGTGAGTGGAGAGAGAGATCATGATAAAACTCAAAGAATCATAATATGTGGGGGAGAAATCAGAACTCCCCACTTGATGTAATGAAGGAAATGTGTGTGAGATCAGAGAGCTTTACAGTCATTTGAACTGTTGTCTTCTCCTTTTCATCCCATACATCTTAAGTAAATTTTCCACATGGGATGACATACTCGAACTGATCTTAGCCTCTGATTTATATCACATCAGAGAACCGCCGAGACATATTCACCTTGGTCTTTATTTCAATTCGGCGGAAATCGCAGGAATCTAAATTGGTTTTTTTTTTGCCACTGTGCTTCAAACAGAATCCAGAGAGTTCAGAGTTCAAGCGAGTGTTCTTGTTGGATAAGTACTGTATCCCCATTTCCAGTACCCATGGCGTGTGGTGTTGCATTGAGAAGTACCTTCCACAGCCAGCATGTGCTATATCTTTTTTACAGGCTCCCGCCTTATGAATCTTGTGGGAATACACCTGAAAGGTTTTTATTTTTATCCCAAACAGTCCAGTCCTCCCCAGTGTTTAGAGAAGCTGGGAAGGCCATGTTAATGATCCTCATTAGCCAAAGAGCTTGAATCCGAACCGGAATTCTTCCACTTCAACAGCTACTTAACATTTAGTGTTCCTCTCCCTTCCCTGTCTGTCTTTCATGCTCTCTATCTTTCTCACATCCTTTCTGTTCTCGGTCTCCCTTCTTCTGTGCCCCCCCTCAAAAAAAAAATGTTTTTCTCCTTCTTCATCTCCCTCCTTCTCTGTTGCTCTCTCCTCCTTCTCCCACCTGAGTGTCTTCACTGGGAAAAAGTCTGAAAAGGTCTTCCATCTCTTTCAACCTCTTCTTCAGATGTATTTTTTCAAGATATTTACTGCACAGTGTAGGTCCCTGGATACTGCTGTGTACCTGTGTGTTTCGAACAGGCCCGTGTGTGTGTGCGTGATCATCTATGTGCACATTGCTGCGTTCATGTCCTGCAAGAAAAGGAAGTCTTCCAGATGACCTCTGATACTAGTTGCTTTTTCTTCCCTACTGTGAAGTAAAAAGCTTAAAGTTCAGGCGTGAGCCCCCTCCAGGCAGCCTGTGAAGGATGTTCAGATATACAAACATATCGGCTCAAGAGACACCTTTCGCTGAAGGGTAAATATGCTCTGGCTCTGTTTATACAACAACTGTGCAGCAGTTAGAGGCAGACGTTGTTTGATACCTGGCTGACTAGGGATTATCTGAAGCTGCACGGTCCAGGCTGCTACACTGCATCATTTTGATACTTATCTAAATGTTCCGTCTTTACGCAACCTTTATTTAGGTAGGGAAGTCACACTGTGTACTAAGTGAAAAAATGTGCCCCCTAAAATGTGCCCTGAATACATGAATTATCCTGAAGCACAGGTTCATTCTGTTCTGTTAAAATGTGTCTAATTTGCATTTTTTAGAAAAAAAGTTTTCAATTGCAGTGCTTCACTGATGGAGGAAAAGGTTAGAGAATTATAATTCTGCACAAGGGTTTTTGTGTATTAATGGATGTTAGTTGAATTAAGTAGCTTGTTTTTGGAGCAAATCTAGTTTGCACTTTTACTGTAGATACTCATTTGATGAAGGAGTAACTGCAGTAAAAATGATAGATCTGAGAGGATGAATTTCCTTTAGTTGAGTATTTTCCAAATTTGCTCTTCTCCTCCCCTCTACTCTTCATCATCTTCTCTTCTTTCCTCCCAGTTAAAGACAAATGGCAGACAAGGGTAAAATAATAGTTTATTACTTCAGCAGCCAAATGGTCTGATTAGACTATTAATCAGTGTAAGAGTTCTGACATTAGCATGAAATAAATATATATTCGCTTTTAATTTAGAGGGTTCACACCATGCTGTCTGCTCCTCTCCTAATTAACCTATCAAACTGGCAACCAAAACCAGACAAACTGTGCTAATAAACTGTCAATTCAGAGTATGCAGTTTTAAGCTGATGGAATTGCATGAAAATATTACTCAAAGTTTAAAATCTAAGAGATTTTTTTGCATTTTGTGTTTTATGAGTGAGCAAAGACATCTTTCTGATCTTTGGATTACACCATCCAAAGTCAGAGTGGAAAAATGAAGAGGCAAACACTGAGTTAAAAGTCTTGCAGCAAAAACTGTTAATGAGTCTTCTGGTCTTAAAGTGTTAAAATCTTTTGGCACAAGTCAAGGAGTCAAGGAACCAAGCCCTGTCAAGTTAAGTCTTCTTAAAGAAAATGCAAAACAGCTGCAAGACTTTTGGGTCTAAATGATCATGCATTAATTATTTTCCTTCCAAACTGTGTTCATTATTCAACATGAAAGCTAATTGTTGACCTTGGTAAAAGTAGTTTACTTACTTGCTCATGAAAAAGCCATTTAGTGGGCCTTGAGTCAAAACCTTTGTGTCACAGTGTTAATAGTATTATTTTATATTGTCAACACTGGGTTGTTACAGTATATAAGCCTTATAATGAAACATTTAAGTTGTTTGACTATGAAAGCCTTCCAAAATTTGACTGCTGCACTGTGTTCGTTATGATTGAGGTGATGCTGTCTACAAAAGCAAACTTTTAGCCTACATCTATGAACAGACTGAATGAGGTTTTGTTTCATGAAATTAGAAAGTAAGCTAAATCATACAAAAATACTGACTCTGATAAATGACATAAACAGATATCCTGTCAGATTCTGGCAGACTATTTTCAGGTTCTCTGCACTACACACAAGGCACAAAGAACACCATGTAAGAACACACCCTACAACATTATAAAAAGCTACAGTACACAGGCAGCTTTATCCAATAAATTCCTTCTGTAGATTTTCATAATCTCAGCTGGTATGCTGTCCCGTTGCGACTTTTGCGTGTCACAGTGGATGACGGCGCATTTCCAACCCTGCTGACAACACGGCACTGCACTTCTGTGTTCCAGTTTCACTTTGATCGTAAAAAAAGACAAATCTTTCTCTGTAACTTGCTCTTGCCCCAGGATACAAACTATTAAAAAAAAAAACAGTTTTAAAATAAAACATGGCTATAAACCAAT
Source organism: Acanthurus leucopareius (assembly GCA_029814765.1). Classification (NCBI taxonomy): domain Eukaryota; kingdom Metazoa; phylum Chordata; class Actinopteri; order Acanthuriformes; family Acanthuridae; genus Acanthurus; species Acanthurus leucopareius. The sequence continues at coordinate 1,870,996 of JAQMCX010000009.1, read as the reverse complement.
CAAACTAGCACCTTCACACACCAGTTAATCACACATGTGATTAAGAACTAAGACAGCTATTTGTCTCTGTGAACCTTCCATCTGTCTGCCATTTACCAGAATGGTGTCATTAACTTAATTTGTCCTTAGCTCATACAAAAAGCTATTCTCATTCCTAGCACACACTGAGCAATTATACCTGCTCCAGTTGTCCCATTTGCATAGTTCCATAGAATATGCATTCTGATAGATTAGATTTTCCACTTAATATGCAAAACAGAGCTGTTATGGGTTGGTTTGCACTAGATATACCCAATATTTGGCTCAACTGAGCAACACTCATTTTTCAGTAATAACATAGGGCATGGATACTCATATATTTTAATCAGTATTTCTAAATGTTGCAATAAAACAATCTGAACCCAGTTCATGTAAATTTCACCTTTTCCAAAAGGTTGTAGCAGTGTCCTCTGGTCACATGCCCAGCTCTGCCATAATTAGGGTACGGTCCACCCCAAAGGGATCTGCACTGTTAACAACAGAAATGACCTTAAAACTAACCAACATGAAGCAAGCCAAGAACCTCAAAGTCATGTCGCATAAAGGTCACAAGAGGAAGAGAACAGTGCAGAATTGGTTGAAGGTTGACTCAGAAGCCATGTGCTGTGTACAGGTTTGATGGATAGATGGCTGTCTGTAATGATCAGTGCTAAAAAAAGCAGTGATAAATTTTGCTTTTAATCAAAGCCATTTCTGTCATAAATGGATTAGATCTACTTTATCTCCCTTGTTTTTTTTTTTCTTCTGTCATTCCCCTTCTTGTGTGTTGGTCTGTCTTCAGTTTGTCTTCTTGTTTGTGTGTTTGCTGGGCGTGGCACTCTGTTCTTTCTCTCCCACATCCTCTAATAAAGCTGTGCTGCAACGAATCATCCCAATTAACTCAACAAGCCACTGCAGCTCAAAACCTCAACTCTTCCAGCAAGATTCTGCCAGATCGTTCAGTCCACCCAGTGGCGCATACGTCATGGCCTACTCAAATTTGTTCCTTGTGCTTGTCACTGTTGCAAATCCTTGATTCTGTGCTACAAACAGCTTTGTCCTCTTGCCTGTTTCTTTTCTGATCCTTCTACTTACTGAGCTCCTTTGGACTCCAGAGAAATCTGGCAAATTCTTTTCAATAAACTCTTTCCTAAACTACATAAACTTGAGTCTGCATTTCTGCATTCCGGGGTCCCATATTGAGTATTTATAACACTTTCATTGTTAACTTGTATTAAGTTTAAACTATAAAGCACTGAGTCTCCCTGTGCTATCCCTTAATATTTACAGATTCTGCTTTATTTTTTCAAAAGCTGTTTTTTTTGTTCATAATTTTTCTGAAATTCTGTATTTTAGGATTTGAGCTTATTTTGTAATCAGAAAGAGTGTCTAATCATGTGAACCTTGTTAATGATTTAAACAATTCAATAAGAAAATATTATAAATTCAGTAATAACAATGATTTTGCTCTCTAATAATCAGTCAGATCCTCTGTATGTAAGCCTCCATTTGCAGCTCCAACACGCAACATAAGTGGGTCTGACAGAAGCTACTGACTTATTTGGGCAACACTCCTCCTTTTTTTGTCATGATATTTGACCAGAAGTGGATGTAGCATTTCATTTTTCATTTTTTCCAACAAAATATGTGACTCTGCTGCAGCCACAAAGTCTAAAATTGTCCCTTGCATCTGCTGAGTTGTGCACATCTGAGGGTTTGTTGAAATGATGAGCTCTCGCTAGCATGCTGCCTCTCTCTCACTAAGGGTTCATTTTGCTCGACCGTGTGTGTGCGACGCCAAAACAAAGCAGCATTGATTTTCATCTGTTCATATGGCTCAGACACTGTGAAATAGGCTTATAGTGGTTGGAAAAATACCCTTTTTTAAGTTACATGTACATTTTCAGCAATACTCTGCATATTACTTTTGATTGCATCTTTGTCATTGATTTTTGCAGTTCCGTCTGTGTTTCCTGTATTGCTGAAATTGTAGGGCCCCTTACTTTACAGATTGCCCACTGCACTTTGTGGTTCATTTTGTACAGTTAATGGCTACACAACTAAAAAAAAACTGAAATGTAAATTTCTGCCTCGTAGGTTTGCTTTGCTGATAACTGAACTGACAAACTGACAGCTAAAATGTACATTTATATTATCAGCTCACTCAACTGAGTTGGTTTCAAAATAAACAGATCTTTATTCTCATGTTTTGTGTAAAGATGTGTTGTCTTGGCCATTGTTTTCTAATGGATTGGAGACAAGGAACGAAGATCGACCCTTGCCTCTGAGTCTGCAGCTTTGAATGCAGCATTGGAGACTTTTACAGCTGCTGTTATTGTATTTTTGGATCAGAGAGTTTCTTTTTCTTCAATGTAGAATCTACAATTCCATGACACTAATCAATGCAGTATTATACACAAAAACATACTGTTTTCTGTTTGTTGTTTTGTTGCAGCCCAAACTTAGATGATATTACTACAGACTTTTCATTGATCTCCTCCAATCAATATCTATCCCTTTGGAGAGTGATGAGACATTTTTCAACCTACTTTCATAGGACAGAGCCAACATCTAAAATCCAATAAGGTACCCCGAGGGTTATGAAACAGTTACAGCATGATGCATGATTTGGATGCAGTATTTTCTCTGCACATTGTTTAACTGTATTTTATTGCTAAATTTGTGACACTAAAGCGGCATTCAGACATTACACATGTAAAAGCATTATCAGTGGGTAGCATTGTCTCAAAATTATTTTTTAATTTTCTTTATCAAGTTATATGATACAATTTTAAACAGCCTTGAAAACATAATCAGGGATATCATCTGATTTTGTGGTCTAGAATCTAAAGCAGTTATTGTCTGACATGCTGATGATACAAAACGTTAATTGTTACATCGTTATATTTTCTAAAATAAGCTGTTTTTATGCCTCCAGCACTTTATTGTCAGGTGGTGCAGGTGTACAAAAGTATTAGAACTATTTATACAGATAAACTGGATGCAATGAGACAATTTATGAACTTTAGAGGACTTCTGAACTTTTGAGAGAAACAGACTAGCTGTTTAATCCTCCCACTAGGTTAAGCTTAACACCTCCCAGCTGTAGCTGCATTCACAGTGCACACGTTGTTGACACTTTGTCTCCTAAAAATGTAGAACTAGTCCTTTAAGCTTAAAAGAAATCTTACTAATGGCAGAGAGCTAGGCTTGAAGTGGGTACAGCAAGTTTTTTCTTAGATAGATGTGTCTCTTCAGGTTGGCCTCAGTGTTCCTTTTTCTTTCCAGTCCAAAAAATAGAAATGAAACCATCATTGAAAACTGAGCCAAGATTCTCAATGCTCCCCACTGGAGTAGGTTGAGTGTTTTGGAGTCCGGATGAAATGTATCTTGAAGAGACTTCTGTAGCTTTGGTGAAGCAGTATATCTTGCTTAGCTGGGTAACAAGTAGCTGTATTTCAGTGTATCTCAATCACAGATGTGTGTATGTAGCTTACATTAAAAAAAAACAAAAACAAAAAAAAAAACATAGCATGTGTAAATGCAGTGCTAAGTGAAGACAAACAAAATGCATGAAGTATTACCCATTTTCACATTAAATACAAGGGCGTCTAATAACAATAGTAATGTTTTACAACAAGAGTAGGTTTTAATATATTAGAAGCAAAAAAAAAAATCACCAGTAGCTGTTAAACCTTGATAAATATGTAAATAAAACCTGCAAAAGTTAAGGTAAATACAAGAAAAATTGCACACAGGCAACCAAGGAAGCACAAAATGCATGACACAGAGCAATGGTTGACCAATAAACTCAACAGTTTATTTTAGTGGTAAAATAAAAACATATTAGACCACAGTTCAGCTGGATAGACTTATTAACAGTTTGCGAGACACTAATCCAGACATTATGCGTGATTAATTAGCACACTGCTGTCTAGGTCACAGAGATTTGTGGCGTTAATACCGTGGCACCGTTTCTCACAAAAACAATTACTGTGTGCAGCGGCAGTCAAATACCTGTAGGTGAAAAAGCTGATCACAACCACCACAATGCAGAGGTAGTTTTTCTGTTACCTCCACACCTCTGTAACAATTAAATTGTTGTACTTAATTATTGCGGTGGTCTTCGAACACTAACTGTTGGGATCCAAATGACTTCCTGACAGCTACTGGGTCACAAGGCAGTAAGTACTGCTGTGCTGCTGATTAAATTCATCCAATAATTAAGCAGACATCATTGATTCCCTGCAGAGAAATGGAGAAATGGAGAGGGTGTGTGTGAGAGAGACTCCCTCTCTGTCCCTGTGCTTCCTGTAGCCCCTGCAGCGGTGGGCCAGTCAGATATGCGTAATTTGGGAAATGAGGAGAAGTCAATTCTACTTAAACAGACAGTGGTGGTTGGACACATCGATGTTCCATGCATTGTTGACTCCCTTCATTTTCTTCCTCCGTGATTTCCTCTGTGTAATTGACAGAGCGATCGAAGGGAATGAGAATGTGTGTCCTAGATTATGATTGTGTGTGTGCGCGAGTGTAATGTGATGTTTAAGAGTTTAAAGCTATGCAATCACGCACTGCTTGAATGATATAGGATACATGTGTTTACCCCCATCCCAACCGCACACAACCCACACAATACACACAACTCACGCACCTCTCTTTTAAAATGAATCAGTGGCTTCAAAGTAAAGCTTACAATAAGGTTCACTGTACAGTATCAGTAAGAAACAATTACAACTCCACACGAATAAGGAGGAGGTTAGGGGTTAGTTAATAAATGTATTGATGAAAACCGTCCTTGGAATTTAGTAATGCAAATGTATGCTTGTGTGGGTGCCTGTCTCTTTCTGCCAGTGTTGTTTTTCTCACATGTGTGTGGGCAGGTGGAGCACACACCATACACATTACAGCCACACACATCAGAAAGCAGAGGAAGCCTTATTACTTTTGATGTATTTTATCTACTGTAGTTACAGTACAACCACAGCTACGGTGTCACCACAGTCACTAAGGAACTTTAGAGAAATTCATAACAGGAAATTTAGTCCATGTGGCCATTTGTCCAAATTGTAGCTTAAAATCTTTGTCAAACTGTCTGCAAGCTGTTTTTTGTAGACGTTCGGCATCCTGGGACAGCAAAAATCAGATCAGCCATGTGAATTTTAGAAATTAAGTGACGCAGGTTTCAACAGTAATCTCTTCTTTTCTTTGCATTGGCAATGTGACTGGAGAACTTCTACAACTGGAATTAGTTTGACGTTCTTTCATTTCAGATTATTAGTTCTTTGATAAAAAATCAAAGGCACAAAACATAAATATGTATGGATGGTAGTTATAACTACCTAAGCACATTTTGAGTAAAATGTATTTAACTGGAGACCATCTTCCCCTTTTACCACTCTAACTTACTAAGTTGTCTTTTTTATATTATTTCTAGGGTACTTAGTACTCATGAGCACTTTGGTCAGTTAGCAATACCTCTTCAAATCCAGTCTGTGAAGTTTTGTGACGACATTTTGCACAACTGCTACTCTGTTGACAAATCTGTCTTCAAGCCACTTGTCATTTATCTTCTGCCAAAATAATTGCAATCTGCCAACATATTTTAATGGTTGCAATGTTCAAATGTGGGAATATTAATACATGCACAGTCCACCTGTTTTCCCCAAAGTCTCTCATGCCCTGTGATCAGTTGTAGCCTGCACATAGATGTTGTATTGTGGCTGGTGTGATCCAGTTGCGAGGTGGCCTGTAGTTTTACCTAAAGCACTGAAATTGTGATACAGCGATCCGCAATTCAAAAAGTGTGTGGGCCGGGGGCAGAATGGTGACTGGTGATCACTGAGCTTCTGTTGTGTTGAACACACCACTAATGTTGAGCAGAGGTAGCACCTGTTAAAACATGAAGCAATTTAATTCAGTCGACTTATGAGTACTTTATGGATGCAAATTATCAAAGAGACTCCCATGATTCATTACAGAGGATATCATTACATGTCAAATTTAAAATGGGAATTCACAGTGAGAGACATTACTTTTTGGTTCCGGTTGAGAGAAATAATTTTTTAAGAACATTGCATTACCCACAATACCCTGGAGTAGATGATCCTGGCCTCTGTGAATGCTCGTAAAAAATAGTATCTGAAAATGTCCCATCAGGTGGCCATAGCTGATGATTTCTTCAGAGAACTACAATTTCAACCCAGGCAAAGTAACAACAGCGTTAGAATGAAAGCTGTTATTCACCTTTATTAACTGTTATCTAGAATCATTCGATTATGAATACTTATGTTGAATAAGTTCAGTCCTTAATGTGCCTCATGTTATTTTTAAATAATTAAAAATCAGAGGTTTGATGTGACATTATTGAGTCAGTCAGAGTCACAGATGATGTTAAAGCATTGTGGTTTAACAATGATATATAAAATCTTTTAAGCAGTAGATACATTTATGTTTAACAAACCTGCAGCAGGCGTTTTTATTAAACAAACAGAAGTGAAAATAGTCATCCAGTCTTTCTCAGAGGTCTTACAAAGTGCTATTTTTGCACTATATGAGTATTTTGTAGAAATGATTGTGTTGTTGTATTTGTGCTGTTTTGTGCAGTTTTGAAACCGTGGTTTGCTGGTGTAATTGACCTGTTCCTAATGTACCTCTTTTTCATCATCAGGAAAAGGGTTTTGCCGTCATTTGTGAAGGATTTAATCATCTTGAAATTCTTTTCTCTGTTTTGCTATGAAGTAGAGAATTTTGTCCTCACTACATTAAAGCCATGACAAGGTTATCATGTTAAATGGAATAATGTGTGACACATTTCAAATGCTTGGATTTCATACTGAAAATATCCTCGATCCTTTCTTTCTAGGTGAGGTGCTCTTATGAGGCTAACAGGTCTGAGAGAACTGCACTCTGAGCACCTCATCAATAGCTGAATAATTTATGAAATACTGTACATACAAATTTTTCATTTTTTTGTAATATTTAGTCTTTGCTTGAAAAGGCAGCTTAAGCTGGATGGAAATGAGTTTTCTGTCATGAAGAGATTGAGGGTCGGAAAATCTTCATTTTCTCAGTCTGGGGGTTGTGGGGGATAACAATGACTATCTGGTATCGCACACAGAGCTCATGTTTGAATTTGTGAAAATTTTCAGCTCATTGCAGCAAAAAGTCTATATAGCACTGCCACAGTTTCAACCTCTAGTGTTGTAACTGTCATACTCCTGTGTCACATCCATCTAAATATCCTTTAAATAAAAAAAGAGAGCTGTTCAAACAAGGCTTTTCCTGAATCTTGTTGAAAACTAAAAGAGTTTCACTGAAACATACAACTGCCTGAATCTACTGTATGTGTTGTGGTAACAAAGAACTGCTGGACCAGATTGAAACAGTTGCTATTCTTGACTTTATCGAGCCATGCTCAGCTTTATCACATATTCAGCTTTTTACCCTCTATTTCTTGAAAATAACATTTAAACATTGCAGTTACAATACATCCATAGATACAATAGAATATCATTAATTAAAATGAGAGAGTTGCTGCTGCTTGATATAGAAAACCATTCATCCATATACAACAATTTTATTTTCTGTGATCCGAATTGTTTCCATTCCTCTGCAAGATGATGTTTTCAGCATCTGACCTAGATCATGCAACAGATGCTAATTTGCAATGAAATGCACCTTGAGATGCAGAGATGTTTCTTTGTCTGAGTTTTGGTGTGCAAATGTCAACCTCACTGAAAACAAAACTGTTTGGGTGGTTTCTGTGTACCATTAGCAAACAAACAGTAAGACAAATGTCAGTTATAATTCTGTCATGTGGCAGGAAATTGATGAATAATGCAGCAATATTTTGTTAGCAAGAAAAATGTACACACACAGTGTACATGTCTGATGGAGCACAGAGAAAGAGAAGTTGATGTTTGTTCAGGAAAGAATACAGCTCCAAGGAAGATAAAAACAAATATTAGATTAGGTGCAATGTCTGGATAAGTAAAACTGAACAGTGATAGGCTACATTTTATTGCAACTGTAAATACATCTTTGCCATAAATAGACTGTTCTCTAAGTCATTTATGCATGTAGGTAATTATTTCCACTATGTAGTTAATTTGCATTTCAGCTGATGATAATGTCACATTCAGGGACAAAGATTTGAAAGATACTAATACTACTTAACTATATTCTCCTGCTTTTTTATTATCATTATTAGTGCTGAGTAGCATGTAATGATACTGAATATGATTTAAGCCATTGGACCATTCATGATTATGCCATATTACCCCTCGGAAAAACATTGTGTGCTTTGTGCTTTTTAATTCTTGTGTTATTATGCTTGATTTTTTATATAATAATCTGACAACTAAAGTATTGATTTGTTTTAAGATTGAGATATGTAAAACATATGATCAAGTTATAAAAGTTATCTATCTATCTATCTATCTATCTATCTATCTATCTATCTATCTATCTATCTATCTATCTATCTATCTATCTATCTATAATAGAGTGGGAAATAATACAACACTAACATGCAAACTTTCAAAACAAAAAGGTCATTTTGTTGACGATACTTTCAGTAGGCTACTTTTACCTTATTAACAAGTAGATTATCGCAGTTCTTTTACTTGTCCTTGCACAATGAGGTGCACCCACTTTTACTTAAGTATGGGATCTAAAATACTCCTCTTCCATTATTTATAACCCCAAAAAGAGAAAAATACCAAATTGAGGACTCACAAATGGTTTTTATGAGTGCCATTGATATTCTTTTTTTTAAATTACATACCAGTCTATTATGAGATGATGTTTTGTTGTAATAACGCACATTTCGGGTAAAATGTTTCATTTTGCTTCCAGTAACATCATGTAACAAATTCTCCTTGTGCTCTGTCTTCCTTCTAAAGGCCATTCATTGGTTGGGTGGATTTTAGGGGCACTCTTTTGTGTGGGCATGATGATTTTTTTAACAAGACCAAGAGAGTCTGGCAATGTTAATAATTCTCATTACACAAGACTGTCCACCCAGAGAGAGCAAACACAATGAACTATTCTTTTCTCATTCTTTCTATCCATCTGTCTGTACCTCACATTTCCTCCCATTTTCTCTCTCTTTTTCTCTCTTTGTCACACTTTACTGTCAGTTTTCAAGGCTTTTATTCTGCTGGCCAAAATTGGCAAAGAACATAGTTCTAATCAAGCTTGTTGGACACAGATCAGAACAGCTCATTGAAAAATCTTTCACTGGCGTGTTGAAATCTGAATGAAAAGCAAAAAGCTTTTTTAAAAAATTCTAATTATAGACTTGATCATGAACTTGATTGTGTCAGGGTAATTTCATTAATCACAGTTCAAGAATTTATTGTATCATTTCTTCTTTGAGACAATCAGGAAACAAGATGAAACACATTGTTACCTTGAATAAACTTGCAGATTTTTTTGGGATCATTTGGCAAAATGTAAGAACACAGCTTGTCTGTCTGTCGAGTCAAAATATCATCTAGCACTGTGCCACTGACACTGTAATGGTGACTGGCTCTGTTGATGTGTTATATATTCAGTTTTTAAATGTTAAGCTGAAATGAAATATTCTCAATAATACCACATTTAAAATCTTAAGATGGCATACTTACCGTTTGCTTAAAAAATAAATCTTAGCGCTCTTACAGTCTTTTTGCCACTTCTTCCAAACAGCCTGTCTCAAACTGTGTCAAAGTCTGGAGTTTAAAGGTAGAATCAACTATCCTTCAGCCTAAAAGAGACAGTGATTTAAATCTGAATTTCCTCTACTGAAAATCAGTTATTCCTCATTAAAACTATCCTTATTATCACTGCAGGCTTACTCTCTAACTTTTAATGCAGGCTACATACTGTGTTCTCTTCCATGAGATCAAACTTTGTTTTTTTGTTGCTTTGCCATCCACTCAGTAAAAGCATTTGGCCTTGATTTCTTGTAGGTGAAATAAAATGCACTGAACGATGCCAAAAAAAGAACTAACAGAACCCAGGATGGTTTTACTGTGATTTTAGAAGATTGAATCATCTTGTATAATGGAGATCATTATTATCTGCTTTTGATGAAACATTAGGTAGTTTTGATGATTTCTGATGATCTCTGTTTCTCAAAAATATAACTACTGATGTTTTATTTTAAGGTTAATATTGTCTGACCATGCACACAAGGCTCCTTTGTTGATAAAGCTTGCAGCGAAGTGCAGTCTTTTAAAAGGCACCTAATAGACCAGATTTTGAGTATCTGCTAACAGAGACTTTGTTTTAAATGTACATCAAATCAAAACATTGAACAAAATAAAATAAAAAAAATAAAATCTTGAATTAATTATTATTGCATCATATCAACAAATACTTGGAATTTTCAGGAACTTTGCGCTTTTGTAATACATCTAAATTTAACCTCTTCTCTTAAGGTGGGTTGTGGGTAATAGATGTGTCAGTGAATAATTGTCCATTCCAGATGCACTCAACAGTGGAGATTTGTCTTGCCTGCACAATACACTGAATTCCTGTTTGTTTCCCTGTTCTCAAAGTGAAAATGCTGTAATAACCTGAGATAAGTAGTTGTGTCAAAAGAGAGAGCTGTGTAGCACGATAAGCTAGGGAGCCATCACAGATTACAAGCTTTACCATTTCTTTCCTGCTTTCTGCATCATCTCCATCCATCCCAAGTTTGTGATGGCTTTGATTATAGACTCGTTTGAGTTGTTGGTAATTTAAATTGGAGCGAGGTGGGGATGAACACAAAAACAAAAACAAATAAATGCTGTCATTGTAAGTTGACAACAAAAGCATTGCATTGTGGGATGGAGAAATATTCCATCCTGGAACAATGAGACAAGGTGGTTAATTATCCGGTTCATTTCTAATTAGCTACATGAGCAGGACAGGGAATGTAGCAGAATAGGACGAGTAGCTGTTGTTAGCTGGATGGATTCTGTGTTTTGCTGTGTGTTGCTGCTGAGATAGGCCCCGTGCCTGGAAACAGTGGTGGTTTTTGCATCCAGCAGCACCCTTCGTGGTCACTGAGAGGGAAGTAATGCCAGAAAAAAAAAGCGCAGAATGAATAGGTGTCTGGCACAGTGATGTGCTATTCTTGAGGAAGTGAAGAGCAGCAGGCCAAAGGGGACTAAATATGTTAGCACGGTTATTACCTGTTTTGCATATTACAGTTAAATAAACACATGAAAACTTGAGCTTTCCACCACAGCAAACATTCCTCACTACAATTGTTACACTAGTTAAAGATATACACAACACACAACTAAGTGTTACATATTGTTAGTAGGACATTTAATTTCAAGTCTTTACATTCCACAAATATCACATTTACTTTATTATCTAGGCATGTCATGCTGGATTACCCCACAAATATGTTTCCCAAAGTGGACCGAGAATTCTCTTTCTTTGGAGCCTGGCTTTACATCCTAACTACTCCAGTTGGCTGCCACAGGCATGTGTGAGATGAGACCATGGAAGCGAGGAGCCATGAAACAAATTGGATAAATGTTATTTCTGGAGGAACGTTTAAATGGGATGCATGAATCTTATTGAGGCAGCCATGCTTGAAATTGGGTGAAATCACACATTAACAAAACATGGGAGATTCTACATTCACCTTTTGTTACCTCTGGAGCTCATGCTATTGTTTCTCATGCCCTTTCCCACATACAACATCTATTTCTAGATACATTATACGCGCAGGTTGTTTTCACATGCATACATATGAAATAAGTGTGACCATGCAAGTTTATGCTCAGCTATTGGCAGTTTCTTAGCCCTCCATCTTCTGCCGTCCCTTCTATTTCACACTAAACTAATTCAAAGGTCACTGATTCTGCCCAAACGGACTGTAATTTTTCAATATAACCCTATCAAAGGTGCAGTCAGGGAATATTCAAAACCTACTGGGGTGTAAGGGCCGTGGCTGCATGGAGACAATGAAATCTAGGTTGCAAGTGTGTGAGTGTGTATGCACACCCTGTGTTTTCGGGGGTTGCATAACCTCACCACTGCATATCACCTTTCACTGGATATTGTGTTAACTTCCTCTTAAGAGGCACTTCAGGTGCGTTTGATTTGCTCTAGCGAATGCATCAGAGTCAAGAGGATCACTTGGAAAGAGATCATCCGTTTAATGTTGCTCCTGATCTTCAGAGGAACTTGAAACTCTAGTGTTCCTAATGAGAATTTAGACAACAGTTAGCTTTTATTTTCAGATTTCAGTAAGAGCTCAGTTAAGATGCTTCAACTTAACTTTGGTAAGTAAGGAACAAATGGATTCACTCACTTGTCACACGTTTCTGTTTGCAACATTAAGAGCAATGGTGCAAACATCTTTTTAGTTTTTTATCTCTCTTTTTTTGGTGTAGAGGTTGGTTCCCCTTCTTTTCTCCGGGTCCTGTATCCCCTGTATCTCGAGTTACAGTAAGAGCCCTGGATGAAGATGTTCTCTTTTCTGTTTCTTTTCTAACTCACATGTTTGTGATTCCTCTCCATCCCAGTGTTCAAAGCTGTGATTTAATACCTCGAGGGCCATCTTTTTATCTTGATATGTTTCACTCCTCACTCGCCCCAACACAACTCTCTTTTCTGCCCTCCCGGGGTCACCTTTGAAATCTGCCATCCAGGCATGATGTAGTTTCGAAAATTTTCACCCTTAAGTTACATCATTAAAATTAATTATATAGTTTAAGTTTGTAGTGAACTCTGAGACTAGTAGCTTTGTGATAGAAAACTCTGAAATATGTATCAGATGTTATATTGCATTGATTCCTAACCAGGTTGATTGCACCAACCATAATCATTGTCACGCCTGAAACCACGCGCTGTGACTGAGTCTGTGTGTGTAAAAAGTAGCAGAAAAAAGAGAAACTATTTTGTTGATTTTTAATTTTATTTATGTAAGTATTTCATTTTTTATTATCACAATTTTTGCAATATATCGTATCGTGTACCCTCTTTTAGAATATTGTCTCTACTTGTTGCTGTAATGAAAATATGTTTTTTACAATTAAAGTTAGAGAACAACATTTATGCAACAGAGCTGAGAATAAACCAGCCAATGTGAAAGAATCTCTCAAATAATTAAAATAAACAGTGAAAAAGATGCAAAAAGGCAAGAACCTGGAAACACCTCAAAGATAACAAAGACAACAAACAAAATTAAATACTGTCAACAGTTTTTTTTTTTTAGAAAAATTAGAATAATTAGCAACCCTGTCATGTCTGATCAGTTTAGATAATTGCTTCAAGTCTTAAATCACACTCCTCGCTCACGCTTATACCTGAAACAACCTGTTCATACTTGTGACTGTTGCACTAATTACATTGTTCATTTGTGCGATTTGGCTGGTAGTTACAACCGGTGTTAGTCACATTGACAGCATCGGTCCTCATTCTTTCTCCCACTCCCTCTTTTTTCTCATTGAATCTTTAACTCCTTGCCTCCCCGCCGCTCTCTCTCTCCACTTCTCTGGCGCCTGCTTTCACACCAAGTGTCACAGTTTGTTCTTTGCCCAGACAGGCAGGCGAGCTCATCCAACTACCATCCAAAAACTCGAGATGCCTCGGCCAGACAACTGAAGTTGTTTGGTTGGTTCCACTTTGGCTGAGACCAATCACTTCATTTTACTGCTAGTGTGTTCATATTTTATGGCTTTGTCCGACCAATGTGGCTCTTGTGCAACACAATAGAGACCTGCGGGAGTTGTAAGGTTCACACGGTTCGCCCCTCTCCGCCTGAATGTTTTCTAGTTGCCATGCTTGATTCTCTCTTGCCCTTGTTCTCTGTCTTTCTCTCTCAGACACCCACACTGTCTTTTCTGCCAGAGACTCATCCAGAATTTTCCAGCACCATACATAATTCAAAAACAGACAAAAACTCCTTGTTCACTGTTCCATATCAGTCAATTACTATGTCTGCATGTGTGTGTGCAAAAGTGAGTGTGTTTTGGGGTATTGGTGATTCTCTCTGAATGTGTGTAAGTGTGCCAAATGAGGGGCAGTGTGGTGAATGTGCGTGTGTGTGTGAGTGTGCGTGTGTGTCTGTGTGTGTGTGTATGTGTGTGCGTGGGTGTGTGTGTGCATGTGTGTGTGTGCGTGTGTGGGTGGGTGTCAGCCCTGACTGTGTTAACTAACAAATCATCAGTGTCCTAATTTTTGTGTTGCTTAGAGGCTTGTTTCCAGTCCATAGACAGTTCTGACAGTGATCAATAAGCTGCTGTCTCTGTGTGAGTCAGTGTGCGTGTGCCTTACTGTGTTTGCATTCGTTGGCTGTGTGTGCGTATGTGTATGTGTGTGTTTGTGGATCATTAAGCTCCTCTGGGGATGGCACTGTTCTGTTTTCATTTGGCAGACATCAGGGAGCGGGGCAGTCATGTCATTGAAACAACTGAGCCTTCACACTGATAGATAATCAAAATGTACTGCAGAGCAGGATAGATAGCATGACATTACATGGCAGCCTCTGAAGTGGGTTGACAGTTTTCTTAGCTGTTACCAGTAAGAGCCTTCAAGCTGTGATGCATCATTAATTAGCACACCTCTTTTATTAAGAGCTTTATTTAAGAATGTCTCCTTTAGTCTGCTCTAATGTTTACTTCTTAATTTGAATATTTGTCAGTCATATTTTTTAAAGACCAACCAAGGCTCAAACGTCGGGGAATGTTTAGTCTCAGCCAACCCCTTAAGGTCATTTCTAGTCAAGTTGTTGCTCTGTCAGATTTGTCTACAACAACCCAAAACCAGAAGATATTCAGTCTACTGTCATGTAGCACAAAGTAAAGCAACAAATAATTTGGAGAAATTGGAACATTCAGCATTTTGGCTTGAAAATGAAAAGTTGTTTAACAAAAAGTGCTAGAACGTAACTTTAGTAGTTCTATTTTCTGTTACTTTGCACTTGTTCTCAACAGTATTTCAGATGTAGTTTTGTTGTTGTGCTTTTTATTCCACTTCATTTGTTTAGCAGAGGTAGTTACCATTGTAGATAATTTTAAGATTTAACATTAAAATAATATAAGCTTCTAAAAAGCTGTAATTAATAAAACCAATATTAATATACATATATCCCTATACATAAATCAAAGAGTTTTGTGTAATGTTTAAGGTCTGTATATGCTGTTAACAGTTACACCAAAGAAAAATACACCCTCTAAATGTCTCTAGTTGTTTCATTCATACTGGTTAAAGGTCAAAGAGATCAGATTTTCTAGTATTTCATTGAAAAACCAGTTCCCTTCCTGTCTTTCCTATTTCTACGTGCCATCAGTCTGCTTCCATCAGGCTTGACAAACCTTTAACAATTCTTTGATGTACTATAATTGTTTTTTTTAATGACAGTAACAACTAACTTTTTGCAACAAATTAGCACACTCACACTTAAACTGCACCTGAAAGGACTGTGACCTTGTTATGTTGCAGCATAACCGTTTCTGAAAAGCTGTGTGTTGTGTCTGCTGCCGCTGAGGAGGACTGAAAAGTCATGTGACAAAATTTCACGGCTGACATTTGGAGTTTCTTTCAAAACATGTCATTCAGTGCAGCCCTGTTATTAGTATGAACTAGAAGTCTCCTAACACTGGGGACTTGTAACGGAGTATTTGTATAGTGTTACATTGGTACAGGAATTTGAGTATTTCCACCACTAGAAATATTACTTGTTGTGTCTTTTGACTAGTTAATTAACAATTCGTTTAATCTCTAAAATATTTGAAACAAAATTGAGGGAGACACCCTCAAAGCAAGTTAGTTCATTTTAACACCTCTTAATTCTTTGTAGTTAAGTGAAATATTTGTGTTGTTAACTGAATTGTGACTTTGGAGTGTAAAGGTTAAGGGAAGGGAAATTTGCTTTCACCTTGCAGGTAGGAAATATATTTTAATTTTGAAGCAAGTGACACAATGACATTTTGCATTACTACATGACAACCATGCATTGACTGTGACTAATGTAGGATGATGCTGAGTTAGCAAAAATGACATTTTACTGACTTAAAAGTTGTCAGCTTAAGTTTTGTATGAATCTGCTAGTTGATTAGTTGACTAATTATTTCATATTAATGTAAAATGATATAAATATACCAGTCGTATTTTTTTAATCAAGTCTGAAACACCAAAAAAACCCACATAAATCTCAAAAGGGACGAACCTCTTTTCTTTGCTGGAATAAATTAGATTGTTCCACACAACAGAATCCTATAAACCATGGGTTGGTAATTATTCAGCAACCAGATATGGATATTTTCATATTCTTTTGTCACTGAATAATATTCAATTAAAAACAAAGCCCTGTTGTGAGGATTATTTACAGAGAGCAATTTCTCAAAAAAAGCAATTTGTGGTGACAACTAGAAAACAAATTTCCAGTAGTGACATTTCAAACAAAAGTGTCTCTGCTTGTGATGCATGTTGTCTTTGTTTACCCTTCAGGAACAGATAAATAAACTCCTTTCATTTTGACCTTTTTAGTGGACTGAGCGTATATGAATTAAGACATTTAATCAGGGAAGGAAACAGCAAAGTAAGTTGAGATTTTCTCCTTTGCTTCTTACTCGTAACAAAACTGTCTTCTTCTTATTCATTAAAAAAAGTAAAAACCTGGTGCAAGTGGAGAGAAAGTCAGATTCAGAAATAACCTAATCAGTGGGTTTTTTTTGGCCTGGCAGCTCTTTCCCGGGCAGAGACACAGGGGCAGGTGGCTGTCTGACAGCCATTGGCATTCTCTCCAACAAAGTGTGTGACTCAAATCAACTCTGCAGTATACCGCTGGGAGTGGGATTAAACCAGGTTAGCTAAGGTCAGAACACCAGTTCCTTGTTGAGGGAAAGTGACACTATTATTGACATGTCCCTAACCATCTCCAGATTTATAGCACACACTTTGCATATTGCATGAGAGCGAGCTGGCACTCCTGTCCTGTTTGTCATTTGTGGATGGGGATTGATTTGCTGTGCGTCGGTTGCGACAAACTGCCCTCACTGTTTTATCCATCTGCAATTTTCCATGAAGTGAAAGTTGATTTAGTCCTGTCTTCCAAACACTAAAACCGTTATGACTTTTTGTCAGTTTGTACCAGATGCAGCTATTTAGAAAACTGAATGTGTTCTAAAAATATGTATCTTGTCATTAGAATATTAATTAAAAAATTTCAATGGAAAATTAACAGCACAATCATTAAGAAAAAGGAGCAGTGCATCCAGTTCTTATCTCATACTTTTTTTTAATTAAAGGGTTATAGTCGAGGAGCCATGTATTGTCCAAAAAGCCAAAGCCCATTATGCGGTTGCATTCATTTCATAATTACACCCATCTCCACTAATCCACTAACTCATTTCAATAACTCGGGTTCCAGCTGAATAAACCCCTGAATGTTTCTTTTAATTCATTACTCGTGGCTTAGTTGACTTGTACTGAATTCATGGTATATGCATATAGATTAGTATATATTTTTTTTCAAACTGCTAAGTCTAATTTATGATGATTGTGATGGTAGAGACAAGTCTATAACAAAAAAATGCAAAAAAAAAGTTTAAAAAAATGCAAAAATATGTACAAAAATTTGCTAAGGAGTCCTTCCTTTAGAACCACTTGTTTTCTACATTTAATTGTATGTTTCAACTTAACTTCTGTTAAAAAAGGCCCTGTCCTTTCATACAGAACTGTCTGCAGGATTAAATTATTCCCAGTTTAATAAGTTCATGTTACTCTTTTTCACACTGAATACTTTTGTATGTGTCATGTTTTTTTTGCCTGTTCATGATCGAAGCAAGAGAAATCAATAGAATGAGAAAATATAACACCGGGAAAGATTGTTTGGCAGTGAATAAATACACAGCGAGACAGAGCTCCAAATGTCAGGACCTGTGCAAAGAGGACAGTGTGGCAGAGGGAGAGAATGACTTGCTGACCCTGGCCAGTCCCCCATTGATAGTGTTGCCATGGGAACATGTGTCAGCACCCAGATGAAGGGAGCTGGAGGTTGAAAAGTGTGTGCGTGTGTATTGTGTGTGTGTGTGTGTGTCTGTTTGTGTATGTTGTATAGAGTGTAAGTGAGTGGAACGTCCAGCGGTCAGGTCATTTGTCTTTAACAGTGTGAACACTGGTGCTGCGCAGCTCAAAACTCACAAACACACTTGCAAATGTGCACACAAAAGCCACTGCAACTTTTGAGAGCTAAAAGAGGATTTGTTCCTTTGTGCTGCAAAGTTAAAGGCGAGGTGCTGTATGATACATTAAATCAATTTTTTGGCTTGGAAAAATTGCAAAAAATTGATCACATGAACTGTTTTTGTTGTCTGTGTTTATTCACCAATAGCCATTGCACTGACTGTACATTTGTTCGCTTTAAGCTAGCACCATTAGTTTTTTGTGTAGAGTCTTGTTGCTTTTTTCCCTCCCGTCTCTTGTCTTGTCTGTGAAATACACTCACAAAGCCTCAGGATAAACACAAATCTTTCACTCAGGCTTCCACATTTTCAGCTTGTGTGGATGCTTCTCTGTTCTTTACCAGTTTGTTTTTCTGTTGACTACCATCATAGGGCATTTTTACTTTCAGGTTTTGACTGAACACACCTTCAGAGCACCAACTAGTATCATGGTAGCTCTCTCATAGCTCCAAGTTTCATTTCTAGCTGTTGCCAAAAATAACCCAACAACCCATATTTGAAACATATACATAAAACGCTTTTGCATTAAGAAGCCTAAAATGCCTAAATCTTTTGTACATATTTTGTTGAGTTAGTTTTTCATAATTCCAGATGTTTCCAATAATATCAAACTTAGAGAAATCAATCATTTTATTTTCAGCAATAGTGCATTTAATTCATAAGTGTCCATTAACATATTTGCTGCTGTCATGTCGGATAGATTTCCATTGTTGTTCATTTCACTGTGAATACATCACCCCCCATGATCTCACAATATCTGAAAACTACATCTTTTGTTTTCAGTGATGCTGTTAAACAGAGAACCTCTGCTGAACAGCAAATTGATTTTAGCTGTGTTGTTAGAAATCTGCAAACCTGAAAGAAAAAAAATTAATTTTGCAGCTTCTTGCATTATATATATATGTTAAGCAAATGAGTCCAATATCTGGTAATGAACAGAATAGTAATGAACAAAGCAGACATTTCAAGGCCAATATGTGAACTGGGTTCACTATGGAAACCACAGGTAAATCATACTCATCAAACATCAAAAGCACCGCAATGTGTTGCTTCATTATACCATATTTAATGTGATTTTATATTTCTTCACCAACAGATATTATTTGTCCAAAGTAACTGACAACATTTGTCTTAAGAAATGGACTAGTTGGCTCATCCCCAAGAGCATCCATAAATTTACTAAAAAACAGTCTCTGAACTTGACTCCAGGCGAGGAAGAGGATTAAAAAAAACCAAAAAAAAAACAAAAAAACACATGAATTTAAATGAGGCTCTGTTGCAGCCATGGCGGCCAAATCATGTAACAAATCAGACCTTGCCAAGTCATCTCAGCAAGTCCAACTGGCCCTGTCCTAATGCTCAGCCCTGTGACACCAACAGTGTGGCCAGATAGCTCTCTCTCTGTCGTCTGTCTCTCTCACTTTCTCCCTCTCTTTCTCTGTCTCTGATTGTCTGTCTTCCTGTCTTTTCTGGGACTGGAGCTGGGAAAGGACCACACCACCTACTGGTGGTGTTACTGCAGGGTCGAAGGAAAGACAATTTAGCCTACCCAGTGGCCATAAACCAGAGCAAAGGAGGAGGGTTAAGTAGGGAGGTTGAAGCCCAGTGAGACACAGGACAGCTCAGTGCAGCTCAGTGGGCAAACCCACAGTTAGAAATCAGCCTGATGCTGATGCACAAAGTCAAGCTACAGGAATATGAAAAACCTTCAAGACAACAGTGCACTTTGTGTCTAAGATAAAAACTCATGCAATTTGTAAGTGAGGTTTGTTGTTAGTGGATGTACCTCAATAAAAGCTATAAAACTTGCGAACTGTATATCGCTGGGGAAACTCATCTGCACACTCAGTTTCAAAGAATGCATGATTTTAGCATAATTTGCTGAAAAAGCTTGAGGCTCGCCATAATTCCTCCTTGTGTGTGAGCTTTGTAATTTAATTGGAGCATGACTTATGGCTTTTGTTTTCTTTGAGATTAAATACTAACCATATATAAATGTGTAAATGCGTTAATTTGTACAGCCAGCATGAAGTCAATCAGCTTCTTTTTAGTGTTAATATACCTCACTGTTAATTAAAAGAATTTTTTAATTTGTCTTCCAAGCTATTTTGAAGATGTAACCAAATAAGCCATGCCTTGAACTAGGAACTAAAACATGGTTCACAAAAGCACCTTTTGAAATGGTTTATTTTACATATTGCTATTTTGTAAATGACTTACAGAAAACTATATAATTTAATACTTGTGACAAAAATACAGACAAACTTCTACATATGTGTTTATGAAAGACATTTTACTCCAGCAGTGTTAAAAAAGCATTTTAATGTATGACTCAGTGCAGTCAAAGAAATGAGAAATGCTGGCTATCTGGATGGTGCACTGTCTCTTTATGACTTTTTGGGAGATGGTGTCAGCCCCCGGTGAAAAATGGTGGCTCTCAAAACCCTATCCTCCTGTTCAACAGGTAAATCATTCCACCTGAGCAGCTCCATTTTGTCAGTCTGCCCCAGGGTGGTGTTCGATGTGAGTAAGGGATCCAAAAAAAGAAAAAAATGTATGCGTCTGCCTGTGTAAGTTTAAGTACGTGTGTGTCTGAAAGTGTGCAGCCATGAGTGTGTGTTAGGACTTTGTAGGTTTCATTACCTTTTATAGGGAAAGGAGAGCAAATCTCAGAGCCTGGAGCTTTGTGAGTTTTGTTGGGGTTTGTTGCAGGTGATATAGTGTGCATGTTTGGCTTCGGAAAGGCCCTTTGGAAAGGCTGAGTAAATCACTCTTATGTGCAAGCAACATTAACAAGAAGCTCTATTTTAATGGCTGTAAAGTCTATTAAACTGGTGGTGCCACCTGGCTATTTTTGTCAGCTGCTGTGCTCCTGATATGAAAAATGAGCTGGATATTCTCTGTCCATCCAAGTTTTATGAGCCCTGCTTGCTCAAATGGGTCCACACTCCTCAAAAATTTGAGCATAACTTATGCAGTGGAGGGAAATTTACATTTAAATCATTATTGGAGCAGTCGTAATTATTTAGTCCTTCTGTTTTATAGGCTCTATTCTATGAATTTATGAATATTAGAAAGAGAAATTGGTAATAATTTTCTAAAAGGTTGGTCATCTCTATGTTGGAGTATACATCACAGCACTGCATTGTGTGGATTCAGATGAGACAGTGCAAGGAGGGAGAAAATGAGCTTATTCATTGGGCTAGAGTCCTCATTTTGCACAGCTACAATTCGTTTCTTTCGATGCCCGCCAGCCCCCTCTGTGCTGCCAAGCAGCTGAATGTTTTGCGGAGTCATGGGCAGCATGGCAGGGCAACGTTGAAGGGAGAAGCCAAATTGATCAGTCTTTTAAACTGTAGCCAAAGCTGCCACCATAATAAAGTTAGGCCTTGATCACGTTGTTGTGATCCACAAAGCACACAACAGAGAGATAGAGGCAAGTACCCAGACGGACAGACAAACCTTGTTAACACTCCCATCCTCCTCCTTTTGCTGTTTCTCTCTATTCATCTTGCTGTTGCCATCTCCACCTTTTTCTCGTTTCATCTCTCCCACTGCCTCTTTACCCTCTGCTGTATCTCTCTTCTTTTGGTCCAGTCTCCCTCTCTCCCTGGACTATCTTGGAAGCAGGAACAGGTGCTGGTTTTCAGCCCTTGGTCCTGGCTGACCACTCAGAGCCTCTGTTTCTGGTTCAAACACACGCACACGTACACACACAGACACCGTCTCAGGAGCCCATTCATCCCCTGACAGGTCGAACAGTCTGGCCCGTGTGCTAGGTCCAGATGGGGCTACTCCATTACTCTAGCTGGCTGGACTGGACATTACATAGACACACAAACATACACATACGCACACAGGCACACACACACACATCTAGGCCTATGAACACATGTGTAAACCACCTCCCAGAATAGAAAGGGGTTACTCAAGGAAGACAGTGGCTAAACTAATTTCTGTAGCAAATTTGGGCGATTTGAAGTTTGAAAATCATTAGGAGCTTTAAATATATAGAAGTATGCAAAAAATAAATGTCTTAAATGTAATCCACGATTTTCTTTGGTTTGTAAAGCTGTAAAAGTAACAGAAACAAAGTCGGTTACACAGTTAAGCTCAATTTTACTGAAGCTCAACTACAAACTGCTTCAGTCTTTGAGATGGAAGACTCAACTCACTGAGCCAGTGAATTATAAATTGCCCAATAGCAGCAGCTCCTTGACAGTTTGTCAATATATGAAGTTTTTATTGTAAACAGTTGACCATATTGGAAAACTTTTGACCCTCAGGACAAGTATGTTCTGTTATTACTGTGGTTTGTTTCATAAAAAAAGGATTTACTGTCTAGAAAAGAAACATCTGCCTATTACTGTCAAATTATAAAGCCATTTATAATGTCCTTCTTCAGAGTGTTATACTGTACAGACAAAGGTTATAACATTAGTTTTTCAAGTGTACACAGTTTTCTTGGCAGTCCAAAACTGCAAAACTATTATTACCATTAGAAATGACATGAACTTGCAATTACAAGACCCTGAAAAATCTCAGTCCACTGAACTCCATCGAACGATTATCTACTATCTTTACACTGAGGATAAGCAACTGGAACAGTGGAAGAGCATTTTACAGTCTAAGTGTTGTTTTTTAAGTTTGAGCATTTTCTCCTTAAGCTCAGTGACAAAGTGGGCAAAGCACTGAAAGAGCCAACAAAAAACAAGAACAAAAGAAAAGGAGAGTTTAGTACCTACCCTTCAGTTGGCCAGATTTACAGCTTAAATGAACATGAATTGCACAATATACTCTCCATTACTCTCTATAACATCTGCCAGATTAGAATAATATAGGCTGATTTTCCATTTGGCATGTAGCATTAATACTGAGAAGACTGTCCACCACAGTGGTGAGTTTGTACCAAAATAACCAAAGAGTAAAAAACCATACTTCTGCTGCTACTTTTGTTATTATTTTTTTCTTTTTTAGGATTGAGAGATATGTAGCTTTGGTTAAGCCTGAATGAAAAATAGACTTTGATCCTCATATATTCAATTTCAAGCAGTTTCCAAATTGTTTCTAAAACTAAATTATGCACGATTTTTACATACATCAAGGTGGAAATATGATATGTTCATGATGTATGATATATTTAAAGATGTAGTAGATCCTTTGGGAACCTCCTGAATTCTTCATTGCAGAGAGGAATGTACTGTAAAAAATGCATTAAAAATGGATAACTTAATAGAGGAAATGTGTGATAATTTGCTCTGTGAAAAAGTGCTACCGTAAGTCACATAGATGGGAGAGTTTTCTTTATCAAATGCACTTAATCAGATGATGACATTCTGCTTAACTTCCTGGTGCAGTAACTCAGCCTCATGACCATCATACTGTTTATCAAATCTGTGTTGGAATACACACTGTAGCACTCAGAGAGCCGCATATTTATGAAAGACCAGTGTTGAACAGCGGATTATAAATTCCTGTAATGTATCAGATTGTGCATGAATGTATTTTCTCATGGCTAATTTATGGCTCTGCTATGAAACTGTGCCATATTTCAGTTTCTTGTGGGATAGAAATTAATCTTGTGCTTGCTAAATAAACCTGTTTCTCTCCCTGTGTAAAGCTACCCTATGAATATAATAGTCACCATGGCTAAGAAGCAGCTGTTTAACTAGTAAGCTTAAAAAACAACAACACAAAAACAAGAAATAATAAGTTTGTATTTTTAATTTTTTTTTTTCCTTTGTCTGTTTTCAAATGCTAATTGTGATTGTGGAGGTCACACTATGAGATTCCATTAATTTTTGTAATTGCAAAAGCGAATCAAATTATTTCATATGCAAATGATCAGCAGCTACTTTTTAATGTGTAACCTTGTAAGTTAATGAATTTTGTGATAGGGATTCAAAATAAACAAGCCTTAGGGTTTGGGGTGCATACATCATAAGTTTAATTTTCTGTTTATTTTATTTACAAGCCTGAATATTAAGGCCTACAGTATACTTAGTAAATATAGTTTAATTTTATATGTTTCTGGGTCAAATAAATAAGTTCAATTGGGAGCCTTACATTATGAGCTGGATTTCCTCGGGGTGACTCTGTGCTGGAGCTTAATATTTGGGGATAATGGGGACACTGAAAGCATTTACAGAACAGAAGACGTCCTTTATATATTTTAACAGAAAGTGCAGAGGTCTAAGAAGTACGGACTGAAGAAAATGACTAGAATGGATGTGGTACCCTCGAAGAATACGTTTTTTTTAAGATACAAAGAAGCAGATATGTGCATAATGTCAGACTGCTGATCCATCCATGCAGTCCTAGTAAGGGCTGTTGGCACCAGTGACCACGGGCTCATTATTCCTAGTAACAACACCAAACCAAGGAAATTAATTCGTTGGGGTCCAAATTGTATTCACTTTAGTCGTTCTGAGTTCAGCCGTAATGGTGAGGGTCTTGGATTTGTGTTGATGTGTAACACAGAGGAGCCTCTGAGTGAACTTACTATCAGCTCTGATCATGGGGTGCCTGATAATCAACTTTATTAATGCAAGATGGAGATTGTGATCCATGAAGTGCAACGAAAAATTATGTGTACTGCTACTTTTTGACCCTGTCTGCTTATTAATTGGTTTTGCGTCGTGCTGCTGTCAATGCTGGTGTTCCCTCTAATGATCAATTGGACTGCACTTTGAATTGGTATCAGTTATTATGGGTATAATTTCAAGTGAGTCTTGTTTTGAACATTTTTTTATTCTAATTGAGGTTTATCTGGTTTGGATTAGGTCCCATGAAGACTGCCTACTTTTGTTTAGGTGTGAGGTTGTTAGTGAAACTTTGAGCTGAGACTATTTTGTCACAGCACAGTTCGGTTCAGCTGTGTTGAAGTGTAATCATAATAGCTGAGCTGTGGTGATAATGTCAGCTAGGAAACTGCTGTCCCAACTGAAAATTGATGCTAATACTTCCTGCAAACTTAGGACTCCAGTAATAAACTTGCCAAGTTCGAATTCTCACTTACACAAGTCCAAACTTGGTGTCCTCTGTATTAGGTCTAAATCTGTTTTGAGATTTTTGCTTAACTGGTCCAATGTACAAACTTGTATTGGTTTAAAATTACTCCACCTGACTTACCTAGCATTCATCAGGTGTAGATTGAGAGAGCTAGCAGTGCTAGCGGCTAGTAAACAAAGGCCCTGAGAATTTGCAGTCTTCTCATGACTTACCTGTTGTTTTCTGTTGCTAAAAAAAGAAAAAAGAACTTTACATTTTAAGTCAGGTTAAAAAGTTTCAATTTCAAATTCAAGTTCAAATTCATTATTATTTTAAATCAGTGCCTGAAAAGGTACTGTAATGATTTTTTTTCAGAGCTACAATTTTTTTTTTATGCTCAGCAGTATTCCAGAGCCCCACACTAGTTTTTTTAGCACTTAGGTATTTTGAGCAACACAGTTCATCCGTGGAAGCGAACAAACAAAAGCTACAGTATCTCTTAGTAACCCCAGTTTAAATCGATAAACTCTTGATCCCTGGGATAATTCATCTCTTTATCAACATCATTTTAGAAGCACTGTGTTTGCTCAGGATTTCCTTGTGTAGTCTCTTCTGAGGGGGCTTAAGTCCCTCTCCACCATTTCACCCTCCTCCTCCCCCCTGACTCCTATACATTTACCCTCATCCCTTTCTCCCTCTGATTAATTACAAGGTCAGTATAAACAAAAGAGAGCAGTTGTTCACATGTTCTGCTATATCATTGGCCAAGGCTGTATTCATACTCCGGCCTTTCATTTATCACCACTCGACCATAGTCCGACCGGAGCCATTGCCTGCCATGGCCAGGGCGATTCCAATTAATATAATGGACTTGTGGGTTGATGTTTTTCTCAGCACTCTCAATAATGCAGTCATTTATATGCTGATTTGCCATTTTTCAGTGTTGCAGGCAGCTGGATGAGAACCATAAATCCAAAGGGTGCCTCTGCAGGGCATAACTCATTGAGGACATGTTTTGTCCCAAATCAAAACAACACCTAGGGGTTTGACATTGAAGATTCAGCCGATCTGAACTGTGGTGGCCTTGTAGATAATGAAAGGCTGCAGTATCAGTTTGCCGAGATTGCTTGTCTCAGCAGTATCGTTAGACAAATCCCAAAATTATTATGAATCATCAGCGACAGTCAGCGGCAGTAGATAAAATGGAGATAGTGTGAATGATTGATACCGTGAGTTCATAAACTAGCTAAAGCAATAAAGTCAAGGCCCCTATTACTGCCATTATCTGTCCTGAATTGGGCTTAAACAGGAAATATAAGTGGGAGGTGATTAAAAGGAAAGCATCAGTGGTGTCTAACTGCACTGAACGTTGTTTATATGAGCTTTTTAGCTGTGTTTTTATAGCACAAGGACTGGTGCATATTTTTTTCTTTGCAGTAAGCCCGTTCTTTGATGGCATTTGATGATTTTATTGCAATGACCTCTCTGTTCTTGAGAAGATGATGCATTGGTGTTTATGTACCACATTCTTGTTTATGAGGTTGCTGACATTCTGGGAATACTTATACATACTACTGTATTGATTAACTATTCTATATATAAACACTATGTTCTTTGTCTCCTTTTTACCTCCTTGCATGTTACTTATCTTAGTGTATATAACAGGCTACGTACCAAACCTCAATCAAAATAAGATGTGCTTAAGAAAAAAATGATCTTTTATTGTAAGTACCCATGGCAGAGAATAAAAGGGACCTACAAATTTGATGTGTTATTTTATGAAAGAAAACCAGTGCTAACTCTAAGCACTTGCTTGATCATTATCTTAAAAAAATGATCACTTATGTATTATACTTAAGTGCTATTTTGGGCAGTTGCTCCCAGACTAATGACTGCACAGCAAGCACACACTCGTTTGTAGGTTATTAAAGAAACCATTTCCCTTGCAGATAATATCACCTAAAACATATGATCTTCTTTTTAAGTGTCTTTGTCCCATTAAACTGACATGCAAGCCAACAAATATTAACATTCACTTGTCCTCAGGCAACCCTTTCTTTCTGAGGATTACAAAATTTATATGCAGTAATATAATAATATAAGCATATGCTCATATAGAATCATAAAAATACACTGTGGATCTCTTATATGATTTATAAATAAGGTCTGTTCCTCTGACATCATTGTTAATCTAGACCAAAGTCACTTAAGTGGCCTGAAAAGTACATTGTGTTTTTAGTGTTTGCTTGTGTGTGACTGTGTTAGTGTTTGTACATGTGTGTAAGTGTAGCTGACAGCATTTATGTGTGTATTGTGAACCTGCAGTTAAGTGTATAGAGAAAAATGAAGAGCCATGCACTCACTGTTATGGACAGATGCAGGAACATGGGGCCCTTGCAAGGTCATTGTCACCGAACCATGAGAAAGACCCATGGTTGTAAATAATAAGAGCTTTGACCTTTGGGGGGGAAGCAAGTTGAGTCATTTATCAGCTCTTTCGATCTAATGTCCAATTTTTTATTTTTTTTTAATCAGGTGCTTGTCAGAGCAAGTTGTCAAAGAAGGGCGTAAATGGCCAAATTTTATTTACATAATCAGATTTTTTTAACCAAAGACAACTATTTAACCGAGGCGGATAGCTTTTATTTTGAAGCACCCTCAGCAAAAGCTGTGCAGACTATTTGTCACAGTGATTAATCGCACTTTAGTAACTCGGATAATGTTAATGAAAAATTTGGTCTCTCACAAAATATTGACATTTTTGGTGATTTTTATCAGAGGATGAGTTCGCAAATATCGCTGAGATAACTGTGGTTTGGCTTGTGTATCTCAACTATATGTCATTCTTCCTTATAAAAACAACAACATGCCATAAATCCTCTCAACACACAGGCATTAATTGACATCTGGAAAGTAATGGAGTCAAATCTGTACATAATAATAGTTGAGATCCGGAGTAGATCATGTTTCAATTGCTTTAAGTACCTTGATGTATCAGATGGGAAGCTTCTTTCAGTTCACGCTAAAGCTTCAGACAACATTTCTTTATTTTAACCACAACACTTTTTAATCTGACTTATCTTGCATTCCATGAAATTCTTTGATGGAAATGTTTTATTAGGCTGAATAATTCTCCTTAAAAGTGGATGCTTATTTATCTGTCTGTTTATTGACTGAGCTGGCCTGTTTTTGTTATTTGTCTCGCATTTCTTTCCCTGGTTATTGGATTTTGTGGAGGAGGGATCTTTCTGTTGCACTTCTCACCTTCTATGACTTTATTTCTTGTCGGGTACCTGTCATCTGCAGAAGATCGGAATCTTCTCTCATAAAGCCCTTACACTCAAGAGGCATTGCACTGCTACGGAGTCAAAACAAATGTAAACAAAAAGATAGAAGATATAAAAGAAAATGAATAACCATCTCATAGAAATATTGACATACAGTGAAGCTTTGATTAAAGACTACTGGGAGCACGAAACTAACCAGCACGACTGAATTTATCTCGGTTCTTTTCAAAGGCCTGACAGCATTTCTACAATAACACTTGCTCTTAGAGCCATTTGGAAAATGAAAGCCCTGGCTGCATCAAACTGCACTCTTCAGTCCTCTGTGGATGAAACCGAACCCTGCATGCTTTGTTGTAGTACAGCTTCAGTGGCATCTCTATTTAATGGTAAATGAAAGAGAGAGGGAGAGAGAAAAAAAGATGGATTGAAAGACTGAGATGTTGATACGACACATCTGGGACCCACACTCAATTTCATGACACCAGAAATATTATGATGCGTGTCCGAGGCGGCAGAGCACACCAGTGAGCCCCAGGCCTGCTATTATATTAAGGGGTGAGACATATCACTCCTGTATCGCTTGTCAATAAAGACGATGGCCGCTGGGAGACTGTTCATGAGGATGGCTTAATAAAAATGCACCTCAAATAAAGTTTACAGTCCAAAAAAAATCACAGTAACTCCTGGCAAACAAACTATAATAAATGGCTATCTTTGTAAACACCTTGGTACATCATTCACAAAAAACATCCTATATATTTCTAGCTGTTTTTGATTCAGCCTTTTTTTACTCAAGTGGATGAATCAAACATCAGTTTATACTGAGTTTTTTTATGTCTTAATAATGTACCTCATGTTTTGGTGTGTTTCATGTTACTGTTAGCTGTCTGTATAAGAGCAATCGGCTGAACAGCTTTTTGTTAATGCAAATCAAAGCAATTTTGCAGTATTTTTTAACAACTTACTTAGAATTTTTGACAAACCTGTTGGTCTTTGGGACCAACTTTAGGACTTTTTAGTAATGTCAGTTTGTTTTTAGATGAGTGCATCATTAAGGTAAACTTTGAACTATGTCTTTGCTTGTAGTTGCAGGACAGAAAAATATGTAGTTTGTTTAGAAGATCATGATGCAAAAACAAACCAAAAACACAACAAAAAAAACAAAACAAAACAAGACAACAACACTGGCTTCCTGAAAGATAGGAAATTAATCTTGAATGCCCAGTTTGGGAAAATTGTAAAGCATACTCAATTTGCAGGTAATGATCTAAAACATTCCTTTCGTTCGTTCTCTCGTGGAATATAATAATAGACTGCTGTCTGTGTAGATAGTAATATTATTTCGATGTGTTATAAAAGCCCATGTTGTTGGTTAAATAATGTGGTGTTTAACTGCAGAAGAAGAAATTTCATCACAACTTTCCTTTGTAAAATTTGCATGTAAAGGAAGAAAGTTTAAAAAGTTTTATTCTCAGAGCAGGGACCTGTTCTTAACATGCAGCGTCATTAAAAATCTTTTACGGTTTTAGTATTATGTTATTATTCTTTGTGACGGTTTTAAATTCTGGACAGTGTTCCTGCTGTGGTTTAGAGACTGTTCTTTATTTAATGCTATCCTTCATTTTACTGTTTTATTAATTTTTTAACCGGTTGTGCTGAGAGGTGGAGAAAAATCAGATTCAGACCCTTGATACGCTTTTCCTATCTGCTTGTCCGAGACCTTTCTCTGTAACCTTGACATTTCCTCACTTGTTAAGTGGTGCTGCATGATCAAAGGCTTTGCATGAGAGCCGTGGTAATCAGATATGGCTAAATATTAATGAAGACAAAGCTTTAAACCAGTTGAAGTAAGATGCAAAAATAGTGTTTCAAAATTAGTGGCATCTTAACATCAAGGTTATAAGATTAGCACGTAGAAAAAATAATTTTTATTCAACAGAAGATGCATATTTGTGCTTGTAGTGGTTGCTTATGGTGGTTGTACTGGGATCATGGATCATGGTTGTGCCTGCTGTGGTTCTGATACTGCTCACTGCAACTGGTGCAACTGGTGACGCTTTTTTTAGCCAAACTCCTATTCTTCCATTATAAATATTATCATGTACTTGCATATATTTGAAACATATTTTACATATATAGACATGTTTTTACTATATACCATGATACCATCATTATTACTAGCCACATTTTAATTATTTTAGGTTCTGTTGTATTGCTGTTGCTGTGCATCTCTGTCCCCGTCTTTCTCTTTCTCTGTCCACCTTCAAGCCAGGTTCTGTTTGTCTTTGTTCTGCCTGTTTCCTTTTTTTAACTGTTGCCAGGTGTTTGCTCATGTGGAAATCATATAAAATTATTGGGTGTTCATAATTAAAGAGTGGTCTAGACCAGCTCTATATTTACAGTGTCTTGAGACAACTAATGCTGTGATAAAAAAATCCACCTTGACTTTCCCATTTTTGCATTAATTAAAAATAAAAAATGTTTGCTTCTTCTTATTTATTTGTGTGTGTATGTGTGCCTTGGACAGATACTTGTTAAAAATACTTTATGCAACTCCTACGGAGAAAGTCAAATCAATGACCCTGGAGCTCTGGAGTTTGTCCACTTGAGGCTGGCAGGTCAGAATGCTCAGAGTGAGCTGGATGAATCGGGCAGAAGTTCCCCCCGATCGATAATGATTTGGACCACCAGAGGAGGCAAAAAAAAAGTGGGGAGGCAAACATGGGCCTAAGGCAGAATGCAAACATCTGTGTTCGTTCAAACCAATTAATTGCGAGGGCTTGTAACGGGGCCGATCGGTGAGCATTCCCACCCTCCACTCCTCCTTCATTAATGCTGCTTGCCATTTCCTCATCTTCATCTTTGCTGGTGTTTTGGCCCTTCTATCTGCCATCTGTCTCTTTCCTCCCCTCCATGCATGTCATTTTCATTTGCATCTTTCTATTTTCATTCCTTCTCCTCCACCTTCCTCACTCCACTTTTCCAAACCTCCTCCCCTCCTTTGTTTCGTTTATTGTCCCTCTTTCAATGCACCGCACCCTATGTGGTATAACCAGTCCTCCTAGTACATATTAAAAATATACAGAAAAGATGGGTCACATGTGTGTCCTCTGCTTTTCCTATATTTTATCCGTACACACACACTTACACACTCTCCTCTCTTTTCTTTGTGGCTTCTTATCTACATCACCTGCCTGCACTTCACTGCTTTCACTGTACTCACACTTGCACACATGCACACAAAATGTTGGATTAATTCCTTCGACGTTCCTGCTCACTGTCGGTGGTCCTTTATCTCTTGGGGTTGTGGAAAGGTGACTGGATGGCTCCCCATCATTAAAACCTCATCATCTTCGATGACACTGTCTACTGTTATTGACTTTCACCCCCACCCACCCACAGAAGATGTGTCCAAAAAAAATCCAATTTGCAGATGACTCCTCAACCACAGCTCCATCAAAGGTGAATTTAACTCCTTTGTAGACATTATGAGTGCAGAATAATACTGACAGAATCCTGTATTACGAATGGAAGAATATCACTTCTTGCACAGAATGTCAGAGCAATTTCTCTGCATATTCGTCTGAAATACAAAAAAATGACCGGAGTGGGCAATAATGGGTTATGGGTTTCCTGGACTGCTTTCAAGACAGATAGAGCAAGTGAAAGAGAGAGAGAGAAAAAGAGAGAGAGGCCAAAGAGAAAAAGATGGAAATGTCAAAGTAGATCATTTCAGTGGAAGACATGTCGGTCCATCCTCTCCCGAACAGAGGCATCCCTAAAGGTCACATCAATAATTCTCCTGTTTCTCCAGCTGGCCATTAATCATTTGGTCGCACGTCTGTCATCATAGGGGGCTAATGAGATCTACATAGATCATTTCTTCCTCTGGCTGGAGGACAACCTTGTTTTTTTTTTTAAAGGGAAAAAAACCCATCATTGATCTTGTGTTGCTCTCAAAGGATACACGTGTGCTTGGATTTCGTGTTGTCCTGCAGTGCCTCCTCTTTATTTTTGGTTCCACTGTATCATCTCTTGTCATTTTGGTTGAATGCTTGAGCCAGATACATTTAGATGATTTAATGGGGCTTCTGAAATAATTTCATGTGAATCATATTATATGCACGGTAGTTGTAAGGGATAAATTGGCTCCAATTTTGTTACCTTAGTGTCCTTGTAAACAAAAAAGTCAGCACGACATTCTAAAACAAATATAGCTGAGAAGCTGCTGTTTGTCAGTGACTTTGTATTTTTTTCGAATATTTACCGATTTTGGTCATGAAATTGACCTGCTGTTGATGTGTCAACAGAGATTTTCTTAATCACTGTCATTGGAAGAGCTCAAGAATTCGGTCATCTAATTTTTGGCCTTCAGAGGGGAACAGAATATGAAGCGTATGGCACCAGATGAAATATCCAGCCCTTAATTAAAGTGGCATCTTGCCACTTCCTCTGAAAAAGGTGATTGATTTTACCAACTCAGGACACGTGATGATACCTGTGAGTTTCTGTCTTTCATAGCTTAGGGATTGTTATTAGTTAAAGGCTGTGATTTTATGTGCACGCAAAGGTAAATTTCATCTCCTGTTTACCAGCATTTCTAACTTTGTCTTCAACAAGGCCTGAATTTTACCCACTAAGCTCATTAATCACTCTGTCAATCAATAAATCAGCAGTTCAGATCAATGAGACTCCACTCTAACAATGTCAAAAGAGCCATTCATCAAGCCTTTGTAAATTTGAAGTGGATATACATCTGGGACCCTTTTTAAACAGCTGACTGGATGACAGATTGCAGGTTTAATTTTTTAGAAGGGAGCTCCAAGAGCGCTAAACATATGCCTGATAAAATACATAACAAATCACCTGCATGCTTGGTAAAATACACAACCCAGTTAAAACAGTTAGTTACTCTGACTATAACTTTGATTTGTGTAGAAAATACCATTTTTTTTGAGGGCATACATTTCAACTTATCGAAACACAGTAACTCAAAATGGACATCTTGCCCTTCTGGCTTTTTTCCTGCTTTTTATGGTTGTAGTTCTCACTCTACAATGGTTTTATGAGCATTTATTTGTTTGCGTCTTCACTCTATTGATGCACTGTTGCCTTGACAGTTAAGGGGCATTTCATTTTTGCAGCTCTGTGTTGCTGCAGTGGCACCAGTGCAGCACCTCTGTTTTGCTACGTTGGCTGCACTTCTCCTCTGCAGCGAGATCTCCCAATACAGCCCACGATCACTGCCAGGTATTCTGCCAGAGAGGCCCCAAAGGTTTTTGGTCCAATCTCTGAGCCAGGTGAAGCACATCTGTTAAACAGTCCAGTTGAAATGGATAGAATTTTGGATTCTTTTAAGAAAGTCACTAAATTTTAAGGATAAAACTATTTTATTTGTTTGGATTAAAATACAGTTGCTGCTGTGCTGCTGAATGTCTAGCAGAATCTGTTCTTTTCTTGACAGCAATTCTGTGCTTTATCTTTGAGTTAATAGCAAGTCCTTCTGTTTATGGCAGGCTTGTTGGAACAGTGTGCAAATATGTATGTGTTTCTGTTATGTTTTCTAATCTATCACACATGCATTAAAGGTATGAGAAGGGTTGCTAGCGCACTTGATAGATAAATGTCATTTAATATGCATTTCAGTTAAATCCAATATCCTGGCCTTGTCACTGTGATTACAAAACTGTCAGATTCAAATGCCGACTCTGGCAGCTCTGTCAATACTAATTTACTGTACACAAAATATTACATGATGATAATTTGTGAAGTGCATGTGTGTAATTTTCTCACTTGCCGCGCATATTAGTCTTGATAAGTAATCTACCTAGTTTTTGACTTCCATGTGATATAAACTTATTTATATTCAGTCCATGTGTGTCATACTACTAGATAGTGCATCGAGGTATTTAGAATCATTCATTTGCAGGAGGAATATGCACTGAGGCCTTTTCAGTCATTTTTGGTTTCTCTTTTTCTATGAACAATGTGACATAAATCATTTGTTGTCATGGCCTGATGTTTTCTTTTATGTTTGACAATTAAATTTTATTATATGAGTCAAAAGAGACTCCTAAAAGAGTCCTTGTCACAATGTCAAACTGTCACCCTTCAACGCCCAAAAATAATTACATAAAATAAAATCAGATAAATGCCACAAATTAGCTTTAACTTAATCAGCTCCTGGCATGACTTCATTTTGTTTGGTTTCTCCAGACAGTATTCCAAATACAATCAAACTGTAGTAAATGTTCCAAAATGTATCTCTGACCCTGAAACTATTTCCTGGTTCTTTTTTATATAAACAGTCCAGGTTCTAAAGCAGTTTGACAGGTGTTAAATTTTAAACAATGATGTAATTTTAGCCTTATATATATGATGTACTGGAGAACCACAATGTCTTATTTCAATTTGAATAGATTTTGAATATTAGAAATTTTGTTATTGTATTTATAGGGGTTAGCCAAACCACTTTATTTAAGAGTTTATAGAAATTCCCTGGTTAGCACATTCAAATGCTCACTGTCATTAGAATTTAAACTTTTAGTCAATGTAGGAATTAATCAGCGAGCACAACTGAGCATTTGATGATTTTGGAACCTTAACAAAAAACATAATTTCCAATTTTATAGCATTAAGTCTTGAAGTAAAAATCTTGGTTCTAGCATTAGTGATGAACTAATAAAACAAATAACTGATGTTGCCAAAAAAGACTGAGCTATTTATTTTTGTTGCTCACTGACTTTTTGAGAAATCTCAAATCTCAAATAATGGTGCCTTTGTATGTTTCACCACGTGAAATACAGTTTGCTTACAGTATATTAGGACTCACCATTTTCCAGAAAAGACACATTTCTTTAACTCTTAAAATGATAAAAACTTAAGATAATATAAAAATATTTTTTTGTAGTTTGTAGGGTACATCGAGTGCCTGAAAAGCAGAAATACTAATGGGCACAGAGAGCTTGTAAAGTACAACAGAGTCTTTTAGGAGTCCAGAAGCAGTAATGGACACTGACATCTATTTATAGTGGGAACGGCTAAAGAGGGTGAATAGAAAGCTGAACAAAAAGAATGAGAGAGAGCAGAGCCACCGGCAGTGTCTTTCTAAAGCTTTCATACAGTGTAGGGCAGACAATCTAATGCAAAATGACTTCTTAGTAAAATGTCTTTAAGTTTGACTTTTCCCATCATTTTTGATTCTTATACTTTAATTCCCAGAACCATTAAAACCAAACCAAACCAACCAAACTTTAACATGTACCCATTCAAACCTAATGTAGATTTTAACAGAATATCCAGGGAAATGGGGAGGGGAAAAAACATGGATTTTTATTCTGCAATTATGTATAGTTTTTATAGTCGCATACCATGGCAGAAGAAGACAGTGGTACAAGATAAAACTATTTTATTTACACCAGTCAGACCTCATACATCTGAAAACCTTTTGGAAAACATGATATAAATATTAAATATATGTTTTTTATGTATTGATTTGAAGGATGTTACTGTCTCGTTGATCCACACTGATTAGATTTCCCAGACGAGATGGTGCTACATGTGTTACATGATTTATTCATGTAACCCGTTTACTTTGCTCTTCACAGCATTTCATTTTTATTAATATTAGGGAAGAGGGAAAGAATTGATTATTTCATACGTGATGATATGTAATTGGAAGTAAAATCGGTTGTCTAGACGTGTGTTAATAAAATGATACGGACAACAAAAAGGAGGAATTCAACTGGGAGACCAGTGAAGCTTTAAGACAGTCTCACGTGTGCACACACTCAAGTTATCATGTCACTCTGAACATTTTCATCTTAAGAAGAGGCAGCCGTATTAAGCAGGCTTTTATTCAGTGTTTGAATAACTGCATTTCTGAGATGAAAAGAGATGTAAAGAATATTGTAAATAATTTGATGCCATCACTCACTAATGCTATCAGAATCCTATAACAAACAGGTGATTAACACACACTGCAACAATTACCAGTTTACACCAGCTCTGTGGCTCTTTCCCCTAATTGATATGCATTATCTTCCACATCTCTCCATTTCTGTTGTTTCCACTCCTAATAAACAAATTAAAAATGTGCATAAAAACAGGTGGATGAAAAGAAAAGTACTTTTTATTTGCTTTTATATGTACTTTTTTTGTTTGAATCGAATCAAATTTGTCTGAAAAGTGTGATTAAAAAAGTGAGCTAAACATTTTAAAGTCTGGTTCTTCTTATGTAAAAAACAATAAAAAGCTAGATTTTAGGAACATGTTATTTTACCTTTATTGCCAGATTTTTGAGAAAAGACAAAGAGATTGAACAGAGACTTGATAAAGCCTTACTTTATTTCTTTTACAGGGAAACCTGCATGATTTAGGGCAGTGTTTTTCAACTGGTGTGCCGCGGCACACCATGGCACACTGGTGTGCCGCAGCACATTACTGGTGTGTCGCGGCACATTACTGGTGTGCCATGGGAAATTATCCAATTTCACCTAATTGGTCTTAAAAACATTTTTTGAAAATGAATTAATTATTATCTGCAAATAATATGCCATTGTCGACACTGTCGATTTCTCATGGCACACTGGTTGAAAAACACTGATTTAGGGGACCCAAAGCTAAAAAGTGAAATATGGCGTAATGCTGCCGCTGTGCTTTTCTCAGGGTAGCTAAAATTTTCAGCAGAGCCCTGGATGAAAAAAAAAATAAAAGGAAGAATGCTCGAGATGCTGACCAGCAACTCAGAATCAAAATTTATATTCTGAACTGTACCGTCCACATACAGACAAGACATATTCTCTTTTTATGTGTTTAATATTTGTAGTCGGACAAGTCGATGCTCTAATCACGATTCTGTCCACAACATCTTATACAGTTGGGAGGAGTGAGGAAAACATGTTTTTGAAATTCATCTTCTCTAGCTCTCTGGGCGATGCTGTAAAGTCACAACATGATTTATTCCTCTTTCTTTAGACATATTCAAGAATTATGCCCCATTTTAAGAAATCCCTGAAGGTGCTAATTCATATTCTCTATATGATTGGACCATCAATACTGAGGGTAACTGAAGGTCGCTCTGACAGCTTTACAGGTTGTCAGGTTAGCCTGTCTCACTGCCTTTTCTTTACAAAGCCCTTTAATGCTTTTTTTTCTAGTATTGCTGATTGCACTTTATAGTGACAGACATCCAGTTCAAAAGACAGCAAATGCAATCAAAGCTACACTACACAGATAATGACCTCTGCTTGCTAGTTTCTGATAGGCCATTGATAATAAAAGTAGCTTACCATGCTCTAAATAGCTCTTCCTCACAAATTATATTTCTCACACTATCTTGGAGACATATGTAATATAAAATTACTTTTGTCATTGAGGCTGAGAAGAAGGATGTGACCTGTTTGCCACCAATCATAGATCAATAATCAAGCTCTGTGAACATTCAGTAAATTCAGACACTGGCCTTGCAATGCATTATGCATTTAGCTCAGAATTATTTTTTACTGTCAAAAGTTATAACAGTGACATGAGCAAAGGATTCATAAAAGGGATTCACATCCGTTAAAAAAACTGGAAACATCCTCTGACAAAAACAAAAAACGTGTCTGGTTCATGCTATGTGAAGTATTAGATGAATATTTTATGAATATCCACAACTGTGTTTGATATTAATGAACTTTCAGTCTGATCCTGTGCTGCTTGCTTGGTAAGACATGCATATTTGCCTGCCCAGTAGTGGCTCAGCAATACTGACCAAGAAAATCATCTTGGTATTTTCAGGCCATACACAAATATATATAACTCATGTCTCGATGTTGATATAATATCAATATATTGCAGAGCTGTACATGCTGGTGGCTCATTGGTAAAAGAGGCACATTTAGATTTTGGCTCCTGCTCTTTTTGATAGTTTAAAAATGTTTCTGTCCAGGGTGCTAAACTATTGAGCCAGTTATTATTGCGGTGGTGGATTCTCTCTCGTTCTCTCTCCACATTTCTCTCTTATGTCTGTCATCTTTTTGTTGCCTTCAGTTTGGTCCTGGAGCAGTTATTGCTGATGGCTGAATAGCTGGAAGAGAAGAAAAGGAATGATTACTTTAAATGATTAGTGATTATTTAGCAAAGACATGGTTTGCAACTCTTGTTTCTATTGTAAATGATTGAATGGCTTGTTCAATTGCTACATGACCCCTCACCTTTTCTGCTCCTAAAAGAAAAGGGAATTAGATTTGAGAGAGAAAGAAAATCTAAAAGTCTTAGTATTCTTGACCTGAGAAACAAAGGTTACAAAAACTCTTATGTACCGGTCTGAAAGGCTGACTGTGTTTAAATGTAGCACTGCCCTGGGAGCTGCCATTCTTGACCTGTGCTTGAGATTTCTTTAATTTTCTCTCTTTATGTCTTTCTCTGTGCACCCATGTCTCAAACTCAACCAAAAGCCCTAGGAGTATGACTGTCATAAGTATGGCTGTGCATGGCAAAACAATTGCAGCCTGTCCACCGCGTAATAGATGGGTGGAAGTGTAAGCACTGTGCACCATTCCTGAAATCAATGGTCCACTGCTTGGTGGCTGGCTGACTCCCCTCCAAACACAGCCTGGCGGGTGCCATAAAGGATGTTTATTAGTCTGACAAGTTGACACTGCAGCTCCTTGTCATGCTCTGATAATAGGGGCCAGGCGCAGACCAGCGGAAGCCTTGCTTCAGCTGGTTAGGAGACAGACAACCCCTTCAGGGGTGCAGATAAGAGAGGAGAGGAAATAAGAGAAGAGGAGAAAAGAAAGAAGGAAGCGGGAGGGTGGTGTATTAGTGCAGCCAGTGCCTGTTTTATGTGTGGAAGAAAGAAGAGGAAAAAAAATAGGAAAGAAGCAGAGGAGAAAGGTAGAGCCAGAATAGGAGAGAAAAGTGCAGAAAAAGATATGAAGTAAATGGAGGATGTTGGATCGGGTTTATTCAGACATGAGATTATTTAGAAAATAGTCATTTTTATGAGGTTAGGGTTACTTACTTGTCGCTTAAAAGACATGAATGAAAGAACTATGTGCAGTGTTTGCACCTTTATCATCCCTACATTGCTGGCTGGTTGCATATGGCAATAAAGTTTCCCAGGTCTCCTTGGGCTTCTGTGTTTTTTGGCCCATAAAACCTACGCACAATGGCTTCCTGCATGCATGCTTTGCAAAAAAATTATTTACTGATGTGGCCCTTTGAGACTTTATATTTTCTTGGACATAATGCATGACATTCTGATAACTCACAGTTATTTTATCTTTCACACGACCTGCATTTCCAACTGTGGCCACCGCAACAAAATGGCCTTCCAACCAAGAGCTGTTTCTTTGAGGGCTCTAATTGTGATTCTCTTTGTTCTTATGGTGTTTATGCATACAGTAAAAACTGGAAATGCAAGGTTTTTTTTAAGCTGATAGAGATAACTGAGCAGAGATGGATGATTTAATACCCCATAGTCTAACAGGCATCACCACTTTATCACTCCTCTCTAAACCTATTTATTGCAATTTACTAACATAAAATGTTGTTTTCCTCTGAAACAATACAAGAAGACGTCCACATTGGTGATGGCATGTTTAAGCTCTGTAGTCTGTACTGATCGGCTTTACCAGTGTACAGCAAATTTACATCATGAGTGTGACAACAGCAAACTACGCTTCTTCTTCTACTTCTTCCTCTTTTCTCTGTTCATTAGCGGATTAAAAAACAACTTTAAAGGTTCAAAACTCCACCTACTTTATTGAAGTGTGTGAGTGCTGCGCTTGTTAAGTTGAGGAGGGCAACTTGCTTGTTTACAATTTTAATTGTTCAATGTATAAATAGCTGATTATACAAATGTCTCATTATCAGCAGATAGTGTGTTTCCCTATAAAAAGCTTTTTCATTATATTAAGTGCATTAAAAACAATAACATGCCAGTAAGACACTTAGGATGTACTGTTTAGGTACATCTTATCATTTTTTATCTTGTCTTGTCTATTCTGCAACTGTCTTCTCTTTTCTCTTCTCTTCTCTTTTCTGTTGCTCTCCAGTAATGAGCAGCTCCAGATTCACTTTAGGCTCAGGAAAGACGCAAGCTCTAAATCAGCTAATCGATGGCACCAAAGTTAGTCCCTGAACAATATTGTAGGAAAACGGCTTCAATGAACCTCATTGACTCAGTTTCACAAATCGTTATTTCTCCAAGAAAGGCTGACCTTGAAAGACAGAAAGGTCGTTATTGTTGTGTTGTGTATATGTGTGTTTCTCCACACACTAAGAAACTTATTCTAATTTAAAAGTGGCCCAGTGTAAATTAAACCGTGATCGAACTTTAAGCTCATTGATTTCTGTTGCATCTTTTGAAATGATTTAATGTGGGCTTTTCTTATCAGGGGAACCTCTGCCCATGACCTTCGTAATTATCGTTTCACACAGGAAACCAGGTCAAAGCAAAAAGATGAGGAGATCGGATGAGATGTGTCTCACTTCTTGCCAACTCATCATAAAATAGTGCTACACTTCTCCATTTTTCTTAGGGTCAGTCCTTTTTTTAAGTCAGTGCTGCAGAGGGAAGTTCCCAGCACCGTTATGTCATCAGGGACAAGAGCATGGAGGAGGAGAGAGAGCGCTACAAAAGAAGCTATTTTAATTAAAGCTGGCAGATTTACTTGCCTAGCTGGGCTTAAAGCATAGGCGGCCCAGGCCGGTGGGGGCCAAAGTGGCGGTCATAAAAATGACTCATGCCAGGCAGGGGGCGGAAAAGAGCCCCCTGAGGGACGGGCGGGGGAATTAACGTCGGCAGTCGGAGGTTGTTCTGTAATGAGGACAAATCGCTGAGAAGTTTGTCATCTGACAGAAGCTGGAGCTGGCCAGGGAAATATGCACAACGCAATAATTTCAGCTCTTGTGACATTTCTGCTGCACTATGTGAAAGGGCGAGGGGATGAGTTAACCAGAAAAATGGAAAAACATGCAACGTGCAAACTTCTATTTCTTCTTTAATAAGCATCACCTCATGATATCTCCCACCGCATTAGACAATGAGCAGTGACATTTTGGTGCTCTACTTACCCTAACACAATCAATGTCAGGCTTATTTCTGCCAGGAAAGTAATAACATACTCATTACTTGCTATTTGATTGAAAAGTTATATCTTTTGCAATCAGCTCAGTTGCCTTTTAAAATTAGCTGTTATATCCCTGTGCCAGTGCACTTCTGTTAAAATGATCATGATAACAGCAATAATGAATCCATCCACCAGAGAGAGGAAACTTGTAGAAGTGTAAAACAATGTTGTTCTAAGAGGATTTTCAGTGGATTATTTATTTATACATAAATAATATATATACATATAAATATATATATATAAATT
This sequence comes from Acanthurus leucopareius, assembly GCA_029814765.1. Taxonomy (NCBI): domain Eukaryota; kingdom Metazoa; phylum Chordata; class Actinopteri; order Acanthuriformes; family Acanthuridae; genus Acanthurus; species Acanthurus leucopareius. Next base: position 1,829,152 of record JAQMCX010000009.1, on the reverse strand, counting down.
AGGCTTAAGTATATACATAGATTTAGATGATTCAAAACCAAACCACAAAAAGACATATGATCATTCCAGCTTTTTATGGAAATTTCAGGTGTCTACCAGGATAAGTGAACATGTTTTAATGTTCAAAAAATCTTTTTCAAATGTTGTCCACTTTAAAGGCAATCTGCTAGAGACACTCTGTTTTGACCTCGTCTTCCTCAAAGCCCCCTGCCGAACAGCCTGGTCTGTTCTGATCTGTCAGCTCACGCAGGCCAGTGCAGGCACTGTCCGGTGTGTCCAGCTCTGCCTGTGTTTTTAGCTCCCAGCTAGCTGCATTTCTGCCATGAATATCAGCAGAAGGACTACTTCTAAAAGCCTCACTACCACACATGTGAGAGCAGGAATCTGATCCATATAATTTACAGGCTTTCTGCCCAGCAGGCCACTAACATTACAACCTTGATACAGTCTCTGTAAGGTGTGAGCAAGCTAGCTGCTGGGTGCTAATCGAAGTCACTCAGAGTTGCCAAACCAATGAATTCCAATATTTTGTCTGTTTCATTTTGCTCACATAGCTACATCCTGTGCCCAGTAGTAGCAACGCGCACAAACATACACACACTTACATGCACAGATAATTGCACCCACAATTACAAGACAAACATGGTGTGTAGCCTTGGAATATATTCAAGTATATAAACATAATTGTTTTAAACTTTAAATGCTATACCTGTACTCATGTAATTAAACCAAATCAGCACATTCATTTTCTTATAACTACACCGTAATACATTTAATCAAATCTTTCAGTATGTAACAGTAGCACTTCTTTTAATCACATTTTGCTGCAGACTTCTCCTCTTCCGAGCACATGCGCTAGTGACAAGTATAAGCGATGTGTGACTTGAACTGTGGGCTTGTGTGGGTGTTCAAGGCCATTTTTTTCCAGCAATTTTAGCAGCTATCAAACACACTGACTACATTTGTTAAGTGTGGCACATGCAGCAGCTGCTGTCTACTTTTTTTTTTTTTAACAGTTTTCATGGACTATGATTCACCACCAACCATCTTTCCTTCTATGTTTTTTTGTCTTTGATTTCGTCAGTGTCGTGTGCATGTTTCATCTCCCTCTCTTGTTCTGTCACTCTGTCCTCCAAGCTGTTGGATGTCCCCAGGAATGAGTGAGTGATAAATTTAAAGCTGTGAAAATAATAATACCAACCCCCTCCACATGCACACATCACTCTGTCTCACCAAAGGTACTGTCTGCTGCGACAGCAGATGCGACTGGATGTATGTCAGCTCTGTCACATATTCCCTCTCTCTCTCTATGTGTCGTGGAATTTATAATTTATAATCACCATCTGTAAATTCCCTGAGTAATTTCTTTGTCTGCTTGAGTCATTTAGAGACTTTGTGTTTTATAACCAAGGCAAAACAAAAAGATGGGGACACGCACTAAGAGATTTGCTGGGCAAAGTGCCATCTTGAATGCAGCCGAACAATAGATGGCACTTAGTCTGATAAATACCAAAAAAAAGGAAAAAAACAACCAGCCACTTCCTGCCAGAGGTTTTATAATTTGTCGATGTCTGTCATTTTGATGAGCAAGGTTGTAAAAGTTCAGTCATTATCCATTTTTATAGATCATTTTAATTATTATGCTTTAAGGATCGTAATATACTGCCTATTAAATAAAATAAAATTTTCCCAAAGAAGTTTATGCCAGTACTATTTAATATACAGATTGAATTTACAGATTATGCACTTGTACTGGCATGGAGATGGAGACACACAGATGGTGTGGTCACTTTACATGCCAACAATAAGTAAATATATATAAAACAGATGTACACAAGTCTGTAAATGAAAGAAAGGTGTACACAAGTACCATATAGCTTATGCATTTAGCTGTATATCCTTTATTCATTGAAAAGGACGGAGATTTCCATCTTGATTGATTGAGTTTGCCTTTGTAGGCTCTAGAGATTCTTATTTTCAGCGGACTAAACTCATTTGTTTTGTTAAGTCTTAAAATGTGAGCTGTCACTCAAGGGGACACCTCAGTGCAGCACAAACTCTCAAAAACTCTCCTTTTCTAAATAACCAAAGTCTGTCTCCTCAACTTTGGCTTCTTCCCAGCTTTTCTCGTTTTTCTTTCTTGTTCGCCTACCCATCTTCTGGTGAGATTATACTGTTGAGGAAATCAGATGCGCTCAATATGGAACTCCTTCTGTGCTGCCTTGATTTTCTTTGAATTCTACTTTAGAGCCTGTTATTTGCAACTGTGAAAACCTGTTTTCTTTTTTTTAAATAACATCTGCAGTACTAGGTTAAAAACATGACTGATACTGACCTAAATGTGTTTTATTTATTTTTTGCCACAATGTGAAGTTCACACTTTCCCAAAGTTTGCCACAAGGTTTGTCCCCCCCTCTGTCCTTGTGAATATTCAGCTCAGTACAGCTTGTTTATTTGTGTTTTGTTTCTATAGTTGTGTTTTTACAGTTTTATAAGGAATGAACAAATGTTCAACTCAGACTCTAATATAGCACGGTAAACACAGAAGGAGTAGCCATAAATTTATGATCAAGTATAATCATCACACTTTATTTTACATGCTGAACGAGAGGCAGAGTGAATTTGAACCCAGAGTTTTATGGTATGACCCCAGGCTCAGTTGAAACCCCTCAGAGAATTTGATAACAGCTCAAGCTGTGCATGTGTGTGTGCTTAAGTACTTGCCCACGTTGAGTATATAACACAGGCGTTTCAAACCTCTGTTTATTAAACACTTGAACTTGACCAAACACTGATTGTAAGTCTGAGTGCTCGAACAAAGTGACAGCCTAATTAGAACGATGAGAGGAGCTCATAAGACGAGTGGCTTATGCAACAGGAAAGGTCATGTACTGTAATGCAAGCTCACGCACACACACACACACACACACAGGTCTGCATCTACTGCCTGTATCAAGAATCTGTGTCAAGAGCTGCCTCATGTCTCAAGTGTAAAATGAGCACCATTTTATTGTCCCTCCAATCCATTATAAATGCTAAGTAACAGATGTTTGCGTGCAGTGTGTAAGGCTGCACAACTATGGCCAAAAATAGTCACAAATATTTGCATAGATTTTGAAAGAAATATTGTTATCATTATCTATTGTTTATTTTATGAACAAAATGTTTTTCTTGCTATTTTACATTGAAATAAGCAAAGCACTTGCATGAAGTGCTACTTTCCTGCTAATGTACAAATGTGTACAAATGTACAAATCTTTCTATCAAAATAAGACTCTGCTTGAAGCCGGTGTCTTTTCAAGAGGCAAAATATTAAATTGTATCAAATCTTTACCACAAATTAAAGAGACAGGTAACTGTTATGTATGTCTAAGTTAAATGCTGGACAAGGATTCTCGTTTTGTGATCTTTTACTACATAGTTTTTACTTTGGCTATGGTGGCTGAGGTTGGGGATTAGTCAGAGGGGGAGCAACTACAAGGCATCCTGTAGCATCCAGAGATGATGCAGGTTTTTGTTTCTGATCTTTTTTTGTCGTACATCTTTAATTGTTGTGTAATTGACCTGTTTTGTCAGAAGATTTGGTGTACTCTATCTGTTTTTACAGGGTTACCTGATAATGTCTAAAAAAACACTCTCCTTTTCGTTGACAGCTGTGACCAAGAGGACCAGCGTGAAGAGGGATCAGCTGAGGTGCTCAGTGTAAGTGGCTTTTCTTTGCTACAGCATACCTTTGTGCATGATAAAGTATGTGTGTGTGTGTGTGTGTGTGTGTGTGTGTGTGTGTGTCTGTGATGGTGTGTGCCCAATGTTTACTCTGCTCCTCAATAAAACACATCCCTCCTTTCTTTATGTATGAGAGCATATGCAAGCAAAGAATGCAAAACTGTATTCACACAGCAATGAAAAGCATCTCAGCACGACACCTGAAATGACTAAAAGTCATGAAAAACAATCTTTCTGTTTACTTTTCATGCACATATTAATGATGCTTTGATTGTGGCTGCTGCATATCTTCTCATTGTTGGCCCTTTTACATTATCACAGCTTGGGTGTTTCTTTGTGAGGCCTGGAAAAGCATTTTTCTACCTCAGACAGGACCCATTTGCTTTCTGTCTGTGTCCCTGAAAGCTCCGGTCCTTTAGCCACATTAGCATTGGAGCACATACTTTAGGAGCTGTTCCAGTCACTCTGTGCTACATATCTCAGTGATGTAGAGACACCATTACTCTTACTGCAATGGGTTTACTGTGTAGCTGACTCCGGTGAGGTAATGTATTAACTTTCCACTTCTGTAGCGGTACAGAAATCATCTGCATTTAATTTGTGTGTCACCCCTCTCCTTCAGCTTTGAGCAGATTCTTTTTCAGCAATTATTGGATTCTTTCAAAACGTCTGTATGTATCTCTGTATATTCTTTATCCTGAAATGTCCATCAACTCTAAACTCACAGTTTCCATCAGGCTGATTTTGGTCCAAGTAAATCCAAGTGTCATATCTGTCACATTTTTTTTCCTCTGCTCCTCAAACAGAAACAAAATCTACAGCTCACTCTTTAGCTGCAGAAATGGCCTGGGGCAGACAAGCCTTCTCAGAGTTGTCAAGAATTAGCAAACTGAGTATAAAGTGAAGACTCTGCATTGCTTGATTTGCCTTGCAGCGTAGTTCTCACTCCATTTGATTTAAGTGTGTCTACCTATGTGTGTCTCTGTAGTATCTGCTGCACAGCAGAAATACTCACAGGGATGGGCTGATAGAGAGGTATGAATGTTTGTTGTTAGATTGGAAAGAGAGTTAATAGGGATTCAGGTGTATCAGGGATGTAGGAGACATGTAGACAAATAAAAAATGCCAGTTTTGTCTTATCAAGATGTTTTCAGAAGTAGAAACCCTTCCTCTCAACATTGAAAAAAAATAGCAGTTATCCAACAATCCACCTACTTCACAATGAAAGAGAAAACTGCCTGATTCATCCTGCAGGATCTAAAAGGAAAATGAGATTACTCATCATTAGTGTTGCTCAGGGATCTACTTTAACTCAGACTAACTGTTCAGCTGAGGAAACCAAATCATTCAAAAGGGTGGAAACAGGGTGTCATATCAAGAGGAGACAGGAGGATAAGCAGTAAAAATCAATCCATCCATCTGTTTTTAGATTAGATTATTCAAAGTTAAATTCTCAAAGTAACAGAATGCACAAGAACACTGGCTTCATTTGCTGGTCATTTTCTAAAGGTCATCTTAAAGTCGAGAGGCTGTGACATATGAAACAAGAACATCTTTGTTTTTTTAAAATGGTTGAGAGATAACCTTGCGAGGCAGTTGAACTACTGAGATTTCAAGTCTGAAATCTTGCAGATCCATTTTGAAAAGCTGCGACCGGATTCATTTGTATATGATTAGAATATGTTAGCACCAATCAGTGTCGTTTGCAGACAATGAAGATGAAAGTGTGACAGATATCCTATGGATATGTGTAAGATTCCATCTGGCATGTGAGGTTAGTTAAAAGAGAATGTGTGGAGGATTTCAGGCTGCACTCAGGAATCACAGACCTTTTACTAACGGTGGACTGAACGGTGTACTAGGAGCAAGATCAAACCCAACCAACTAAGTATGCAGTCACATTCCATTAGGTACCAGTTGTACTTATAAACAAGGTGTCACATGAAGCAAGATTTTGAGTTACCGCTCAAACTGGAGTCTGTGGTAATGAAAGTCCTTTGTCTCTTCACAGTATACACACTATAGCCTTTCTGAAACTCACGCTTATGTTTTTATTTATGTTTATAGTGGTAATGATGTTTTATAAATACATATATGCATTTATTTGATCCTTAAATCCAAATATCCCTGTTGTGTTAAACTCTGTTTTTACCATATGGCGGAGGAGCACTTAGTTCTTCACTCACAGTGGTAGGCAGAGAGGAGGAAGGAGGCGGCGCGGCATGTTTGCCTTTCTAATTAGTTCTCATAGGAACCCGGCCATTGATTGTTGCAAATGCCCATTGATTTTAAGCAGGGCCCTACTCAATTTGACGTTTGAGCTAAATGCCACGGAACGAATGACGTCTGTTTTCGTTGATGTCTGTGACATCAGTATGTCTTTTTATGTTTGAGCATGTGTGTGTGTATGTGTGTGTGTGCGTGTGTGTGTGTGCCCCTGCAAGTTGGTTCCTGCATAATTATGTAAGCATGGTTCTGGGTGACTGACAAATAGGTAAGTTACTGCATTTTTTGCCCAGGCAGCCTAATCGAGAACCATCGATCTGACTGGGGGCAACAGTGTGCTTACTTGCACATCGAGATAGCCAAAAGCTATTGGCAAACTGTTTGTTCTCATTGGATAAAATCACAAGGCTTCTGTCCCTGTGGTCTAAACAGATCACTATGTCACAGGGTCAGAAAGAGTGCCACAATCAATCAGCTACACTCCCTCAATGTTTTTGATAACAAAATGTTGATGTGATGCCACAGTTCAATACAGACCCTAATTATTGTTCATGAATTATGCCCTCATTGTGTATGTTGAGATGAAAATATGTCAAGTAAGTGCAAATTAATGCAAAGTAAGCATAAAGCAATTTGCTTGTTCAGCCCAACATAAACAAAGAGCCCGCCAGCTAAATCATTTTCTAAAGAAGTTGGAAAAAAAAAATAAAACTGAAGGCCTAATCACAAAGCATGGTTGAGACTTAAACATACAAACTAGATAAAATGATCGCATACTTTATGAGTGCTTTCATTTCTTTTGATTCTTACTCACGAATCTGATTCTAATTTACAATATATCCTCTGGAACTTTAAAAAGTTGAACTAACAGCAACAAGCAGATGTTTGATGTACATCATTCAGCCACGCCCAAATGACAAAACAGTGCTGGCAGTTAAAAAAAAAGAAATTAATTTGACATGGCAACCAGCTGCTCACTGCCTAAGTTTCAACACCCATGTAAGACATGATACAGAATTTCTTATTAACAATTATCAAGATCCTGATCGTGTGTTTGATGTGTTTCGACCCCAAAGGCCTCGTCAAACTATATTGTAAAACGGCTTGGCAGTATCCAGCTTATTTTGTTTGGCTGAATTTTTGACTTGTTACACTCTGTTTCGATCTTCAGCTTGACATTACTCCACTCTAACCCATCGCAGAAGGAAGCTGGTGGGGGGTGATTTTTTTTTCCAATCCAATCACTAGACCAACTTATCTGTCTTGCCTGTGTCCAGACCTTTGAATCCACCCACTCCACTGAGTTGACAATTTCATCTAATATCAGACAATGATTTCCTTCAAAGCAGAGTGCTGTTCAAATTTCAAAGTATCTTATTCTTTAAATTAATTTAGAGAATCCACTGTCTATCCTGTCGATGGTGGTTGTTATATACAGTATCTATGGTTAATACTCTTTCTTGGTTCCAGTGCACAACCTGACAAGAGTTTGACACGGCATTAGACCCACCCATGGTGTTGACTGGCTGTTCGTTAGCCCCCCTGCAGTTCTCTTTAGATCAGTTGCTTTTTAACTGAGTTTCATGTTACGATGCCTGTAAATTCAATACACTGGATGGATTTTTAAGGTCCGGACACAGGATGTTGATTTCAGTCACTTGATTTTCCACATTAAGATTGGGATGTTACAGCTGGTCCTTGGTCCTTTGTTTTATGTGTGTTTTATGTGTTTTACACCTCCACCTTGGTCATTTGATATATACGGCTAGTTTTAATGATGCTTTGTGTGTGAATTCCTTGTTAACAAACTGATTATTTGCTATTTATATCGTAAAGTATTTGTCTCAGTCTTTGTGGAAAAAAAAAACCTAAAAACATATACATCTGTCAAAAAATGATCCGTCTTTTGTGCAAATGTCTTAATCACTCTCCCAAATGTCACTACCTCTTACCTTCTTTACTGTGGTCTTTGGTTTTGTTGTCTCAGCAAATGGCCTGCCTTGATGGGAATAAGCTTGTCATTGTTCCCAGCTCTCAATCCTGCGAGGTGTTTGAATAATGCAACGTCTGTCCTTAACTTCCATTTGAATATATCTATCTGGTCAGCAGAGAGAGGAAGTGACAAAGACGGAGCGACTTAGTCAGAGACAGAAGTACAGAAAGGCAAAGGGACAAAAAGTTAAAGAAAGGCAAGAGAAAAAGTTAGTGAAAAAAAGGCAGACAGAGGAAGAAAGGGACATATCAATAGACAGACAGAAAGATGGATAGAAAGACTGATTGTAGCGGAGAGGGGCACACAGTGCAGCATCTATATTAGGCTTCCGAAGGATATCTAATGTGATTTGCTTGGGTAATGAGACAGGCAGCCATTTGTAATTTTCATTGTTAGTTCAGTGATGGTCATGCTTTCTTTCTAAGCAGTGTACCTACATCTCCATCCTGATTACTAAGAGGTCAGAGGCGTTTATTTTTAGTTGTTTGGAATGTACGCAGACAGACTGTGATAAATGGGGACGGCCCTCCACTGTGGCAGCACCAACACTAGCAGGGCTGACTGTAGCTAGCAGTAGTGCTGTCACCACATCACACTGAGAAAACTACAGTTTTGCTTGCTTAAAGTTTAGATTTGCTGTGTTTGCTTGCAATGAACAAAGTCTATATAATAATGTCAAAAAACCCCCAAAAACTCGGGAATACAAGTTTAGTCAACGGAAGATGGAGAAAAAGAGAACTTGGTGCACTGTATTACACCAGTTTAAAGGAAACTTCATCGGTCAAAACTGACTTGAGGCAAAACTTTACTTTTTAACAATTAACCAAAACTGTAATTTTCAATCAATTTCAGTGTGCCAATTTCATCACTATTTTCAAAGTGAAAATCCCAAGAACAAATTTAAGTGAACGGCCTATTATTACAAATTATAAACATGCCTTAAGATACTTTACAATATGTACAATATACTACAACAGTTGCAAATTGGTCAACAGTTAAAGTGTTTCAGTAACAGATCACTGTTTACCATCAGATTTATTTTTGTTGAAATGGTCGGGTTGACTGTTCAGCTCTGTGGTTAGAGGGACACAGAGAGTTGACAGTGTGGTCAGTGGGACACAGACAAAGAGAAGGATTGAGGTCAGTACAGTTCAGCATGTTGACAATATCCAGCAGGCCAGTAGACTGAAAACTGAATGCTCAATAAAGCCCATTTTAAACCCTGGAATCCTCTTCCTTTTTGCACTTAGCTGACTGGTAAAGTAATTCAGCTACACTGAATGAATCTGAACTTCACTATAAGAGCCTAATGAGTAGCTGGCCAACTTCAGTTTTAATCCATGTTGACATGCAATATAGTTTTAACTTTGTTACTGCTTTCTGTTGGTTAATTAAATGCACATAATGCAGAGATGTACAGAAATGTATTTTTCATCACACAGCCTTGTTGGCACCGGTCTTTTACAGCCATTTTCTTAATTTATGCAAAATAGATTTAAAAAGTCCTATTCAAAATCTGTCAGTTGAACAGTCTGAAAGGCAGAAAATATAATTTTAGCTTTCCTCTGTACAGTGGGACAGCAATGCAGCTCTTAGCCAAATGACCTCACCTACATAGAGTTAAATGTGGGGACCTTACTGCATGCAACTCCCATGCTGTAGCCTACTTTCACTTTCCATTATACCTTAGTTAAAGAGCTCTCTCATGTCCCTTTGAGGACACGTACTGCATTTCATTAGCTCTTATTTCGCTGCCTCTTTCGTACTCTTTAAATCCTCCTTCTCTGTTTCAAAGTACTGACGTAAAGATCTTTGTCTCTGTTGAGCAGCATCAGTAAAGATCTCTCATTTCTTTCTTTCAATTTCACTTTCTTCCCTGCCTTTCTTCTCTTGCACACTCACTCCCCTTTTTTTTTCCTCTAAGAGGACAAAGTCGAACGGCCCAACAGCGTTTAATTGCTGTGGTTTTTATGTGGTCTGCTGAGAAGTAATAGCCACTCAGCACTTCTGTCCACAAGACAGATGCTGCCGATGCTTGTCTGGGAGCTGGTTGCAGCGTGGGAGCACCCAGTGGCTCAAGAAAGTGCAGGTGAAGTAATAAAAGGAAAATAGTTCGCTTGGGGGAGAGGGGGGGGTTCCCACAATGGATTTCATTTCCTTATTGGAAAGAAGTGACTCAGGGTCACGCACGTAAGCGTATGTACACACACAGACACACAAACACACAACCACATAGACACGCGGCAAATGCGGCAACACACTCACGAAAAAGGGGTCAGAGAGGAGCAGCAACTTGTTAGCAACAACCATTCGCTGTGACCAGTCCAATAATGCAATTTGCTCTTGCTGTCGGACAGGCCACCATGGGGAAGCGGTCGCAGGGTGACTCAGACCGAATCAAAGATGGAAACAGCGGGTAATCAAAAGGATTGCTTGGTTTCACCTGGGTTTGGTGTGACAGGCAGGACACAAATCTCTTATTCCTTAAGCCCTTAAACATGGATGCTCAACTTGCTCTGTCAAGGGACCACTTTTGCAAAATGACAGGAGACCACAGGCCAGTCATTTAATTACCAAACATTAATAATATTTCAGAAGAGAAAAGCCATAATGAGGTGCTTGTTTTTGACTGTGTCAGAGTCATATGAAGCGAAGCAACAGTTGTCAGGATTTTCAATGTGGCTGAAATAAAATGGCTTCACATGTGTAATCTTCTCTCATTGCAGTGCTACCAGGAAGCATTGCTACACTGAAGTGTGCATGTTTTACTTTAATTGCTCTCCATATTAGCAGCCTTCTAATACAGCATTTGTCATTGGATAAATTAAAAACAGCGGTTTTAGTATCGGTAAGAATTGGCACCATAAAGGTAAATTTATTTGTCTTATTTTATTAAATAGCATCTTTTAATTGTCAGTGTTTCAATATTTCCTATTCTTACTCACCTTAATAGAGAAGCAAATCCAGCAGGAGCCCTGCTCAGGTCAGGTATGCATGAGACTCTTGCAGAAATGAAGCTTCACCTCTATGCACTGCACAGATCATTAAAAAGTAAATATGCAACACCCATAATAAGAGCCAAGAGACATTATGTCTAGATTTACATATAGGATAAACAAACAAGTAAAGAAACATAAAATCTGTGTCAACTAATTTTTCTACCGTTCATACCATTCAGAGAATTGTCATCAGGTGTCCTGGATCCCTACTGAGGGCCAAATTTGACCTGTGGACCTTAGGTTGTATATCAGTGCCTTAAAACATTTTTTAAAAAAACCTCATCCTCTCTGCAGTGCCTTTGTGCTTAGGATTACAACAGCAAATCAGACTTTTCAACACCCTTATTATGTCAACAATTCTTGCTTTTGATAAAACCTGACTCATTATATCATCCAGTCTAATATAATGTATATGTTATAGAATTTTCACCTAAAGTGCTAAAACATACAGTATATTAATATTTATTCATAGATCAATTTTATTTGTGATGAGGTGACCTGATGCATTTTCAGCCTGATGGCACAGAAAAATGTTAGTATCCACTGAATAACATACAGTATCCTGAAGTACCTTGAAATGTGAAGCATTTCAACTGAAAGAGAAAAAACCTGTAAATATTGAGGAAAACAGGACTGAGAGAAAGACGTGATAGAAACTGTGAGAATTCTCACATTATGCAGTGTGGTAGTTTCTCTGTGTGGTGTTACATTATGAGATGTCTATTATGAAACGAACAACACCTCATATAAAACTTCGCTGAAGAGCAATAGAATGAAATCACATCACCTCATGCGGACATATTTTCGATTATCACTGCTAATGTTATTTCCTCTCTTACTGTCAGGTTCAGTTCACTCAGAGAACACATCACTTTGTTTTCAGTTTAGAGTTAAGACGTGATACTAAAAGATGTCATTTAGCGCACACTGCGTTCATATTATCCTTAGACCCCGACAAGGAAGAACCACAACTGATTTTTTATAAAATCTTATGTAAAGTTCAGATGCTGTACATGACTTTGACAAAACTTTAGCTTCCTCATATTGAGAAAACATCATCTACATCCTGGAAGGAAATTAAGTATGGATCACAGTAAGTTATGCGATTTCCTTGGAACTGAACCATGTCAGAAGTTCACTGAAGAGTTTAATTGCTATCCATGTGATTGGATTTTGTTAGTCCCACCACATGATAGAAATTCAAAATCTTAAGTCCATGAAAAAGCAATTACTTGCTTTGCTGCTTAACTGTTAATTATCTAGTTAAAACCATTCACAAATTTAATTCAAGAAAGATTTAATTTGCTTTATTTACTGTCACATTGTGTTCATTTTATTTGTCTGCTATTGATAAGAGGCACTGAAAGACAGACTTGGTGTTTTTGATACTTGTGTAAAGTGCAAATATCTGAATAAACATGGCTGCTTTGCCCCATTTTCGGTGTGCAGCTGCTTTGCCCCATTTTCGGTGTGCAGCTGCTTTAGCTAATTAAATGCCATTTAGGTTTGACTGAGACTGTTGCAGTTAAATGTGAAGTCTTTTATTAATGGAAAAAAAAATTACAAATAAATAGAAACAGAATGTTTTCATGCAAAATATGAAGCTGGGCAATTACAAGAAAGTCATTCGAAAGACAAAAACTAACTTTTATAGAGCTTTTTGTCTGTAATATTAACACCCTGACCCTAAGTTAAAAGAACTCAAGCCATTTAATTAATATTTCTAATTAGATGTCCTGTACAGTGTTAATGCATCACCAGTCACCACTGTTATCATCATTTGAGAAGAACAAGAAAACTAATTACACTACATCCTTCAAACTTACTCAATCACTTAAACTACTGTTAGGTTGTATTTAGATCAGGCACTGCAGGGAAACAAGTCAGTCCTTCCGCAAGTGATGCTAAAAAAATAAAACAACAACAACAAAAAAAACCCCCACACACATGTAATTTATTGTAGCAAAAAAGTTGAAAACAGAATCAGTATTTGGAGAAATAAAACTCAACATTAGGTTGCAGCCATGAACATAAGGATCAGACCAGAAACAGGAAGAACAATAACTGCTAAAACTCTCAGCTGTTTACCATGTAACTATGAAGATAGTGGAGACACTGATTGCCGCCTTGATGAATGTACAAATCTGTCATGAGGGGTTAAAGATCACAACATGATGTCATAATGATGCTCCCTCATATTATGTGCTGCTATGCCTGCTTTGGCCTGAAGCCTTCAGTCAAAGTTTTATTGTTTACAAGTTCACAAAGCAAGTGAAGTGAAAAATCTAAGTGACACTGAAAACGTTAGAGAGGATGCACACAGAATTTTATAAATGTGTTTCAAAGTTTACTTTAAAGGCCTAGTTAGAGGTCTGTGAAACTGTGGGACTCCCGCAGGTCTCACTGGTCTTGACATAGATTTTGTTTTCCTTCTTTATTTTCTCCAGTAGCACTCACGCATGAGACTCACTGCAAGCCTGAGGAATAAAAATGAATCACAGTAATGATATAAATGCTGCAGTGTTATGTATTTGCATTGCTTCTAAAATGTCCACACTAGTAAGTCAACATCGTTCTTGCTAAATACAAACAAATGCAAATAGAGAAGCCTACATGAAGAGGACTTTATTGTGATTTATTTCAACGTCCATTTAGCAAGGTTTAGTGGTTCAGGGACCAGGTTATGCAGTTGGCATCGAAGCAAAACCTCCAGTATAAGTAGAACGAAACATGGTTGACCTTCAAAGAATACTCTTTTCCTGAATTTTTATATTGTTTCATTTAATACTCTTGACTTTGGTGTTTAACTGCTGTGCACATTTTCTAGTTTTTTACTTCTCACTAAGTTTAAATGCAAGAGACAACTTTCTTTTGTTTTACATTAACCAATTAAATTTGCATTCTGATTTTCACCCTTTCTCTCTCTCTCTCTCTCTCCCTCTCTCACTCTCTCCCATGTTGGAGGTGGTCTCTCTTTTGACCGCCTGTGGCTACTACATACAAGCGAACACACATTATTGGTAGATTATATAGAAACAAGAACTTTGTTTTATTTATTAAGTTTTCAGTTAATTCATGTTACTTTGAAGGGAAAAAACAGTTATAAACACTGTCCCAAAAACCATCAAATCCCACTGACCATGAGCTCTTCTGACCTGAAAATATCCCCATCTAGTGGATCGAAAGAGCAATTGATTTTTTTTCAAGCACCAAAAAATTCAAATCCTACTCACAAAATTAGTAAATATATATTAAAAGATTCAAACTTTGTCTCTTTACATGCCAAGCAAAAGCAAAATATCAGGATACTATGCTCAATCAAGTTCTCCCCCAGTTCCAGCTTTAAGAGTCTGCAGGTTCCCCATAAAATAAGTAGGACTTAATGAGACCTGATGGTCACTGCTTACTTGCTTGCTGTGTAATTCATTCTGCAGGTTATTCTGACATGACTGGCTATAGCCAAGGGAAACATTTAGGCATCCAAAGCCCTCAACTGGGGCTACTTAGCTACTTAGTCTAGGTTACTGCAGTGATTTGGGCAAGAGGCAGCCATTTGTCCTAGTTGAGCTGACAGCGCTGTAGCTATCCTACATGGAAAAAAGCCCCTGGTGAAAATGACTTTCCATTACTTGTGAGCCAATGTGTAAATGATGTTCCCTGCTGATAGGATAATTCACTGGCTTACATATCAATTGGACTCTGTTTTGTTGGAAGATAATGGAGGCATACAGTGTGACCCCACAATGTAGAAATACCTCCCTAAAAATAGAACCTTGTATTCATGTATTTCTGGGTGTTTTCATGATGGATGATATTCGAGGCAGCTGTATGCTTCCACAGTCTCCCCCACAGGAACCTTGCTTTAAAAACAATGCCATCTCACAGTAGTACTCCTCTGTCATATTAGTCTTTTTGTATGTTTTATATTCTTCTTTGGATAATGATACTGTATTTCTGTGTAGTCAGCATCCTTGAAGATATATCGATCACATCATTAGAACGTTTTGAATGGGATGTTAAAATCGATTGCTGCAAGGATGTTTTGGAACTTGTTTCATTGTGTAACTCGCAAATCAATAGTCTCAGAATAACAAATTATCTTGTATCAAGTTATGTACTCACAGCTATCTGTCATAGTGTGTCTGTGTGTGTGCTTTTGCAGTATAAGTACATGTGTGGCCTGTTCATTTGGTAGAAAGCACTGGAGCTGAATTTAGTGTCATAACAAAGCAAAAGAATCAATGCAGAAGCACTCTTGATCTCTGTTCTTTGTAAAACAAACATCACTGAAGCAAGATGACAGCACAGAAAAAAGCAGCTCAGGAGCTAGATTAAAAAAAAAGTCCACATTCTTCATCTGTTTTTTTGAGACAACGTTTGGGAGTTTCGAATTTGAGTCCATTGCTATATCATTAGGTCATTTTCATTTGCGGAGTTTTCTCTCTAACTGGGCCACGCTGCCTGACATCACATCCTGACAAGAGAAACATCTCAAGATAATTGTAAGCTCATGATTCACACTGCACAGGCAGTGACATAACATGTGCTACTCTTTACCTAATGGCTCAACTCAAAATAGAGAGAAAGTTGTCCTGAAAAAGTGGAATATAAAACCAAGCCATTAATATTGTTATCCACATGTGAAACTTAAAGAAGTGCACATACCAGGAGTAATGGAGGAATGTCAGGGTTGGGTTCAAGCTCTGAACAGCAAGAAAAAAACATGAACATAAACATAAACAAACAAAGAGAGACAAAAATTCATTTGCAAAAAAGAAATCTATAAATTTTCTATCTTTTATTAAAAAAAGATTAAAATATATGTAAATCTTTCATGGTTTTCCACAAGACCAATAAGTAAACAAAACAGCAGTACTTAACCTATTCATTCTGAAAATGGTACAAGAGAGTGGCCACACCCCTTCCTCAAATTCTCTTTTATAGTAACCCATATTGGCTGAAAATATTAATCTGTATTCAAGTAGATGACTGTTAAATGTATGAAAAGGTTCCTGGGAATCACTGAAACATGCAGAGTTGATTCTCCGGTTTTGCTTGAATAACTGAGGTAATAGAAAAACTTTTATCAAAGCACCCTCTTACTTTCCAAAGGCAGTTTTTCCTCATCGGCAAGCAGAGCCATCTCTGCAGATTCTCGGAAGGTCTGGTATTCAAAAGAAAAGGACATAGTTCATATGCAGCACTTATGCAGTTGGACATGCATTTATCTTTCTGTAGTACCTTACAATCAATTTAGGGATTAGCTTTGTGGCAGTTGTAAGTTATGTTGTTGGACTGATTCCACAGTCAAAACAAGCTTGAAACAAAAATAAATCATCACCATTTAGTTTATCCATCACAACAATTATTTTAGATGGTGAGATTTAGTAAAAAAGATGAGTAAATTGGTTCTTTTTGGTGTCACTCAGCAAAAAATCAATAATAATCCTCTATGTTGTTGTAATTAAAGCACTCTCAAAGAAAACCTTGACTTTTCTAATGCCTCAAAAAATTCTGTCTTTAGAAAAACCTGCAACCCTGGGAACCGATCAATAATTAATGTATTGAAATTCACTCTCCTCTCCAAATGCAAAATGCATTATTTCTCGTTGGGTAGATTTAATTTAAATCTGTCTATGTTTAAGTTGATTTTTGCTCTGTTAATGAGATAAATATGTACGTGCCTGATCTACTTTTCTTTCAGAAAAATTAAACAAGTAAAATAAAAAAAACAATTTTTTGCCTGTTAAATAAGGCAACATCAGTAATGAAGACTGATAGCATAAATGCAGCCATGTTTTATAATTGCGTCAAACCTGGATGACCACAAATTGAATTTCAGCCACTTATAAATACAGTGTTAATTTAATCTGCATTTTCTTGTTTTGATTATTCTGCAGATTTAGTCTTCCAGCATTTCACACTTTCTCCACATCCACCTATGTAAACAGCCTTAATTTCCAATTTTAAAATATGTGTCTGTTAAATATAATTAAGCAATGAACACTTACCACTTTAACATTAAAATTTTTAATACTGTAATAATTCACCGCCATTAGAGCCACACTGAATTTTTCGAAGTCAGCTACATTTGGAATATGATTAACCTTTCTGGCACCTAATTTGCTATTTTCATGCCAGCATTGTTGTGGGTATTCACATTTGTACCTGCTCAGCATTCAAGGTGCATTTGTGGTGCATTTACATAACTTTTAGTAAATTTAAAGGTGTAAAGATTTAAATGCCTTATTTGCTTTCTTTGGGCTTTCTTGTTTTCTTTTCTTCTCAAGAGTCTCCTAAATTAATTCCTGATTCTACTAAGGTCCAGTGTGTTTTTACTTCTGCCTGGTTGCTCTACTTGAGCAATGTTCACAGTGTTAGCATGCCAAATTGTTTAAACAATATCTTGTATGTCTAAATGTAAATCAGTGGCATAACAAGATGAACATTTCGCTACACTTTCCTTTGCTCTTTTTGACCTCACATCCAGCTAAGTGGAACTGAAGAACTTAAAAGAGTGCTGTGAAACTGTTTAAATGTCCATATTCAAACAAGATGGAGGTCTTGACACAAGGGAAAGCAGTTTGCATGAGCTAACATGTTAGATGAACTTTAAATCCAATGACTTGCTTTTATAATGTTTATTAGAGCAGAAATGAACAAAAAGCATGTCTAGACTGAAAAATCAAACTTGTTAACATAGACGATAACAAAGTTAACTTTAAAATAAACAAAAGTGTTTTCACCAGCCAATTAGAGAATCTCATTGCTTCCGAAAATCTGGGTTTAATTGTTGGGATCATACGCTCCAGCTGTCAGATAGAAGCAGTTTCACTGTTCAGCGTGGGCCCACTTTCCTGTTTCCCATCAAATGCACGGGCTTGTTATATCCCTTAGCTCTGCGTTGCTTATCATATTCCCCCTGGAGTGAGATTCAATAGAAATTGATTGAGTGGTGCTCTCCACCTGTCTCTCACGCTCTCTTCACAATCCCAGTCATCCTCCAGGATATCCGCGGCCAGACCTGCAGCTCTAACCTTTCTGCACTGCTTTGACCGAGACTGTGCTGCCTTTAAAGGCTGATAAATATGAGTGTGTGTATTTGTGTGTGTGCAAGAAAGATAGATGTAGAGAAAAAGAGAGACACTGACTGAGTGCTTGTGGGGAGTCTGTGTGTAACATAAGGTGTGCAATGTTCAGTATATGTGGGTGTGTGGATGAGACAGTGCATTTTACCGTGCTATTGCAGCTGCAGGAGAACAAAGTGACACTGTTTTTTCTTTGCAATCACTTTCTACTGTGTTTTTAAATATTATTTTACAAAAGTATGAAAAAACAGGTGAACGTAAGAATTAGAAAGTAATTCAGAATTGTGTATTTTTCGAATGCTATGTTTTATGTTATCATGTTGGTGGTCAAGTTTCCATTCATATATAGGGAGGGTTTTAACCAACCCTCTAGAATACCTTCAAAAGGAAATGCAAATTAAAAGTCCAGTAAGTCATTCCTAATCATGTGAACATAAGGGGTTTAAGCCATTGAGATAAACAGCTTGTTCTGATAATTTTACAGTAAGGATAACTTTTCCACTTTTCTACTAACCCTAAAAACTTTTTTGCTACATTTTGACTTTTGTTTTTATATGTTTTTCAAATATTTTAATTTTATTTGCAAGTTAAAATGCACATAAAATATACAGATTGAGAACACACTAACCGTTATATAAAAATCACAATCACACAACTACTGTTTCCTCACACTGTTATTGATATGTTGTGACGGTTGGAAAAAGGATTAGCTGATGAATTGATTGATTGATTGTCACAATGTAACCTTTTCAGACAACAGACTACATATGATATTGATTATTTTTAAAGCTTTTGCAAACAGTAATTTATTTGATTGACAGAAATGATAAAGCTTTTGAAAGCATCCTTTGGAGCTGAGTATCATTTGTTTTAAATTTGATTGACACTTTCCATTATAAGATATTCTATTTAATAATAATAATGACTGTAATCACTATGTTTGTGTGTCCTGCTGATAAGTGAAATGACAACCACATTTATTAAATGCAGAAAGCGACAAGTTGGAAGACATCTACCGCTGACTGGAATCTCTGAAAACACACATTGAAGCTACTGTCAAAGAAAGCCAGTGTTGCTATTGAAACCCAGACACAATGTGACAATTTCTGCAGAAACTGGCATTCATATAAGTTGTCAACACATTTCACAGTCTAACAATTAGCTTTGGATGACTTACTATCAAATAGGAAATAGTGTAAGTATTTATCATACTACAGTCATTGCAATTTAGACCGGTGTTGAGAGTAGATCTTGTTTTCTTTAAGCAATGTAAAAAAAAAAGCAACCCAGATAAATGCAAATGGAAATATTTACATTTGCACTACATTTCTTGTTATGTTCTGTCTCTTTGGTGAGGCTTGACATCTTGATAGAAGTAGAAGACAAAGGCTAGTTTATTTTTAACTGTTATTTTTTCTGAACTCCTCTATAGTTCAGTTTATCCAAAGCAGCATAATGAACACGTCTTATATCTTTAAGTGGAGAGTAATAGTTGAAAAGCTGATAGGCCTCAGAAAAAAAAAACAACAAAAAAAAGAACAAAACGTGACATGTTTAGTTCAAAAATGTTTACAATGTCATGGCTGTAGAAGGTAAATGTCATCCTTTACCTTAAGTATTTATGTGTTTAAAGGTATCTAGGTTGGTTTGACAGTGTGAAAAATGGCTTAACAAAAATAAAATAAAGTAAAATGAAAGATAAAAATAAAAATAAAAAAAGGAAACACAAAGAGGAAAAAAACTATTTGTCAGTGTTCATCCTGCTGTGTAAAGTCCTTTCAGCACTGCAGAAAAGCTAAGCTCTCTGTAAATTTAACAAGTTGTTAGCCATTATATTTTTATTTAACGTTTTTGCAGGTCAAATGTTCTAAGCTGTAGAAATGGACCCTGCAACCTGCAAGAGGAATTATATTCAGATTGAAAGGAAAGTTTTGTTCCTATATGTTTCAAACTTCAGGAATAATGTCTACAGTATTTGGTGACTGATTTCATTGTCTTATCCCTAATTCAATGGTACTGACTGATCGAAGACATTTTTCCAGCAGTGCTGTAGAGCCTCACTGAGGATAAACTAATGGTTCCAATATTAAACTCATGATGGATGTTGACATGGGTATTCTTGCAGTGTCGAGTAACACAACTTGCTCTGAGAGATTCATTTGAGAAATGTGTTTCTCATTTAGGATGTGTGACATTTATTTCCTATCTTGTGCAACCATAATGATACTATAAATAAATTAAAACACAGTTGAAATTTTGAAGCTATTGAATCTGAGTTATGGAGGTTGTTCCCTCTTGGATTAATATGGATCTGCCATTACATCAGCACCTGTGTGCTTTGTTTTATTGATCTCACCTCCAAGGCTTTTATTTTATCACCTGCAATGCTGTGAGATTGATTCATAGGCTTTTAATTTGTTATTTGACATGCTGATTCATCAGATGGCCCATAGATCTGCACTATCAACTTCAACACTCATTATCTTTCTGTATATTCTCTTGCTGACTTTCTCTCAGGCTGCCTGTCACCTTGTCTCTGTTTTCCTGCCCATCTCTCTCTTTCTGTCTGTCTCTGTGGGATCGATTACTGTCATTATAAAAGGTCTAACATAAAGGCCCAGTGATCCAGAGGGTTTATTGTGCCAGAGACCTGCAGTCTGCTGTATGTCAGCCTGTGGTTTTATGTGTTTCTGTGTGTTCAGTTCAGCTGGTGTCTGTTTGTCTACAGTGTGTGTGTGTTTGCAAACGCAGCATCCTAATTATATGAAGTTAGTTTAGCAAAATCCAGAGTTGTAAACAGCTCTGCAGCAACATCCAGCAAACTGGCTGTTTTGTACTTCAGTTCATTTAATTTAATTTTTTTTTCAGTCCTAGGGTAAGTATGTAATTAAGGTAGTATGTAATTAATTTACAAACATAAAAGAAATCTAAAAACACAAATATGAAATACATTAGAAGACATACACAGGATAGAATTTTGTAGTTACACTATTGAAAATATTTGCATTCACATTGGGATGCACTAAGTCGCAATGGATCAAATATTGTCAAATGAGAAACTGTTAGAAGCTTAAATCAGCCTGATTAATACTCTCTTCTTTGCTGACTCTTACAGTTTTATTAAGTAACGAAGTGCATGTACTATGTGACTGATCAATTGTTGTTAGATCCTGAGGTGAATCATATAGATCTTCTGCGATGATGGTCTGAACACTCACCTCGCTCATTAAATATGTGGCCTTCGCTGTGTGATGTAGCACCTCTGCTCCTTATGCCTGAAGCTTAATGTAAATATTTCATAAAAATGTTTCATTAAGGTCAATAACAGCGTTTCTGTTTCTCTTCCTGCTTCCGTAACAGTCTGTGGGAAAACTTAAACTGAACATCCATCTATTCATCCATCCATCCATTCATTATCTGTAGCTGCTTATCCTTCTCAGGGTCTCAGGGGGCTGGAGTTGATCCCAGCTGACATTCCCCAAGCGGCATGTTTCACCCTTGATAGGTCACTAGTTCATCACAGGGCTAACACTTAAAGACAAACAACCACTTACGCTCACATTCACTCTTATGGGCAATTGGGTTTTGCCAATTAAGCTAACCTCCATGTCTTTGAACTGCTGGAGAAAGCTGGAGCACCCGGAGGGAACCCAACGGACATTTGGAGAAAGTTAATGTTTCATAGAGGGCTAGTAAAACTTAAAATTATGAATTAAAGTTTTTAAAGCCCTACATTTCTTACAGTTTTATTCAGGTATGCCGAGGCAACAGCAGCAGCCCTGCTCTAAGTGTAGTTAACCGGGAATTTAATTTCCTTCTCTGCAAAGATAACAAATGTCTCATTTTCACCTCAATCACGTGAATGAGCTTATTGCACAAACAGAGTCACTGACAGTGTCAGCTCAATTATTTTTACTGAAACAATTTCTAAATTAATCCTGACATTTGAAACACATCTACGTTATTTCAACTATTGTCTAATTACCTTGGTAGAAAAAGGAAAGTGTCCCTTTGCCCTCATCACTGTCATGAGTTATGATTGTTGTTTCCCTAAATTAAATTCCATTTTATCACATCAGCAATTATGTATGAAATAATTATGAAAATGAGGCAGTCTCAGTACTAAAATCAGTTCAGTGAAAATACGTGTAATTTATGCAAAAACAAGTTGTGAATTTTCATTACATTCGTTCATGTTTCTTAGTTAAGATTAAAGTATCAGCATTTGTGCATGAAACTAAAAATAACTTCATAAAGACAGCTTTTTTATTTACAATGTCTTCAGTATGTATCAGTACAGCAGGTTAAATGTTTTTTTGGACATTGAGCCACACAGATAGCATATTGATTTGTTATAGAAACATTTTCATGTTAACCTGTAATCTTGTGAAAGTTGTTTCTTTCTGTGTCTCTGTGCTCCAATTGCCAGTTGCTTCACTTTGTAACTTGGGTGAGCAGGTGGGGTCACAGGGCGAAACGCTCTACAGCACTCTGCCTCATGAATCTGCCTCAACTCTAATGGATTTACAAAGTTCACTAATGGACAGATAATTTTACTTATTGCTAAAATAACCGGTAGCTGCTGGTTAGTTCTGTTAGCTGTGCAAATAGCTGACTTTGTTCGAGAGAGAAAGAGCCGCTGCTGGAGCTCTGAGCACCGTTGTGTTTACATTGCTTTCACGGGAGCTTTTGACTGCCCGTAGGAGGAGGCTTTCATGTAACATTACAGGGCACCAGAACTAAAAACAGGCAAGCAGGCAACAGAACCAACAATCTCAGCGGCAACTATAGAAATCATTAGAGAGGGGAAGAGATAGAGGCAAACATTAAAAAGAGAGGAGAAAAAGAGAGAGTGGCAGAGCAAGAGGCTGGGATAGGAGCAAAGTTTGGCCTTTGTTCTCAGTAAAAGGCTGTAAGGCAGACTCAGAGGTGGACTTCTTGCTGTTGGAATAATAGGTAATATTAGTTGGCTTGCTAAGTTATATTTGGTATTGTTACACTTGCTTGATGTTCTACTCTGTCAGCAAAGCTGTCAGGTGTTTGATCTTAAATAATGTCAGTCCATTTTAACAGAGTTATGGCAGGTAGCAGGTTATAGCCGGGTGTTTGCAGTATATTACATTTTGTCCAGATTTTGTTAGATTGGCATCCTGCTGTACATTGCATGTGACATTGCATTTTAAATGACATTGTCATGACGCTACTGAGTTTAATTTGTAAGTTGCATGTAAGTTACATTTGTTATTTTGTTATAGACACCTCAGATTTGATTTGTGTGATTTCAACAGTTGTGTTGCGATCAGAAAGTTTGGGGGATCAAATAGCATGAAGTATCAATTTTTACATAGTTTAGCCTAAAGGGAAAATCATACTTACATAAAACCAAATATTTAAACCCTAAATGTTTTTTTTTGACTGCATTCAAACATACTGATGAATGAAAATGAATATTTATGATTGATTAAGCTGTACAAACTAGACATGATAATTATTTAAACACAGACAAGCCCACTACAATATTACTAGTTTTGAAATGTAAAAAGGACTCTATCTTGTAATGATTAACTCAGATAGAACTGTATTGTTGAGGATTTCTCTTGGCTCCTTTTCTTCTTTCTGTAATCTGTATCAGTAAATGATCATTGCAAAGTTTTTCCCGTTGCCATTTTTTTGTACTTTCTGTAACTTTCTGTAACTGAGACACAAAATGAAATAAAAACTTTGTTTGCTCAAAGGCTCTGGCAGGACCATGTAATGAAACCTGTCTGATGACACAGTAAATGACTTTTATTTTCTTGGGGAAAAAGATGGTCAAAAACCCATTTTTCATTGGTGTAAAGGGGGCAAAGGCAAGTTTTGGTGTGGCAAGTGATTAATGGTTAGTGGGAGGAAATCCATCTGCTGCATCAACACCAAGGAAATGGGATCGTCCACTGATAAAAAATTGCACAGTTAGAGACAACCCTAATTCACACACAAGACCCAAACTCACTGTAGATTGTGTGTGTGTGTGCGTGTGAGCGTGTGAGCGTGTGTGCATGCGTGCGTGCGTGTGTGTTCATGTGTGAAAGAAGGAAAAAAGGATGTCTTTCAATCTGTGTTCCCCCCCTCTCTTTCTCTCTCTCTCTCTCTCTCTCTCTCTCTTTCTCTCTCTGCCACATAGACACATGCACACACTGACCACAAACACACACACACTGACTCACACACTCTTCCACACAGACACACGCACACACAATAGAATTCACTAGTGGCTGTGAGCCATCCTGACTAAACATCGTCTATCTATCATCTGAAATACTTCATACTTTTTCAATTCAATAAGCCAACATGATTTATGTAGTGGCTTGGGCAGCTTTGGCATAGAAGTATGTTGAGGTCCAAGAATAAAGACAATAATATTCATTAAGTTATTTGTGTAACTGGATTTAAATGCACAATAAAAAGGAAAAAAAATGAAATTAAATAAATCTCAAGATGGTTTGAAACCATATTAGAGTTTTGCTTAAAATGCTTTAAAGTTCAGGTTTAGTAAATTCAAACACATAATACAGTATGCTATTATATTAAAAAAAAAACAAAAAAAACAACAACAACAAAAAAACAGTCCCGTGCCCTTTAAGATGCTAGCTTTCTGGAAAAATTGCAAACTTTATGCTCACCTTTTCATTCAGAAATGTGCATGCAGGGTTAAAAACTGTCACTTGTTTACAGTTTAAATGCTGAGGAGATAAGTTTTTTTTTCTATTTATGTTTACTGTAAATCTGAAATTAAAACAAGAATGCACAGGAATATATTCTTGACATCACAACTAGATACAAGTGAGAAATTATAACCTCCTGTGTACCAACACTGGCTTGGACTTGTCAGTGAAGAAGAAGTCATCATGTATGCAGCAGGTTGACTTCTAAAATGAAAAATCTCATCATATTAAAACAGAACAAAATTGTTTTCCATAATTATGCAGTGACAGAAAGCTTAATTTCTGGCTAGATTATGCTCACAGAAAATGTGTTTTAAGTAAAGCAATATGTTTTTAAACCATGCTGAAGGCAGAGTGAGATGTTCAGAAGTGTATAAAGTCAAGAAGTGTAATGCCAGAGGCAGCTGTATGTAGTTTCCTCTTATTTTTAGGCAACACATACACTTTAGTTAACATATAAAATGACTGTTGCTTCATTTAGATGTTAACAAACACTTCCTGTCTCTGGCAAATGCTGACTTCATTAACATTAAACCATTAACCATGACCCTCCCAAAAATCAACGGAGCTCTGCCGTGCACAAACAATAACAGCTTTTAATAATGCAGTAATCACTAAAAATGATATTGCATTGCAGTTTTGGAAGCAAAACAGCTGAATCTTAGAGTTTGTTGGTTAGTTATTAAAGATCAGCTGTAATGTTTTGTGCAACACAAAAGCAATGTGAGACTGGTGGGTTTTTTTTCTTAATATAAGTCAAATATTATGGTTGAGTGGAACAAATAAATTAAGTTGAAATGATAAAGTTAAAGTGAAAAATAATTATATTCAGTTCTTTGCAACTGCTATTCAAATTAAGCGTTGAATTGCATGCAGTAATCTTGCCATACTGGGCTTTAAGTCACTGTCTACTGAGTGCTTTGATTGCCAGGTTTTTAAATTTTAGAGATATTAAATCCCTTTCTTACATGAATGAACATAAAACAGCAGATGAGACTGTGAAAAAAGTCAGCATGGGGAGGAAACTAAATCCCTTTAGCCTCGTTTTTCACACCACACTAAAGAAATTCAAAGACTTTCCCAAGATCACTATGTTAAAGATGCGATTTCCATTCTTATTTTATAAGAACATTACACTTCCATCATTTATCCATGCCCCCAAACTTTCTTTATAAAACTTAGTACTATTGTTTGGTCAGCCAGCTCCAAACAAGACAGATAAATGCATTTTATTTATTATACACATTCATTTCTGTTGTCTCACATTTTTTATGCACAGATTTTTTGCGGTAGCAGCAGTTTTTAGTGGCTGCTGGAGCTAGAGCAGAAACGGCAAGAACATAATATGATTCAAATTCAAAAGCATTCCTCTTGCTAGTTGCTTTCACAACTACAAGATGTCTGTAGTTGGAAATAGTACCATCTGTAACTTTCTCTTCTCTCAGTGGGATACCATACAGAAGTTATACAAAAAAAGCCTGTGTATATTTGTGTGTGTGCAGGGTAATGCAAATTATTTTGAGATGTCTGCTGTGATGTTTTTGAGTGAATTTCTGTGGAATATTGGTTTGTGAATCTGCTGTATGTCTCTGCATCTCCAAATGGTGGATTCTGAGTGTTTTTGAATGCATGTTCCCAAAAGGCTTGAAAAAGTTTTGTGCTTGCAGAGGAAACATAATTTCAGGTTTCCTAAAACCTCCAGAATACTGTCAAGTGTGTAATGGTAAAGTGTATGCCACTAATCTTGTAAAAAAGACTTTGCATTTCTTATGTTTAAGTTAAAATATTGAAGCTACATGACAGGGACCCATAGCTGAAGTGAAAATTATGACTGTTGTATTTCACTGACATATTGGACGTTATTATTAGAATCATAAAATCTCTCTGGGAGGAGGTCAAAGGCAGTGTCAACAGATTGGTTTATTTCAAATATTATCATTATTAATGTCTTACTTTAAAGCTCATAAATCAACATTTTTGTGTAATTGTTTTTCAATTAACTATGTGACAGCTGTAGGGTGAAAGGCGTAGCTCACTTTGAAGACCACACATGGAGTCAGCCATTCAAAACTGTGTTGTTTTGAAAAACAGTTTTGTTTTTTTTTTTTTACGGGTGTGCACTACCTGCCCAGCAACAAACAGCAGAAGACAGAATTTACAACTTGCTGGTAAATGTAGTGAAAAAATTTAACCGATAGGAAGGTGGATGCATCTCTCGATCATTGGTGGAGACAAAAACAAAGCCAAAAGGTGAATCAATACTGCACTTTTTCAGGTTGCCAGAAGCACAACTTCGAATGAATGTAAAGTTGGATGGATTTCCTGGATGAAAATAGATAGAAGAAACTGTTTGCTAACATGTGCATATCATCTGCATAA
Source organism: Acanthurus leucopareius (assembly GCA_029814765.1). Taxonomy (NCBI): domain Eukaryota; kingdom Metazoa; phylum Chordata; class Actinopteri; order Acanthuriformes; family Acanthuridae; genus Acanthurus; species Acanthurus leucopareius. The sequence goes on along the minus strand of JAQMCX010000009.1, from coordinate 1,802,037 downwards.
TGTCATGCCAGTGTTTTGTTTATAGCTTCCTCTGCTGGCCAAAAATAGCTTGAACCTAATCCAACAGTAATTGTTAAGACGACAGACAACATTCATACAGTATGTATTCTTTTTGTAACAGTCAAATGTAACTGTTTTCAATGGTACTAACAAAAAATACTGTCATGTTGACGGGAATGACATATCACAAAACACTCAAATGGTTCATCATCATAAGCAAAGGGAAACAATTTATTTGTCTGTCAGTTTGGGAGCTTTTTGTGTAATTCGGTTTACTGTCACTGCTTTATGGATTTAAAGAAAGTCAAAGGCAAATACCCTTCATGCAGCATATAAAGTATCAGATATGTAATCATTACATTGTCACATACACTTTACAGAACTGAAACCTAAATGTGTAAACAGTGAATTTGCATGTTGATTTCCCTCATGAAGGGGATAAACAGAGATGGATATCTTTCCCTCTTACTATGTTGAAGAACTAACATTGGAGCCAAGATCCTTTGTTTATTTAATCAGTCTTCTTTGCTGGAGGAAACCCAAATGAAAATGACACCATTTTCCTAGAATTTGCAATTCCTCTGAGCTGAAAACAACCCGGCCAGCAAAGCATGTCATTTTATCTCTCAGAGGGTGAGCGAGATACCCTCAAGAGCAAACAGGGCTTAGTTTTTTGTTTGTGTGGGCGTGCGTGTGCGTGTTTGAGTGAGCGTGCCTCGGGAGGTGCGCCGCAACAAAAACCCCTCAGCAGCACACCAGATGAGGAAAGCAAATGAGTACCTTTTACTTTTTCCATGTTGATAAAAGAGCCTCGATATGTCCCTGTTCTTTCTCAGCAGGGGAAAGTGTGTGTACTTAAGCCTCTGTGAGCTTGTGTGTGTGGGCTCTTGCTTGTGTTTGTGTGTTTTGTTGATGTGTACATGGCTGCATATGTGTATGTGTTTCGAGCAGTGCCCTATTGTTCCTCTCTGATCATAATGGACTCGAGTTTGTTTGCTATTGGAATATAAATGTTGACTGACGTTGCTAATTGTCAAAAACATCTTGAAGCTTTGCCAAGCTACTGAAGATGGAAAAGACTTAAAATGACTATTGTATGTGCTATGCTGCTAGGCTAACCTAGACTTCTAATAGATCTTAAAATCTCAGGAAAGCAAACTCTCCAAAAGTCTTTTTCTTTTTTGTTGAATTTGGAGGAAAAAAATGGCCTGGACTGCTCTTGGAAAATATAACCTCTCTACCTGTGTGTGTAATTAACTCACAGTCAGGTTACCATGCTAGCTTAAATGACATACTCATTTGGACCCAAACTATCTCTGGACATTCCTTGAAAGCCACTTGAATTGTAATTGTAGAATTTTTGAATACTCATTAAATTTAAAAAGACAGAGTATTTTTCAGTGGTTATTGTTTCGTATTAAAAAAATAAATAAAAAAATAATGTTGTTTTTCCTTCTGCCTGGTAATAATGTGTGACCAGGTGCTGGCAGAACATTAAAACATGTTCCTTTGTGAACAAGGGTAGTAGCTCTGTGAGACCAGCTGGATGCCACTGTACAAACAGGTGAAACATGCAGAGACTACTAAAGCTGTCAAAAACCTGTGTGTGGAACTACTTAAAAAATGTGAATGAAAGTCATGCTAAGTGCAAACTCTGCCAGGTAAAGCTAGCATAACACAAGGTAACAACAACTTTAAGCAGTCGTCCGATGCAAAGCACTCCGCAGAGGGTAGGAGCCCAATGACTGATTAACGCCAGAGGAAGAAAAGTTGATGATAGATGTGCAGTTTAAATAACGAATCTCATCTCACAGTGTCTTAACTGTCCCATTAAGAAAAGAAATCACTGCAACACTGAAGAAACTATATGATCATAATTCAAATTAACTTTGCACTTGGTTTGTGAGTGTTGAAAAACTGTCTGTGACCACGGATTCATGGACAGAAGTTACAACTGAATTTTATGTAACGGTCACCTGCCATTACATGCCCAACTAGTGAATACAGAAAGCTCTTCTGCAGACCAAAGCAATACAACATACTACTAAAAACCTTGCAAATGTGAATTCCACAACTTTCACTTTCTAAATGTGAATGTATGTGAATGGGCACACTGGCAAGTTATCTCTCTCTCTCTCTCTATTTTTGTCTCTGTCTCTGTGTTCATATATATGTTTTTGTATATGTGTGTATGTGGTAATGTTCATGTGCATTACCTTTTGTCATTTGTATCTATCATTCAGTCATAATTTTGCCCAGTGCTTTCGGCTCTTGAGCTGCTGTAGCAAATGAATTTTCCTTGTGAGGGATCAATAATGGCTCATCTTGTGCATCTTCACCTCCAAGCAATTTGCATTTCAAATTCCTTGCAGGAAATGCTCTATTCTGACGTCATGCAGTAGACAGCTCAAACATGTAATAGCGATGATGCTAATTTAATCTCTTCGCTCTCCTGGACAGGTGCAGTGTCAGAAAGAGACTGGCAACAAGAGAACAAAGTGCTCACTGAAAAGGTACTTTGCACACACACAAACAGACACACACCTACGTGCTGAGACACATTAAAGAACATCTATATTTTTCCCTCTGGCTATAGTTCAATGTTCAATTTAATGGTCTAATGTTTCTTAATGACTGCTTTATGTGCATGGGCTTATTGTGCATCTATCAACCTGAAGCACATCTAATCAGACAATTAGCCTTCATCTTGGGCTAATTTCCATGTATGTATTCATCACCACAACTGGCTGTCTAATAGGAACACAGATGCATTGTCACTTCTTATCACATGGCAGACACACACACGCGCGCGCGCACACACACACACACACACACACACACACACAGAAACACACACACACACACACACACACACACACACACACACACACACACACACATACCCATCCCTCTCTCTATCTGTCTGGAAGAACTGAGTAAAGCTGGAGATATGGGTACCTGAGTGCAGGCCACCATCTGATGCTGTGGAGTTAAATCCATAAGTGGACTTGAGTCATTAAATGTCTTCATATGATTAGCTGTTTATGTTGTTCTACCTGGAGATCAGTCAGATCTCATCTCTGACATGTGAATCCAGACCTTATTATTTTCTTCTTCAATTTCATACATATTAGTGGGTTTTTTGTCCACTAGACGATTGATGATTATTACTCTCAGCTGCCATTTTTCTGCCACAAACAAACAAAACTTCATAATCAAAAGAGTAAAGAACAAAAAGAAAAGCATAGAAGAAGTTTGTTTCCATACAAAGATGGCATCATGATATAATTGTCATTGGTTGCAAGTTTTCCCTTGCATTTAATTGACCTGTTTTGAAAATTTTGTGGCTCCAGATAAACCCTCTCCAACCAAGGTAAGTGTCACAGCAGACACAGGGCTTATATGTTGTTAGTCACTTTGCCACTAAATTTAGATACTAGCAGCCTCTCGGACCATCTTCTATCGGAAGCACCTGTCTTGGTTAGAGGAGGCAGAGGGGCACAAAACCAGCTATCTTGAGTCACTTAAACCATTAGTGTCATTCTTTTTGAGTTCCATTTTTCTTATTGTTTATAAGTGATAGAGCAGTAAACATTACAGTAATCATGATATGAAAAATGATTATTGATACTTTGTTAATGATAGATATATGATTACATCACTTGAATTATTTCCATTTCTTTTTGTTCTCACATTGTCATAGTAGGTGGATGTAATTTCAGTATTTTATTTGCCAAAAAAAAGAGAAAAATCAGTCAATAAGCACATTTATATTATGTTAGGATGAATTTGTGTGTATCAAAGTTTAATAATAGGGAAAATAGTCAGCACGATAGCATCAGTGAAGTCTTTTTTGTGTATTTTCCCTACAAAAATCATAGTCATTCAACTTAGTTTCATGCCACATTTGATGCTTCTTACAGATTGGATCGCAGCTTTAGCAATCACATGTAAATTTCATCTGAGCTCTTTGATTTGGGAATAGGTTACACTTCACTGCCTAATTACACATGGGTGAAACACCAAGGGTATGTTCATCACTTAATTAAATGTTCAGCTCTGGGAACTGACAAAATAGGTACATGATCTACTGTGCTTATTTACACAACGGACTAGTCACATGTTCCATACAGATTTCAATTTTTAAACAGTGATTATCAGGAGGGTCACAGGTGTCCTCAGGATATGTCCCGAGCTCAAATATTTCTTGTATTATTTTTTCTAAATAATAAAAATACAGCTTTTGGTTGTACAAATTGATTTGGAGCACTCAGTTTTGTGTTTTATCACAATTGCTTGGACACGGTTATGTTTAAGTGGCATTATTATGTGCATATTTATTATCCAGGCACAATTTAATGTGAGTAATGTAAGAACAAAAAGGGCAATAATAAAAAAAAAATCCATATTATGGTAATAAAAAGTTACTGCAGTGTAGAGTTTACTAAGAGAGATCAACTTTTGCAGTTTAACAGTGGTTTGTTTATAAGTATATCGATCGATAAGTATATCGATATACCTATTGCATTATAATTGCAGATCTTTATTAACTTTTATATAAATGGTTTAATTGCAATCGACACAACAATTACTTAAGCCTACTAAAGTAAATGACTCCAATACCTGAGGTTTAGTCTGGTTTGACTGTATAAGTGTAGTGCTGTGTGTGTATGCATGGCTCCCTTTTGTGTTGATGTTCAAGATATTTATTATGTCAGGGGTTCACTTTTGAATATATGAGGTTAACACAAAGGAGCACATCCTTGTGCAGTGGTTTGTGTGCAGATATATTCATAGATTTGTTTTCCACAGAACAGAGTGTAGAATTTGAATGCATGAGAGAAATTGTTTGAGGTATATAACATCCTAATCGTCTTAATGGAATTCTTGGAGAATGTCGATTGTGGCAGAGAGAAAGAGGAGTAATATAGAGGAGGACAGGGAGCAAATCAAATCGTTTATTGTGTGCTTTTTGGCACTGTTGTTGCTTTAATGCTAGCCTCGCAACTGACTAAACATTTTATTACTCCTGCAGTCATTAGACGTGATTTGGAATAATCTGAGCTACTAAACATCATGTGGTCAAACATGCAAAGGTAAATTTATCCTAGAACGAGCAAGTTTATTGTGGTTGAGCTTAGCTTCTGGTTATTAGCAGAATCAAAGCCTCTATGTCAACAGCAGCTATTGAAACAGGGATGAGAAGACAAATGACTGGATGATTGAAATATGAGCGTAAGAAGGTAAACCTCAAACGCAAGATAAACATGCAAACACGGAGACTTTCACAAGTGAAGAAAGGCAGGGCAAAGATAGAAGCTGCATAAGGGTGTTTGGAGAAAGGAGGTAAGAGTGACAGCAGTGGAAGCCTTTGATCTCCGGTTTCTAATCAATGGGGATTATGGTCCGTTTGCCTGTGTCAGTCCTGATTATGGCAGCACCACCAGGAGACGGTGGTGCATCCAGAAGAGTAGCAGACAAACAACTTCTTATTCTAAAGAGAGGTGTTCTTCACAGCCCTGTCTTCATGCATCTGATCAGATTCCTGAACTGTTTGACAGGACTTGCAGAAATTCTATGTGCTGATGGATTTAGCATGTTGAGAGCAGCACAGAGCATGAATACGACCCCGGTGTTAAATTCACACAAATGTAGTCTGTCAAGACAGCACTGTCACACGCAGTCAGCTGAAGTGTTACACTGTGCCACATAAGCCAGTAGTTTTGGGAGTGCGTTTCCACAATTGGGAGTAAACACTGTGAATACATGACACAGAAAATCATTTGAAACATAACATTACAGAAGACTATAAACTGCTACGTAAGGACAGACGGACCCTGGGGAACTATTCGAAAAACCTTTGAATGTGCATTCTTTCAACTTCAACTGACAGTAGATGGATTTCACAGTTTATCTGGGGAGTTAAGATGTCAGGATTTCCACTGACGTTTGCTTGAGACAGCTTGTGAAATATGATGGATGATGAATCTTGTCCTCACTGTTTTTCCCTCTTTTGTCATCACACACAAAATTGTTAAGTACAAAATACACTCTCTTCAATCTTTTTTTTGCAAGAGTTTGGTTGGGTGAGGCGTGGCAGATCAAACTAAGATCAAAATCACTGTTACAGTGTTTTGGTAGATTAACCTTGATAATTTAAAACTTAAAATATGTAAAAAGTGGTTAAAACTTGGAGGGTGAAAAAAATAAATCATAAAGAATCAAGATTTTGAACTCTCAGATTCTGATTTGATTAACAAATGCGAAATTGAGTTTCAATATTTTTATCCTCAAAAATGTCTAAATAATTACCTTTACGAGACAAACGTGGTGAACTTTTCTTCGCCCTCGCTTAAAGGCTAATGAAAATAAAGTAGAGTAGCAAATACCTGCAATGATGAGACATTCACTACAGCATTAAATAAGAATTTAAATCAACTTGTTGATGAAGAACATTAGTTAGTGCTCTGTCTGTTTCACCTCAAGAAATCCTGCTCTTGCTTAGTGTCCTCTACAATGATGGCTTTCACTGGAACTAATGTAAAAATGCTGCACTCTACTGCTGGAAACATGACGTTAACACACACAAGCACTCTACCACCCACTAATTTTTTTTTCATACAGACAGGAAACTATAATCTCTAAATTAATTAATAAATGCTATTTAACTTTTAAAAACAAAAACGCTGGGGATAATTTATCTTAATTGCCAATTATGTTTCATATTGTTTGTCAATGGACGAAGGACCAAAGTAAATAGTTTGAAACACAGTCTGCAAGTGCCTGAAAAATAAGTGGCCCTGTTGCTATTCATTCAGTCGAGACTTGGTTTTGACTTGAGAACCACTTTGAACTGAAAAATATTTAATATGCATCTCAATGCAATAAAGAAATTACACTCAAGTGGGATGTAGGCTTCAGGAGCTGCTGACATTTAATGTCTTGGAAAACTTATGCTAAGCATAAGCATGCTAACCGTCCTGAGAAGATTTAGGTTTGACTTATCAGTATCTTTGTCTTTTTAATTTATCAGCAAGATTAAAAGATTCTTTTGTCAAGGTGCTTAACATTTTGATGAAAATGAAGCTAAAAAGGGATTTGACAGTGACCAATTTCTTTTGAGACCATAGTCCACCCAGAGTTCCATTATCCCAAGTGTTCCCAAATTGAGGAGGTTTTGAGTGAGGTACAATGGAGAAATCTAAGAAGAACCTCCTTTTACATGACCAAACCATTTCGTCCACTTTTACCCTGAACTACAATGCTAAAGAAATGTCTAATTAACACTTAAAACAAGAGCTTTCATTGAAATGATACCTTTTATACATCTGTTCTCTTCCTGGCGAGATTTTTGCTCTATTTCCTCATTTTTTTTGTTGCAGACCCTGCTGCTGAAAACAGTCAGAGCAGTCCGTCACTGTGACAGGCTTTCTGCTAATGAAGTAGACCTTTGTGTCTCCTCCTCACTAGGCTATTCCTGGAACTGATAGCATTGCAATCTGATGTCCTAGTACAGAGATGTAGCTGAGATAACCCATTCAGTCTGACCTTACTTCCTTCTGTTCTGGAAGCTTTGCCAATTTTACCCTGTTTTAGCTGATCAATACCAGATGTCTTAACAGTCTGCACTCGCCTCTTAAAAACCCAAACTTTACTTTAAAATATGAAAATAATGCTCAAGTTTTCTTTACCGTGATTCTCTTAGATAACAGTAAATAAAAATTTTAGTAATATTGCTACTTAAAATAATTATATCGATAAATTTATGACTAAAATCCAGAAGAACTAAGAAATTTAGAACTCTGGCACAGCATGTCCTTGTGTAACTTGCCAGATAGTTTGTTACACAAAACCATCTGGGAAATAGTCCATGGAAACTGGTACAAAGAGGGCAAGAGACAAGCACTTTTTTCAGGAACTAGCAGGTGATTGGATGGAACCATGTGTCCATTATCATCTATCATGGGCTGTCCCCAACCAATCAGATCTATATCTATATCTATCTATCAAATATTACATGGCAGGAGAGCCATTAGTGCATAGCTTGAAGCCTGGCAACAAGGATTGGCTTGGTCATATGATCACATGATCTCACAGATCCAGCTGCCTTGCAAGGTAAAGCCTTATTCACAGTTTGTACAATTTCTGCAAATTGGGTTAGAAAATACAGTTTTACCCAAGGAAGTTCTCACAAAGAACACTGTTTCTGAAGTGCAAAGCACAGGTCAGTCAGAAAAACAAAAATAGGTGTAGACCAAGTAATAAAGTTCAAGAAATTACATTTTTAGAAGTAGATTTTTAAAGAGTTTTGCTTGATCTCATCAGACAGGTTTTTCAAAGAGTCTGCTGGGGCTCTGATAATCTGTGGTCGTCTGTCTAGACTGTGAAATGACCAGAGCAGCGCTGCCTCAGGATGTCAAGCTGTGCTCTGGCTCATAAGGGCTTAAGAGCTCAGGTACAGCTAGGCGTTAGTCCAAGATGTGTCTTAAAGGTAATGAATAAAATTTCCAGATCATTCTGTCTTTGCACTGGTTGCCAATAAAGTCAGGTAAGGGCAAGTCCTCTATAAAGCAAGTTTTATGATGAAATTGATTTGAATTCACCTTAAAAAAGTTTAATAGATTCTTGATATTTTTGACACTAAGCAAAAATGTTGTAAATTCAGCAGCCTCTTCAAGTAAAAACCAAACCTTACTCATACATTTGCACCTGAAGATGATCAATGGTTTGTATTCAGTGGCTCCTGCCAGCACTAATAAAACAATTGTCCTGGCACTTGACCAATCAGATTATTGGCCTTGCATTTCATGGCTGAAATGCTTAATATCCCTACTGTAACGTCTGACCATTCTCTCTCTGGCTTGATCAGTAATGATATACTTAGCAGTTTGTCCTAACAGTTTGCAGCTTAATCAATAACAAAAGTCCCACAAGAACAATTAAAGCTTAATCAATAATTTACTTTTTACCAATGTGACTCGACCTGACCCCAGTTAATATTAAAAATCCAACCAATCTGACCCTTCTGGGACAATCTTAAAAAAAGGTTTAAATATGTGAGTTTCAGACAGGACTGAAACACCTGTTCCAGCAAAACATTTGTAAGTTTACATTTACACCTTTCCTGCTTTCTATAGACATTAGCTTGATGCAACTTCTGTCGATTTACATATTTTATTGCAGTTCATCTTCAATCATCCTTGGTGTATTTATTTGTTTTTGTGGTTACAGAGCTGAGGAGAAGTTTTTTTGGATAATACGTATTGATTTAACCTTTATTCCTTTACTTTTCACAAAAGGAGTATATCCTTATATAAAAGACTGTCTTACTAAAGCTTCTCAAAGTCAAATCAGATTAGAAAAATAGCATATTTTTACAAAATTTAGAAAAGGAAAACAGAAAAATTACAATCAGCATGTGTGATACATGACTATCACTTGTAACTACAATATGTTGTTATGTTTCCCCACCCCTAAAAAAAACAACTCATAGAAAAAGGTTTCACTTGAACAGGATAATGTCGCAGCAGACACAAGCCAATAACCATAATAATGCCGATCAGTGAAACAGGCTTAAAAATAACAATCTATTGTGATTCTTTGCCATTGAGCTGTTTATTCGGTAATTGAATACAATCCCCACTGAGTGCCGGGAGCTCTTCCTCCCTTGTGTCGTGGCATTGAACAGACAGCAGCAACAGAAGAATGTGTCAATCCTTTTGATCCCCCGTAGTTTCTTTATCGTCTCCGCACAGCTTATGGTATTGGATTATTGCTGCATTTTTTTGTGTCATTTCAACCCGCCCTTAAATCATAGAAGAAAGAGAAAGACATCCAGCACAGGTGGGAAGACGCCGACTTCTTTTTTTTTCCCACTTATTTACTGAACGGTACAGGAGAAGACGTTGTCATTTCTTTACCACAAGAAACAGAAGGCTTTGAAAGGGGAAGATGAAAGGAGAGAAATGGCTTGTTAGGAAAGAAGGAAGACAACAACAGCTCATGAGGTGACGGCCAGGGAGGTCTTTGAATTTCTTTTTTTTTGTCCATTTTTTTGTTTTGGGTCATGCCTGAGCAATAAGATAGGAGACAGTAAAGAGACTTGAGAAAAAGGAAGGAAGAGGGAGGTGGAGGACTAGAAGTGCATGTCAAACTCAGGCACTGACAGACTGTTTGATTTATTTCATGCAGGTGCCATATAGTAAAGAGACCAACTGGAAAATAGCATTGCTTCAAAAACCTTGTAAAAGTGTTGTGCACCTAACTCACATAAAGTAATATAGATATTAAAGAAGAAGACAAAAATATATATTGGTAGGTAGAAATAAAAAAAATGGCAAAGAGACCTTTCTTTTTTTGCATCCACAAACCTTAACCCCTAACCCTATATCTATAATATGATTTAATTCTTTTTCCGTTCTTTCCAAAATGACCAGCAGGCAGCTCTGAAATGGAAAATGAGTTTGCTGAAAGCCGTGTATTGTGTCAGGACAGAATGGAGGAGCAGTGAGTATTCAGCTGCAGCGACCAGTGAGAAAGAAAAAAAATCCATTTAGTTCCTCCTGACTCATTGTCGGGTGAACTCAAAAGGACTTAAGCATTTACCTTCACTGTCTAAATTTTTAACTGTCCTCTAATGCTCTTTCATCCGTCCATCTGTTTCTTGTGCCCTTTTCCTACTTCTCTTACCCACATTTTCTCTCTCCTCTGATAGATTTTTTATGTTAATAATTTTATGCAACTTTTTGCTTATAAATTTTTAATTCTGTCTTGTGTTTATTTTTTAAAGGCACTTTAGGTTTTACATTGCAATTATGCAGGTGCACTAACTTGACAGACATAACCCTTAAAAATACAGTCACCTGGATATAATCATTCAGGATCAGGAGGCCAACAGTAGTGTACTCTTTTGTCATTGTAATCTGGTACTGTAAATGTATTTGCAAACTCATCCTGCTGACACTGATACAATTAAAAATGACAAACATCCTTTAATTGGTTGCACTTGTCATCTTGCATTCATCATCCTTCACAGACCGGGGCTGCAGAGGATAGGTATGTACAATGCTCATTTAACAGGTATGTCTTTAAAAATCAAACAGCTAGGTTTCCCTGATCCACGTGGCCTACATCTGTTGCTTGCAGAACTCTAGTTTGAGTGGTCACATACACTGGCCATGTTAAATATATTAAAGCAATACTGTAGAAAATGCAGAGGCATATTTCTTTTATGTGCTGTCCAAAGTTCAAGCAGAATTACAGAATTTAATTTTCCAGCAGGCTTTAATTTAACAGTTGACATTGTTTTCGTGGCAATTGAAGAACTGTTAATTAGCCAATTCAAGGCAATCAGCAGAGCCTTTATAGCAGTAATAGTAATGTTGATGTCAACATTTTATTTATCATTACTGCTGACCATTAAAGATAGAAATCACATGTTTTTTTTCACACGTTTTTATTTGGTATGAGCATTTATAGCAAAGTTAACGAAAAATAAATAATAAATAATAAATAAATGAAGAAGTCAATTAAAAAATGCTCACATTAAAAACCTAAGAAAGTGTAACTAATGTACATATATGAGGTTACATATAGAGCACTCTTCTATATCACTTGACTCATATTCCATTGTCATCTCTAACTGAATTAGTTTTCAGTTCTCATGAAATTGTTAACTTTTTAACACAGAAGCCTGAGTTGCAGATTAAAAGACAAATGCTTTCATAGGTAGTGTACTGTTTATCACTTCTTTACTGCGTGTTATCTCAGTGCCTCTTGTGAACACTTGTTTACACCTTCCTTGATAAATCGGTCACAGTGTGCTACATGAAGCAGGCAGTCATCAGTGGCCTGAGGTTGTTTTATTTGCTGTAGAATGAAATCCATTTCTTGGTCCCATCTTTGCTCCAAACAGCCTTGAGACAGAGGAAAAGACTTTTGTAGCCCTTTGGTTGCTGGAACAGCCAATGAACAGAGCCCAATGGTCCTGAAAGACAAGGCAATTTGGCCAGAGTGATGGGAATAATGAGAAAAGCATCGTAATGTTGCCAGAGTCCAATTTACAGGGAGGGTAGAGAGAGAGAGAGAGAGAGATTGAGAGAGACAGAGAGAAGTAGGGACAGAGAAGGAATAAAGGAAAGCAAGAGAAAGGAGGGAGAGAGTGAGCGATCACCCACGCAGTAAGGCCTGGTATTGGTTTTGTGTTCATGTCGAGGTGGCTGCACATTAACCTGTGCAAATAGAGGTTATGGCTTTACCTCCATAGGGCGAGCAAGAAGGGGACAACAGGGCTGCTGCCAGAGACAGAGAGAGAAAGAGCAATGAACATAGCAGGGAGAAAATTCTCTCTCTCTCCATCTCTACAAGCATTTAGCCAGAGAATCAGCCACAGATACGACACTTATACAGCACATCTCCAGGTGAACAGATTTGCCACGTAGAGTAAAAAAAAAAAAAGATTTGCAGGGATGAAGAAAATCTTCAGAAGAAGAGAGAAAATGAAAACCCTGTCAAAGAGATAAAAGGAGATGGTGAAATGACAACTAGAGTTAATGAAAAAATGAGAGCGGCAAATAAGAGAAGACGGCGCAGCAGAGAGCAGAGGTGATTCTCTGAAAGAGGTGTATAACACCTTGAGGAGGAGAGAGTCTGAGTATGACACCTCTCTTCTGCCTCCACGTTATGACACAGCAGTGTAATGCTGCCGAGCAGTGACAAGAGTTCAACAGATTGATATTTTGTGGCCCCTGGTACCAGTTCAGGACTGAGATGGACATGCAACCTGCAGCATCTTAAACCAGAAGCAGCACTTTAAAGCCTTCCTCTGCACTGACTGCTCATGATCACAGTATCTCTCTGAGGGACTATGTGTGTGTCTCTGTGTGGCAGCAGCTGTGGAGGCTCTGGAGTTTACCATCAAGGCTGGATTGCAGGAGGTGATTGCCTCATAAATGGTTTTACTGTCCTCCTCTCGATTCGTAAAGAGATAGTTATAGTGAGCTGCTCCCAAGGCTGACTTCTCTGCTCCCACTGAGCCGTCCCCCCACCACCCAAAGGCCACAGGGAGGAAAGAGACCACATACACAGATTGAGACATACTGCTATGTCTACAGGGCAGAAAGCAAGCACTTAGTGAGGATGCAACAGTCTCAAATGCCCTGTGGCCATGGAAAGAGAGCAACACACACTGACTGAGACTGAGAGGTAATGAAGCTTTCCAGTGCATATCCCTTTCATAATCCAACAGGGATGTTAATCTCCTGTGGGTCCCCTAACTGCTAAAACACACAGATACACACACCTACTCACACATTTATTCAGAGAGAGACTGTGATCATAAGCAGTGTGTGGGAAGGGAGGATTCAGTGGCTGCTTCTTGTTTCATGATGCAGCTGGTTGGATGAGAGAGGCTTGTTTAGCTGTTTTCTCTTTTTCCTCAGTCTTGTTTTCTGTGTCTTTTGAACCCTCTTATCAGGTCTCCTGTTTGATTCTTTATTAAATTTCTCTAATCATATTACTTTCACTCATTTCTGTAATTATATTGATCCAATTTTGTAACCTACTATTTTCTCTCTGCACCCGTTTTGTTATCTTTTCTCTGGCTCTCCCCTTTTTTCATTTCTACAACTTTATTTATCTTCTAAAGGCTAACCATCCCCATTCATTTACACTATGCAATAATAGTCTGCATATGGATAACATGTCATTATCTAGCCTCTTTGAAGATGTAAATGCAGTCTTTACGTTGTGTTTTGAGAGAAAGCCCACAGGTATTGAAACATGATGACCCATTGTAAATTTTGCCATCCACTTGGCTTTATTGACAAGCTGCAAGCACAGTACACTCCCACAAGTCATGGCTCCTTTCACTCATCTATAGTGAAGGAATCATTATGGATGAGGGAGGGAGCAGAGCTCACAGGAGCTGATAATATTGTTGTTATTACATCAAGCTGTCACCCTTTTGTTGTCATCTACAAAGGAATCAGAAAGACAACTCCTCACACCTCCAGTTCAAACTAAGAACAAGCTGTACAGCACCATGAATCCCTGTGTAATTCTGATGACATGTGTGGCCCCTTTTTTTTCATAAAAACAACAAAAGCTACTTTTAATCAAAAAACGGATACATCCCTGAGCCTCCATAGAAAGCCATGGCTTTTCTGCTTAACATGCTTATTACTTCCCAGCCAGGAAGTGAAAATACTGATTGAAAATACTCTTCAGCATTTTTTTTTTTAACAGACTCTAATTAAAACACACCAACTACATTGTTGCACATGTTTATCCATTATAATGAACATAAGAAATCAATATTTTGTGAGTTTATGCCACATATAGTACTGTAAATACTCACTACAGCACTGAATGTGTATTATTCAGTGAATGAAATTAGTCCTAGACGAACAATTAATTAAAGTAAAATTCCAAAAAACGCAGTGTCTTGCTCTTTTTGTGAAAATTAAATGGAAATGAAAGTAAATATTGAGTCTTTTGTGTTGGAACCACTGGGCTCAAGGCTTTGAGTCACAGACAAGTTTGGAAAATCACAAGTACCAAGAGACTGAACATTGCATTTTTTATTAAGTCTTCAATAAAAATGTAGAATATTACCAGCTTTTTCATTTATGGAATAAAAACCACAAAAATGTAATCCACCTTTGGTTTTAAAATCCCTCCTGAATTATTTGAATTGCTGCCTATTATGTGAGATAACATCACTTGTATTCTAAATCGTTCTTGACATCCTGTAGAACACCAGTAGCCCCTGTGTCTAACACTTAACTCAGTCACAACAAAGTCACATTGGTACTTTACTAGAAAAACAAAAAAAGAAATTAACTTTTTGTTCTCCTTCTTAAGGGACATACAGTCAGAGGCCACTTCATGTGGTAAACTTTCCCAGTAACTCAATCTGCCAGCTCCTTTAAACAGTGAATAATTTGAATGCAAGTGAAAATATAAAATATGCAGACAAGGTCAAGAGTTTCTCTTACCATTCATCTTAAGATTCAAATCAGCAAGATTTATGACATATTCACAATTGGTGTTATTGCTACAATACAGTATATAGACCTTACCATGTATAAAATGATAAACCAACACCATCTGGTCAGTAGTAACTCTGTCTTTAAAAACAAAGCTGTCAATAAGAGAGGTCAGAGGAAAACAGCTATGAAAGAGAGACAGATGCATTCACTCAGTCACACACATCCACACACTAACAGTGACTTCTATAGAAAATGACAGCCTGATCATCAGGAACTCAGAAAGGAACATTTACAAACATATGGAACAGCCATCAGGAGCAATTA
This sequence comes from Acanthurus leucopareius, assembly GCA_029814765.1. NCBI lineage: Eukaryota > Metazoa > Chordata > Actinopteri > Acanthuriformes > Acanthuridae > Acanthurus > Acanthurus leucopareius. The sequence goes on along the minus strand of JAQMCX010000009.1, from coordinate 1,786,723 downwards.
GGGGTCCGATATCTTGCCCAAGGACACTTGGACATCTAAACCAGAGGATTCAGGGATCGAACCACAGGCCCTCTGATAAACACCTGACCTGCCCTACCTCCTAAACTATAGCTGCCCTGCATAACACAGATACCTTATCCCCAAAATCCCTAGTGAACAATCTAAGCCCAGCACCTTGTTAACTTTATGTTGCAAAGAATTTGTTTTTCTGAAGAAAAAATAGGGTCTCATCCACAACAACATAGGAATACCTAATAAAGTGTTTCCAGAATGTACATTAAGGTCACACAGGCCAATAATTAATCCACAAGAAAGGATAAGAATGCCTTTTTTAAAGATCTTTTTATGGGCATGAGCGCTGTTCGATAAAGCCACAAAGCTGCATAAAACCCTTTGTAGTTTGAGCTTTTGACCTGGTGTTTCAACCACAAATTCCTGTAATCCCTAAAGTGAAACTTGTATCTCACTGCCTGATTGTTACCAACACCCTCCCTCCTCGGCCTCTGCAAACACTTCAGTGCAGTATAAGTTCATTGCAAGTTACCACAAGGTTAAACAGGTTCATTAAATAAGACGATGCTTCACTTGTGCATCATGGAAACAGCACAGTGTGTAGTTGGAGTTTGTACAATCAGTACTAGTCTAAAGAGCACACTGTATTCATAACTGAATTCACTGCCAGTATCCTTTTAGCCTGGGCAGAGACTGTGTCGGTGAAGCTGGCCAAAAGAATATTCTTCTTCTTCAGCTCATCTAAGAGTCAGCAGACATCAGTGGGGGCTGATGACTTAAAAAACTAAGGGAGGAAAGCCAGTTCACAGCTTCGTATTATTTTACACACTAGCTTGCTTTTTAACCTTCAAATATTAAACGAAAATTTAAGCAGTAAAATGATGCAAGATTTCTTAAAAGCATCTTTTCTTCAACCATAACCATACAGCCCTGACATCAGTTTTTTATCTACAACTGTGGTTGTTAAACAGTAATGAAAACAACTCCCATGATTCCACACTACTTTGCAACATTGTCAAACTATATATTTTGTTTTCATTGTTATGATTGATAGATTGCTAACAGCAGAGCTTACATCCTGTGTGATCAACTCAAACTGGATATTTTTGTCCTCATCTGCTCATCTGTCCTCATATATTTCATTTTCTTCATGTTTTCCCCCTTAGCTTATTGTGTATGGCATATTAAGGCATGGTGTGTGTTTGTTTGTATGCATGCATGACTGTTTATTATTACCTTTAGGGGATATTTGTGAAAGATGAGACACCAGTTTAATGGTAATGGTCTGTAAATGTTTTTGGACTCTGGGGGCATTAGGAAAAAGGAAGCAAGCTTTGTAGTCCACAGCTATTATTTCACAAGCAGCATATGTTTCCACCAAGATGTTGCTTTCAATATGTGACATTGACTTTTTGCTCCTAAGATATTTAAAGAGGCTAAGCATTCTCCTTATTGATTACATTCAAATAAAAAATTATAATAATAATTATTAAGTCGTCTAACAACTTATTATTAAACCACTGTTAATATCACCACAGTTTATCTAGTGATTTTGTCCGTAATGCAGACACATCTGTCTGTTAATTAGCAGTTGCTCTTCAAGTGTCCAGCACCACATCTGTATCTGCTGCATATGATAGAAGGACGCTTTTTGAAGTGTACACATGGAAAAACTGGATTAATTTCAAAATGTAATTACACATTTTTTTTAAGTTCAATTCTCTCTTCATATCGGCCTCCCTGCCTGTGATCCACATTATGGATAAAAGGGAAAGATACTGTCAAAGATATAAGGCAAAAAATTCAAAAGCTCACCTCAGAGACAAAAATATAATGTAACAAAGATGAAAAGAGTTGGAAAGACAAGATCAAAGCAACTTTTTCAACATCGAACTTTTAAGCATGCTGGTTTTTGTGATTTATTTTACATTTGGGATATTGTGCTGAGTGGCTTCCTTTGCATAAGATAAATGTTTTACCCTTTTCTCTGCATAAAATGGCCCTGATGGTATTTTACTCTAATTGAAACAGGCTGTTTCATTTGAGCTCCACAGGGGGTGATCTCATCCAGTTTCTGTAGAGGAAATCACCAGGTAAAATGTAAATTGACAGCATTGAGGAGCCAGATGCATTAAATATGTATTTTTCTAAATGCAGATAATTATCTGTGAAAGAGATGTGAGCACGCATGTATTGCACATGCTGCTCGGTTACTTCCTTTGTATCTTCATCCTTAGAAAGCATCTCTAGATTGAGAGGCTGCCTGCTGACAAATCATTTTACAATCAAAGCAGGTGGGTTGTTATTAAAATAAACTGCTTAAATCACATGCCACATGACACACAGTGTCGTTTTGCACTGGAGTCCACATGCTGTTGTGTATTTCCCTGCATATTTGTGGATATGACTATGCATGCAGGAGTTCTGTAGGCTGTAAAGCATATCAGTGCACTTGGCTTTGTGCAGGGTGTGTGCGTGTTCTCTCTCCTGAAAGTACAGTGAGTAAATTAAGCTATTTTTTTGTGCCTGAAGCATGTTGATTCTCTTCACTCTGAATGAGTGGGTCTGTCCTTAATTGAGCCTCCATGAAAAACCTCCTCTCGATGTGCATGGAAACGCTTGTGGGCATCAGGCTGCACCATGACCCAATGACTAAAGTATAATCCTGTGACTTTGAACCTCTTTCAAACTTTTATCATTGGCAGTGTAAAACTGTGTATAGAGCTGTAGTAATGTATGTGTCTATATTTGGATGATGTCTGAAATTGGTATGCCTAAAAGGAAAATACTTTACCCGCACACACAAGACTTTTATCTTTTTGCTCTATTGTGAGATAAAAAAGATTGCATGACACCCATATCTCATGATACTCCAACTCCATTTCTTCGTGTCATCAGTACAAAGTTTGCCCACCAGAGAGCAATAAAAGTGTTACATTGGTACATATCTACAAATTTGGTACAAATATGAAATTTGTCTACAGACAAGCAACATACAATTCAACATGTTCTTTCAACATGCAGCATCACTTACTGAAAATAACTTAAAATAATAATGGAATAGTAAATAAATATTTAAATTGGTCAAAATTTTTTCTCCAAGACCATTTCTATTTTCTTTGTATTCGTACCAAAACAAGTTGTTCTTTTATGGAAACTACTTCAGAATTGTTTATAAGTATTCCAAAAATAACATCTGAAAAAAATGTATGGATTGTTAAAAAATATGGTTCTGTGTTTTGCTAAAAAAACCCCAAAAAACAAAAAACAAAATAAAAATAAATTGACAGTGTTTTTCAGTTTTTCAGTATTATCACAATATTATTGTGATGGCTGACCTTGAGAGCTATTTTCTATCATGCTCGTTATAAGATATGAGTAAAAGATAAATGTGTTGCCATTAATCATCATCATGTCTTTTAAGCATGCATGTGAGCCAGCTACTGAAGCTAGCCGAAGGGACACTGCTCTAGCTAATGGCTGTGAACAAGAAGGTTCCAGTTTGCTTTTTTCATTCCTTCATCATCTGCACGCTTCTCATTTGTTTGGTGAATTCACCAGTTAAACGGATCGTGTCCTGTCAGACGCAGCTGCATGCTTGAGGGGAGGTTTCGAAGTAAAACATTTTCCATCTCTTCAGTGAGCAAGCACACTGGGGTCTATTCCAGCAAGGCCAGAGCCATTTTTAAAAGCATTAGCAACATTGTCTGAAGCCAGGCATGATGAGCTTTGCAACAAATGACAGGCTTTCTTTACCCCCAGGGTTTTTTTTTGATATACTGCATGTATCAGCACTCCTTATGTCAATGTTTCTGCTAATACGCACATACAAGAGTTTGCAAACATGGACGCATACTTTTTTTTTTTTTTCCTTAATTGCAGTAAGCAAAAATTTACTAATCAAAGAAGAAAGGGACCAGTTCAGGTGTCCTGGAAGATCTCAATTTCCTGGACAAATTGGAAAAAATTTATCATTTTATCACTTTATTAAAACTCGACAGATCCTCCTCCCCAATAATCACCAATACATGCTGCACTACATGTTGTTTTTGCAAACCTTGTCTCTCTGATGCTGTACATACTCGTTCTTTGGTAGCAGATATCAATAGTCAAAAACAATACTCAGTAATCATGGACATGTTGCTCCTGTTGCACAAACTGAAAGGTTTCTTAGTTATTTTTACTGGACAACAAATTTTACAAAAACAAAAGTAACAGCAATTAAATGGTAACAGTAAATCAGGAACAATGATCTAGAGAATCAAGTTTGACTGAGTGAGATATCTTCAGAATGAAAGCCGGAAGACTCGGACATTAAATATGCATTCATTTAGATACGAAAACTTGAAAGCACGCATGACTCACACACTGTGATTCTCTCTGTTTCTCATTTATGTGCAAATACCCTGATGTTTCGCTATTTCGACCCTAAATGATCAAAAAAAACAAACAAACACCAGAGCCAGTTAGGGGTGATAAGAAGACTTCCATCTGGCTCTCACAAAAGGCGCCAGCTGAGAGCAATAGCCTGCTCCACCAACATGAGATGCATTGTTGTGATAAAAGAGCCTCTTGAATACAGAATACACAGGGTCATCTGTGAGATATTTTATTTTAACTCCTTCTGAATGGTCCTCTGCCCACTCGTACACTGGCATGAGCATGCTAAAACTCACGGGAGCTGTGCTGAACAACACTGCCAGGACAAATGAACACACATGCATAAATACTGATATAACTGCTCTTTCAGTCCTGTATAACCAGCTGTCCCTGTGCTTGCATGATAAAGCATCTTTGCAGCTTGAGTAAGATGTTTGATTCAGCTGATAGAGACAAAACTCAACACATTAAGACACATTCAAAGCAAACTTTCCGATACAGCTCTGCACTGTCTCGTCCGTGCTTGTATGTAAAAGAGGAATCCACATCAGTTTTTTACTTATGTGCTGCTTTTATTTTTAGTGCGTCCCCATTCTCTCTTCGCTGCTCAATGGAGAGAGGATTACAGCAGCATCACTCAAACTATGTCTCTGCTGAAATCCATCTATCAGCTCTCTCCCTGAGCAATATTTCTGTATTCCTCCCGAGTGGAAAGATCAAACATTTGGTATTGCACTGTGAAATGCATTCAGAGGTTCTTAGCCACTTCCACAATCCCTGTTAGAGGTTTTTTTCCTTATAAAGTCAATTATGTTACATCAGATCAAAGGCTTTTATTTATCATTTACAGAATATAAGCTGATGCTGGTGGGACTCCCTGCCAGCTCACACAAACACACATATGAACAGATATGTTTCCGTGTTGGTACACTAACAACTGCGCCAAAATACTATCGTCATAGTTCATTAAGTACTTTCATTCTACATAAACACCATCACTGACTGCTTTTTCCCCAGAACTTCACTTGTGCCAGTCCTCAGATCTTTTTCTTTTCTCCCAATTTTCTACTTCCTCTCACTCCCTCACAGGTGTGAGTGGACTGGACTGCTGAGGTTTCTTCCCAGCATGCCAATGGCACAGCAGCATCGCAGGGCCACTGTGCCCACAGCAAGCTGGATCCTGGTTTTGGCTCTTTTCCTTGCTCTGCAGGTAAAATTTGCACTCACAAAATAGCCTTTTCTTACTGAGTACAGCTGCCTGGGGCTTTTTTTTCATATTCATCATTGTTTCCAATCTACTGTTTTTGGCAGCTGTGTTAATCACTTGACTCTGGGCACAAACCACTTCAAAATAAGTTCTGGCCAAATTGAGTATCAAAGAGGATGATGGTTTGGACCACTTGCATGTTTTATGTGTGTTTTTAATACGTTTTTGTTTTTCTGTGCATTTTTTCTATAAAATGAGATCAAATCATTTGGCTTGCACACCTGTGCTTATGTCCAAACAATATTTTTTACTCATAACATTACAAGAAAAAGGCCTTTAAGGTTGAGGACTCATGTAATTGGCAAATGTAACCTTGGCTTAGGTATCATTAACTGTGAATGCGTAAATGGAAACTTCCCAAAAGCAGTAAATAACTGGACAGAGCTGCCAACGTTAACTTAAACTCAAAAAACCCTCAGCACTGGCTTCCACACAATGAGTAATACTACACTGTTTGTCTTATCTTGTTTGTAGTCTTAAACATGTCTCTCTTAAGAAACCTTTTATCCCCCAAAACGAATCTAGTTCACTCATGGTGTTCTTCTAGCCTTGAAAGTCATGCTTGATTAATTCTACAGGCAGAAAGTTACTTTACTAGACAAGAAAATACTTACAGTTTATTTTAGAGGTTTAGCACAGTTGATTTCATTACTTAAACGTTGGTTGTGTTTGGGTTTTGGAGAAGCTAAAACAAAGAAGCACATCATCCAGACTCTTAAAGTGCAGAGTATCATGTTACAATTCCTGCAAATCTCTTAAAAATGTGAAAAGATCTAAATTTTAACAGACCTGCTTTGCTGAATTAATGTTGCCAAGCTATGATTTAACATTTCCTGTTCAAGTAATGATGAATTTCACCTAAGTAGTGCTATCAAAGTGGTGCAGTCATATATACTTAATTCAACTAATTTTCATACATTTTTTCATACATCTACAGAGACAAAGATGTAATACAAATACAATCCCATGTTGGCAGCTTGTGGCTGGATTTCCTGCTCATAATTATTTTCCCCTTGAAGTTGCACTTTATTTTTTAAATGAGTTTGAAATTCTGTGCATTTCCTGCCAAACAAAAAGGAAAGGGGAGTCTTGGTATACTGAGCAGTCACCACATTTTTTGCAGATGACCTTAGTTTTTCATGTGAAATTGTTTTGCAGTCAGAGAGAAAAATCCTTCATATGCAGCACGGTACTGTCATTTTGTTTTTTGTCTCCCGGGAATCCTTCTTAGTCTTCACTCCATCATTCTGTAAACACAAGACATAAAGGACAAAACCAGCTGGAAACCCCTGAGTCCAAGCCTCGCGTAGTGTTTTTTTGTTTCATGCGGTCTGTCTCTCCAGGTGGCCGCTCATGCTGCTCCATCAGGAGACAACAAGCTGGTTCGTACCACCAGAGTGAGGAGACAGACCCCAGTGGGGAATCAGCCCGCCTCTGCTTCCTCAGCCAACCAGACCCTGAGGGAGCAACCTGTGGTCTTCAACCACGTCTACAACATCAATGTACCCTTGGAGTCTCTGTGCTCAGTTGACCTGGACGCCTCCGCACCACCTGACCCAGGTGATATTGAGGTCTTCTGATCGATCGAGCGTTCGAGTTTAAAACCACTGCGAACTGCTGTCCTCGAGGCACCTTTTGTTCACATAAACACTTACAAACATGATGTTTTGAAAAGTTTTTAAGGCCTCTTGTTTTTTGTTCCCAGATCCTCGTGCTGAACTGGGGTCCGGCCCTTCTATGCAGGGTCCAATGGATCCAGCTGGACCAACAGAATACACTGAGCAGACGCTGGATGCTGACAGTCAGGTAGGTGTTTTTTTAAGCAATGTATTTTTCTGGTTAATTAGTAAAGCAGTAAATCTTACACTTAATGCTTACTTCTCACATACCTACGATGGTTTTACTGAATCAAAGCAACCAAACCTTTGCTTTTGCTAATCAGGAGGGTTGGATAATGCGGCAGGAGAGGGGGTTTAAGACTTTTTAATAGTTCTGTACCTTTTTTTACACTGTGAAAACTGACTCTGGTTTTGGTCGTAAATGACAGAAAATAAAGTTAACTTTTTTCTGCCACTTTTCAAACCCTACAAGTGATTGACACTTAAAAGACAGGTTTTGAGTGAAGTATGACTAAACCAACAAATTAAACATTGCCCCATTTTCTCTAATGTGCTTAATTTGTGCCCTCAGGTGCCAATTTGCACTCCTTAACCGAATTGCTGTTCTTCTTCAGGTAACATTCACCCACCGCATAAACATCCCAAAAGCTGCATGTGGTTGTCCGGCAACAACCACAATCCAACAACTTGCCACCAGGGTTGAGATGCTCGAGAGAGAAGTTTCCCTGCTCAGAGCTCAGTGTGGATCTGGATGCTGTGGGGAGAGCTCAGCCATGGGTGAGTAGGGTTAAACAATGACAATGAAGCCCGAGGATGTTGTTGCTTTGTTTAAACAGGCCGTTTTATCTGTAGCATTTGTGAAGAATACTAAGATGTAAAGAACTGCAAGAAAAACATTCAAAGCAGGCTGACTTATACTTGATAACAAGAAAAAAACAGGTGCTATAGGTGAAACAGGCAGAAAAAGCTGTTTATGCTGTGAATGAAGGGGAGACAGACTGCAGCAGAATTCTGATGCTGCTGCAGGGCAACTTTCACGGCTGCAGGGCTGCACAGTCTCATCTGAAAGGTGTGGAGAAACCTTTGCTACTGGTAAAAATTTTGTTCACTATTCAGGAGTTGCCGCGATTATAATATGAGAGGACTAAAATGGATAGAGTCATAGCATATATTATGGTTAAAGGATCTGCTCCATTGACACCATCACACCATTCAAATATTTTCTGAAAACGCTCCATCTCTACGGTGAGAATATGATTATCTCTAGCAGTCATGATCTGAATCAGAATGAGGATGGGACGCTCAGCTGAGGAGGACAGCAGCTAGATGGGAATGCACGAAATGAGACAGGTTTTCACTGATGTCTGGATTACTGTTTTTCCCATCATGACTGGTGATGCATGTGAACTAAGGCTGAGCGTTTTCACATTATTCTAATATTATTACAGCACACCTTGAGACTGTATCACTCTTCTTCTGGGTTTCTTACAATTTTTGTGCAATTCCTATGAACACAGAACTACATAAGATGCCTTTTAAAATACTTTTTTCCATTAATGTTGATTTGATTTTAAGATTTTATTGCTGAGTGGTTATATTGAAGCATTTGACCATCTTTATGTACATTACTGACCTCAGGTCATCAGTTAGGTTATTATTAGCGGTCGACCGGTATGGGTTTTTAATGGCTGATGTAGCTGCTGATGCTTAGAGAGCAGGGCAGCTGATGGCCATTATAATGCCAATATGAAAACGTGTCATGTATAATTCTATGCGCATTAAAATCTAATATACATGGTTATCTTAACGAGTAATATGAGAACATTTGATTTACATTCTTTTATCGCCAGTTTTAGGTCTGACTGCTAAGAATACAATCATCAGTGAGGCAAAGAAAATGAGATTGGGGAAGGTGTCTGTTTTAGTACATTCAGTAGTCTTCCACACACACACACACACACACACACACACACACACACATACACACACAGAGATCCACCTAAAAATCCCAGCATCTTTCTGATATTTGTCCTGGAAAACAGAACAAGATTACACCAATAAAACCTGACAAATAAAATCCTTGACATTAATTCCCATGTTCAGTTCAAAATTAAAAAAACAACATAAAAGAGCAAAGTACAAGTAATGTTATCCCAACAATATCCTCTGGAGTTTGATTGTATGCTTATCATTTCATCCTTGAGCCAAGCATAATTTTGTCCCATAACGCTGCATATAATGTTTAAATATGAGCCTTTGTTTCCAGGTCGTTTGGACTTCGTCCCAGGATGCAGCGGCCATGGAAGCTTCAGCTTTGACCTCTGTGGCTGCATCTGTGAGGAAGGTTGGACCGGCAAAAACTGCTCCGAGCCTCGCTGCCCAGACGACTGCTCCGGCCAGGGGGTGTGCATTGAAGGAGAGTGTGTGTGTGACCGTGACTTTGGAGGCGACAACTGTTCAGAGCCTCGCTGCCCTTCAGACTGCTCGGGTCGCGGGCTGTGCATTGACGGGGAGTGTGTTTGCGAAGAGTCCTTCACTGGTGAAGACTGCATGGTCGGGAGGTGTCTCAACGACTGCTCAGACCAGGGGCTTTGCATCAACGGGACGTGCCAGTGCCGACCCGGGTATGTGGGGGAGGACTGCTCACTGGTCTACTGCGCCAACAACTGCAGCAAGAAGGGAGTCTGCAAGGATGGATTCTGTGTGTGCCAGGACGGCTTTGCTGGAGATGACTGCAACTCTGGTAGGCTATTACTTTTTTTTATCTTTCACGTCAATTTGATCCCTTTGACTGTTGTCAGGTACAAAAAGTAGTTTGTCTGAAACTTGTGGTTCATTTCTCAGAAGCACAGACTCTGGGCAAAGAAGTTGTCCTCCCACAACACTCACTGTCAGTGTGACGAGGACCAAGTTAGTCAGAGCAGAAATATCAGCCTAAACAGATTTCAGAATCACACTCTGTGACCCTCAGACAGTTCAGTCTGACCTCAGTCTGAGCAGACGCAGGTTTCTTTTCAAATTAAAGCTGCAGCTTTATATAGAGTGTCTGGTCTATTGCTGAGACTGATTTACTGGAAGGTGAACTCATTTTTGAACTCATTGTATGTGAACTTATTGAGGTTTATTTGGGTGCAGAACTTGATTGCAGGCCTCAGGTTACAGTCCAGTCTTTAAAAGAAACATCGTGATGTCTCTTTATCTGGTTTCCTTACAGTGTGGGAGAGATACTGAAGAAACAAAGAGCAGAAAAGGATTTGTGTCTCACCTAGAAGAAAATATCTCACGAACAGTGAGATATTTTCTACTAGGTGACTCCTGAAGTGCAATTTAAATGTAATCAGTTAGTGACATTCAGTACAGTTATGTTTGGAGAGAATATTAATAGAGGTTAAGAGTGTCCATAATGACTAATTTTTTTGTTTAAACACAATTTTAAACTTTGACAAGCTGAATGGTCAAAAAGCAAGAAAATATTCAAAACTGGGCACAATTTATGTAAGAGGTTAAAACTGTGTCCTACTCTTGCATATATTATGAAAACATTTTGCTACTGTCAATCACCATCCTCAATAACTAAGTTGTATTTTAATTACAAAGATACCAAAACCATTTTTTGTTCTTCTTTCTATTTTTTTTTTTTTTTTTTTTTTACCAGGCTCTAAACATGTTTGTTTCTGCTATAATGTTTTGCATTTTAATATGAGGCTCCACAGTGATTGACTTGCTTTTAGAGTGAGTCTCAGGTGACTGTTTGAGACACTGATGTTTCCAACTCCTACACACTGACTCTGTCTTTCAGCCCCACGAGTTGCCACTTGAGAAAGACCCAGTGCAGCAGGTACTGGCATCATGTGGCATGAACTGCTGAGAATCTACAGACAGATAAAAGCCAGAGAAGGGGATTTCATTTATAAGTATGCCTTTCACTAGAGTTAAAAAGAGTAATTAATTCAGCCACCTTGTGTTGTGTTAAACCTCCTTACCTGACACATAGTTGGTTTTGCCCTATAGAGCAGGAGAGAATTTTCTGCAGAGATTTATAAACACAAAGTGTTTTCCCCTCTTTCCTTTAAGCAGTTAGCTCTCAGCCCCATCAATTTCAGCATACGTGCAGCCCTGAAAAACACACCCCTCTGTGCTTCCAACACAGGCGGCCGGGTGCGTGACTCGCCGGACAGCAGAAGGTGTAACAGCATTCATTTGTCAAAAGTCACATTCAACCGGGGAGAGAAGTGTCACATTAGCTGCAGCTGAGACAGTTTCTGAGTCACGCTTGCCTTTGTTTAAGCCCAGTCCTCCACGCCAAACAATCAGATCCTCCTCCTCTTCTGCCATTCGAGGCAGCTGTCAACAAAGTGAAGGATGAGGACAGACTGAGAGTGAGCAACAGAGAGTCAGGGATGGCAAATCATATTAGTAAAACTGATTCCTCCTTGCTGCCCTTCCATGTATTATCTATACCAAGTGAGGGAGTCCGAATTGCTTATTTCTTTGCAATTAGAGGCTAAAATAGCCAATGCTTGTAGGAGATAGTTTGCTGAATACAAAACGAAGCAGTTCAATTACCAGAGACCTGTAGGGTGACAGGACTAAGTGCTTCATGTTATCAAAAGCTGAAGAAAGGGGGATGTATTTTTGTTTCAATTATGGTGGCCTATATTTTTCCACAAGAAATAATGGAGGCTGTTGAATTTAAATCGGGATGTTTCGGGCGTGAGGTAGGATACAGTACATCTCTACATGAAAATATATAGCCCTCCCTCACAGCAGAGATAAACCTGCGTCGAAGACTCGTATTTAATCTTGACAGCAGAGGAGTTCCACCATCATTTTCAATGAGTCCTGATGCAACAGTGGAAAAGTAGTGATGACATTCTCGGCGTTGTTGTCATCCTCTGAGCGCAGCAGTGGTGACAACTGACATTTACATTTCCTACGTAGTTATAGATCTCAGCATTGCTTTTTACGTAAGGTCGATCCTTTATTCATACTGATTTTATTACCTTACTTTATTGCCCTGTGCAGGTGTATTGCATCACTAAAGTTTGACACACGGCTTTGTAGGTCGGTGGCAACTTGGAAGCCTACGGTCTGGCTTTGTCACGATCAGTTATATTATTAGGGAAAATTAACTCTGATGTTAAAGGCTTTACCTCATTACACAATCAAACACAAACATAAACCTGGGTGCCATTCCCGATCTGCCTCAGCAGCTTGAGGACACACACTGTTTTTACTGTTGTGACTGAAATTGTGTTGCAGCTTTGCGACAAAAGTCCTTCAATAGCCAAAATCATTTTGCTGCACTGAATGGGAACTGACTCTCTTTTTTTCCTGGTTGACAAAGCGTCACAGATGGTATGTATTTTGAAGCTGACTTTTTACCAACAAATCAAGACATGAATGAGGTTCTGTTTTTTTTTTTTTTTGTTTGTTTTTTTCAGTAAATGTCTGATGCGCTCCTCCTTCTTTGGCTGGTTAAAGGCAGCTGTAGGAGAGAAAGCCAAATTCTTATTTTTGCACAGAAAACTTCACATTTTGTTTTAGCCTCACTTCATTTAATTTAAATTTTTATTAACAATAAAACATAATGATTGTTACTTTTATTGCTTATGTTGAGGGTTTTTTTTTTTATTAAGTATAGGTATTTCTTGGAGTCTGAAATCTGCATTATTCAGGTAGTTTACTTTTACATGCATCCTCAAAATATAGTACTGTCCATAGAAAGTTTCAGTTTAGTAACTTAAAATAATTAACAAAAGAAATGCTGTTACTTAAAGTAGCCTGAGGGTAAGTTGGTCCTCTGATGATGCACTGACCTCCGATGTCAGCTGAGGTTTCGCTTTTTAAGATTTTAGTTCAGTAGATGCTGTTATATCTGCCTATGAAAGCACACTGATTAGACCTAATGGGACTAAAAGACTCCAGGTGAGATTCTTGGATAACCTTCAGTAAGTTACGTTAAAAAAAAAAAAAAAACCTTGAGAAAGATACACACCTGAAAAATAGCTTTCCATGTATCAAGAAGGCAAACACTTTCAGCATTTGAATTAGCTTGTAAGTGATACAAACAGTCTGTTTGTAACATCCCAATCATGTAGACAGGCATTTTACCAGTTGTGAGGGAATGTTTCAGGTGTTAGGCAGCTTGTACAGCGTACATGGGTGGAGACCTGGGACTCTTGAAACTATGCCATACCATGTTGTCGACAGCTCAAGAACAAAATGTGCCTAAACTGTAAATAGAATAGAAAAGGAAAACACAGATATGAAGTCATAGCTGCAAAGTGATGCTTCAGTTATACTCTGGCCTGATCACGAAGGTTACAGACTCTCTTGATTCTGCGACTGAAAAATATTTAGAGAAGTAAACAATATATTTGCATTTAAATTAGCTACAAGTTGATGACCTTTCTCATAGCAACAAGGTGAGATAATAGATGCCTCTCTGTCTTTAGTAAAAAGTTGCAGATTTCAGCTCGTACATTATTAAATAAATTTTCAGAACTCTTTCTGAAGTCCTCACTTGAGAGTTTGCCCTTCACCGTTAATCGCAGTTAACGTCTTTATTTTCGAGCAGCCTGTCTATTCAGCCTCCTGCGTGACCTCATTCAATCACTCTTCCTCTGTCCCGTGGATTATTGCTCCTTTGTCTGAATTCTCATTTCCTTTATATAAATAAATATGAAATAAAACTAGCTGAGTTAATGCTGAAGGAGTTGTCCCCAGTGCGGACTCACTGTTTCGAAATTAGCAAACTGTTGTACAGCATGCACCCATCTGTCGAGTGTGTGAGGAGGGGGAGCTGGAACCGCTAGTAGAGTGTCCTAAGGATCCCAGAGGAAGGTTCGGTGCTGTGCTGTGGCGTCCTGTATCACAGGATGAAGACATGATGAGGGTGTGAGAGGTTGTTTATCACACATCACACTGACTGCTCCTTTACTTTCCTCTCTGTTTTCTCTTTTTCTCTTTTATCCATTCTCTCTTATTTAATTGTCTTTGTATTTTAGGCTTGTTTTTTTTCTTACCGGTTTTCTGTCTGTCTTTAATTTCCTCTAGAAAAAACTGTTTACACTTTCTCCTCTCCTTTGTGTCCTTCACCTGTCTCCCCTCCTCCTCTTCATTGTTTTTGGCAGTGGGAGCTGTAAACACTTGTGTTTATGCCTCCACATTTACATTCAGCACCACCTTCTCAGGCTTATGGCTTGACTATCTCCTCTTCAGTCTGAATGAATGACAGTGCCTCTCCCTCTCATGTTAACACTCAGCCTCTTGTTGCCATAAGTGCTGGCTTTTCTTTTACTGGCTGGAATGCACACACACAGTTCAGTTCAGCCTGCTGTCTTGCTTCAGAAATTATGGATGCAGACACTGTTTTTTAGTAAGTGAGATGAGGGCAAATGTAGGGATGTTCTGTGCATTGGCAACAGTTCCAAGCACTTTGGTTATGATAATTTTAACATTTATTTGACCTTCATTGACCCTGGATGGCACAACCACGCAGTAAATGAAAGGAGAAACACACATTAAAAAATAAGAGGCGCTCACAGCTGAAATGTGCCAGTTATTGAGGCAAACAGTTTATATATATATATATATATTTGCAATTGAAAGAGAGAAAGCAAGAGAGATGCAAAGGTCTACAATAAATTTTAATCAAATTACATTTGTAATAGAGTGTGTATGTTTAAATAGTGTTCATTATTTTGTAATCTGTTTACTTTTGTTTTAAAAAATGTAGCTTTTCATTAATATGTAATGTAGCTTTAGCGATGGTGAGACTTCAACATCAATGTCAAAAATGTTATGACCTTAAATTTGATAGGTTTGATAGAAGTATGAAGACCCCTGGGCACCTGGACTGGTGCACGGATGCTGTGTTTTAATTAAGGACCACAATGGAATTAAGTCTTGGTCATAATTATGTTACTGTATCCTTGACACTCTACATGTATGTGTGGCTGGAGGTTGTTTCTCACAAACTAAATAATGTAAATATTCTGCTTGAATCTGACTCACACAAAATATTTTGGTTAGACCTGTGGTGTTTTTTTTCTTTGACTGACACTATCTAAAAGTGAACAGGCACAGGATTTACACCTAGATTTGGGCTTTTTGAGCATTTTTGGTTTTCCATATTTAAAATAAATAACTAATACTTACACCTCATTGCCACTGTGAGTCATTCCCTGAAGCATGCATCTATATTTTAGCTTCTGTATTTTGCCAAATATTCTAATCAGCCAATACAAGTTGAGTCGATACACCAGACTTAAAAATCAGGGCTTTGCCAGCATGCACATCCACAGCTCAAATCATTTTTAGTTTCGCAAGTGAATCGATTAGAATATTTACTGGCATAGATATGTATTCCCACCGTGTAGCTTTGGGTTGGATCAGTTGGCAGGTAAAATGTCCCATGTACGAGTTTATCTGATTGGACAGCTACATCAACAGCCCCAAAACAGCGGGCCTAGGAGGGATGAACTGTGAGAGACACTGAAATTTTGAATTTTGGCTGTGAAAAAAAAAAAATTACCTCATAAATTACAGCAAGTTAATTTTTGCTGTTTTCCCATGACGATAAGATATAGCTCACTATCTTGTAACACATGCAGTAACTTCGCAAGTTGCTCTGCAGGTGGTTTTATTTCGTAAATTACATGTTAAAAAATAAACAAAAAAATTAAATGAAAAATTTCAATTGTTCTCACTTTTTTTTGTTTGTTTGTCTGTGTCTTCACAGTGGCACCAGCCATGAATCTGAGGATACGAGGCGTGACTGATCGCACCATTGAACTGGAGTGGGAGGGGTCAGTTGTCCTGACAGATTTCTTAGTGACCTACACACCAAGCAGTGCCGGAGGTAACTACAGAGCTGTGCTGGTCTTTAGAAGCGCTGAATGTTTACAGTATAAGCTTCATTTGATTCAAAATGACTGAAAAATAACACAAAACTTCTTTAAAAAAACAGTGCATCTCTGTCTCCCTGTCAGGTGTCCAATTAGAGATAAGGATTCCTGGCAACACCACCACCTGCACTATCTCAGGCTTGGAGGCAGGCATAGAGTACAACATCAACGTGTTCGCTGTCATTAATAGCAGTATCAGCGTCCCTGCCAGCATCACTGTTTCGACCTGTAAGTGCAGCAGCCTGGGTTGTTTTGACAAAATGTTCCCATGGGAGCCCAAAGGATATTCCACCGAAGCCACATTTGGTTCATGGCTAACAGAATATAAATGTAACACCTCAATTCAGTGACTCACAAAAAAGAAATGTTCTCTATCTCATACCCTGCTGTACATGCATCTTCACATGGAAACAGCCATTCATGCAGATGTACACACACACACGCGCACACACTGTCTGTCACTTTTTTTTTCTTTTTATATTAAATCCTCCCCAAGACGTTTCTCACTGTCGATAGAGTGAGAACACCACCTGGTCTTCTGTGCCAACCGGTTGTGATTCCTATCTGTAACACCTGCTCTGTGTCACTCACACTCCAATACACACACTCATGCACACCCACACACTCACACACACACATAAATTTGAACATCTTCCGAAATGTGTACCTCCTGGCTGATGTTAATTCTAGGTTGTTGGACCTGAAAGAGAAACACACTAGCTGCCTCTGTGCCTATTAAAAATATGCAAACTCACCAAACCCCTGAAATAAGTAATCCCCTGTTTTTAATGGCAAATAGAGCACTGTATCTACTTTATATTCACTGGCTACAAACAGTTTGGTGCCATTAGTCCAGTTTTGGCAGATAAAATTATTGTCCATGGGCAAATTTATTCCACTGATGCAAAACTCATGGCCATTATTGAAATTTAGGGCAAATGAGCTCAATGAAGCCATTTTTAGTAATAATATGATTTGTCAAGTTTTCTTTGACAGATTTAATTGCAAAGTCTAGTATTTAATTATGTAGAAAGTTAAATAAAGACACAGCTCCTGCAGAATTGTGAAAGCTATTGCTTACTCAAGCTGAAAAAATGTGGGGTTTTTTTGTTGAAGCAAGTGTCATGTTTTAAATTATTTTGAACAAATATGACACCTTTTGATTAATAACATTTTCTGAAAAAATCTGGCATAATCGATAGCCCTTAGAGCAGCATTCCACGTATTTGAAAAAGAGAGAAAAGGTCAAGGCCGAGACAACACAAGAGAAAAACAAAATTTTATTTTCGTCACTGGACACCTTCAGCATGAGATAGAATGGTGATTTATGGGCTGTGTGGGTCACTGAAGAACAATAATTTGTCTCTGGCTACCTTTCCAGATCTCTCCAATCCAGACGGTTTAGTTTTCAAATCCATCACAGAGACGTCAGTGGAGGTCCAGTGGCAACCGTTCTACTATTCCTTCGACGGGTGGGAGATCAGCTTCATCCCCAAGGTAAAGCTGTGCGAACACTCACTGTATGTGTTCCCTGTCAGTCCCAGTGTAAGAGTGTACAACAGCATGCAGAAGACAAGCACACTGCATGTAAGAAGAACAGAGGGACTGACTTGCCCTCTACTCCCACACAAACCACAGTACTTTATTATTTTTTCACTCACATGTTGACCAAAAAAAGTATTGTTCTTGATAGAAAAGAATTATTTTTTTTAAATCTTACCAGTGCTGACCTCTAAATGACTTTGAATTTCTGTGCAGAAACAGGCAGAAAAATAACTTAATGGGTTTAGGTTTTCTTTTGGGGGGGGGGGGGGGGGGGTTGGACAAATTGTGGCCCAAACCAAAATAAAACAACGGATTTGTTTAAAAT